>CM035838.1:468636758-468994258 GCA_020510985.1 Pholidichthys leucotaenia | reverse complement strand
TTGAGTTTGTACATTTATCAAATGAGGACAGAATGACAAAATAATGAGCCTTGTGGGGCAAAACACAAATAAAGACAAGACACGTGTAACAGTATATTAATTAATAATTATGATCAGGTATAAAAATTATTTAATTTATATTAATGTATTGGAACCGGAGATGAATTCTCGGTTCATATACACTAGAAAAGTTAATAACACTCGTGGGGCACCAGCTTCTATCTCTAAGAAGCAATTTGATCTTTAATTTCACTTTATACTTGTTTAATCACTCAATAAATTAATTAATAATCAGTCTCAAAATTTCAGTGAATTCGATACTGGGGGCTTGAACCAGACTCAGAATGAAATAAATTCTCAACAACTTCTCTCATTTTCACATATTTATTAAATGAAATGAGGATTAACAGACATTGTAGTAATTTCATTAACCATAAAATTAATCTTGTTTAACAATAGATTAACAATATCAATATTTTCGGAACCAGGGTTAAACTGAGAAACGAATTTAGATCAGTTTGAGTTAACAGATTATGGAAACAACGTAAATTGATGGAGAAAGTTTTACTAATTATATGAAAAGTTCTGGATTACTCTTAAGAAAAGAAAAATGGAATTTTAATGAAAAGAGTTATGTTAATGGATTCTTAATTTGCATCTGATTAGATATCAAATTATTATCGAACCTCAGACGTTTGATTCAGCAGATGGAGAAAGAAAGTGCAGCTCACGTGTTTTCTTGAAGATTTGAGGTTGCGTTCTTTCGTCGTCCTCATGAAGCTTTCGATGTGTTGATTGGTGCCAAAACCCAGAATATTTGTCCAGCAAATATTCTTTGACGACGGATGAGATCGGTATGTTTGATCCCAATGGTTGAAATCCAGCGGAGGCGCGCTGATTTCATCAGCTACGCGTGATCGTGGTGGGAGCTGTGTCTCCTCAGAGGCCTTCGACAATAATTAAATATATCTAATCCGATATCAAATTAAAAGAGTTTCGGACTTTAGATGAAAGAGCTTCTGGTGTGGGATTGGTCAATAAAAATATTATCAAAATAAAATCAAGATTAAAGCTTACATTAAAATTAAAAACGGTGGTTCTACATAAAGTTTATCAAGGAAAAAGTGATATACTGTAAATAAACGTCTAGGATTGGAGTTTAACTCCGGATTAGAATTTTGAGCTCAAAAAGGAAGAATTCCTACGCATTTAAGAGAAAAAGGAAAAAAAACTAAAATACATAGTTACAGAAACAAAGTTACAAATTATCTGCTCTGTGATCAGCGAAAAGAAACGCGCGGGAGAAGTCCCTTTGTTCGGGCAGTCTTTTGTTCTCCCGAAAGTTCTCTCTGCTGTGTAGACAAAACAAAGAAAAAGGGAAAGAGAGTAATGGCGAAAAAGAAGATAGAGTTCCCTCTTATCTGTGGAGAATTTTCGCGGGGCTCCGTGATTGACAGGAGCTCCCAGCCAATAAGCTTCCTTCATGGGCGGGCTTGATGAATTTTTGTCCAATAAGCCAACAGTCTTTTCTGGAGCCTTGGAAGAGAGTTGTTGTCATGCAGAGATTGGCTGCTGGAGTCACATGATTTTAGAGGCAAATCTTAATACATACTGGAATGTGCTTTTATACCCTTATGTATAAACTAAGCTAACCTTAGTGATTAATGTAACTTATAAGCAGTGCTTCTAAATTAACATGCAGGAATAAACATTCATTTAAACATTTTTAACATGCATATATATATAAAACCACAGATTAATACATTTCAAACATATTATTGATTTTCCACATTAAAACATCAGAGTCCATTTGCTTTTCATGGTCCTGGAAAAGAAGAGAAGGTTTAGAATTGAGTTTGTAATAATGTACTTTAAAGTTTACTGGTTAAATCCAGCATGTCCAAGAGATTAAATCAAGGTTGAGCGGGGGATCTGTGGCCATTAGGGCTTCCCATGTCTCCATGTTTATGGGGCCATAAAAGTCACAGCAGGAAATGCATTAGGGTGAATTCCTTAGACTGGTTTTAACAAAGGAATGGTGAATTCAGTTGTGGCCTGGGGTAAAAGATCAGTTCTTTTGACTGTCCTTCTGGGTGAAACAAAATGTCTTTAAGCAGAAGAATAATTATTGCTGAGCCAAAGTGAGATGATGCTACACACTGTGGAGAGCGTGAAAAGATGAGGCTGAGTTTATTTCTCAATTCAGGTTTATTAATCATTCACGTATCTCCAGCATCCTCTCAAACAGAAAAGAGACCCTTCCTCCCACATCCATCCCTTTTATACCTGGGACATCAAAGTACAGAGTCACATTGTCTTTAATCCCAAGACACAATACATAAACCCCCAGGTCTTCTCCTCTCCCCCAAAACCCTGGTGGTCAGGAAGTCTCTCAAGGCCATCTCAAAAGATCACATTTCACATCCTCCTGTTATCCCCAGGAGGTCCAGACTTATTGTTCATTCTGAGACGTGGGCAACAGTAATATACATATGCAGCCTAAGCAACTCAAATATGTGTGCCACATGACCCCCCCCCCCCCAAACGTCCAAAATGAAACAATACAACACAGTCTGCACATTATGATAAAATCACAAACATCAGTCCAAGTGCTGTTTGGGTTTCAATCGTCTTCCGAACTTGCTGTAAGCAGGCTTTACCACTCCCGCGGCGCCATCCTACTGTGAATCTGCTATCTGAGGATGAGAACTGTTAGTCAATCCCTGTGGGGGCTCTGGGGCATGCTCCCTGGGAGGTCTGCCGCGTCGAGGAGCTCTCGCCAACGGCACAGCCTCGTCAGCCATCACAAAAGCAGGTTTGAGTCTGTCCACGCCAATTGTTTCCCTCCTGCCTCCCAAATCTAGCAAAAAATGCTTATCACCTGTTTCCAGCACTCTATATGGGCCATCATAAGGAGGTCGCAGGGTTGGGCGTTGAGCATCATGTATGACAAAAACAAACTCGGCATTTCTTAAAGCTTTAGGTACAAAAACGCGTGGAAAAGTGTGATGAACGGGGCCCGGAAGCGTGCTCGCTCCCATGTCGCTGAGCAACCGCTGAGCAGGGGGGCACTCCGGCGCAGGATTATCTGGGAGAAACTCCCCAGGCAGACGAAGCGGCTGCGCAAACACCAACTCAGCTGGGGAGGCTTTTAAATCCTCTTTAGGTGCAGAACGCAACCCCAATAAAACCCACGGTAGTCTGTTTACCCAATTTGCATCCGTAAGCAACGCTCTGAGGGCTGCTTTCAATGACCTATGGAAACGTTCGCATAAACCATTAGCCTGGGGGTGGTACGCGGTAGTGCGGTGGATCATTACCCCCAGGCTGCGGGCCATCGCCGACCAAAGCTCAGACACAAATTGAGGACCTCTGTCGGATGTAATATCCGACGGAACTCCAAAACGTGCTATAGACTGCGGAAATCACCGCAAGGTCGCCACAAGCCGTCCGCTTTAGGGACCATGTGTAGCGGGGAAGCCCATGGGCTCTTCGAACGCCGAATGATGCCCAACTTTTCAAGGTTGGCAAACTCCTCGCACGCTATGGCCAGTTTAGCTGCATCCAAGCGCCGAGCTTTTGCAAAAACGGGGGGACCGGTAGTAGTAATAAAATGCTCCACTCCATGTTTAGCGACAGCTGCTGAAAATGTGGGAACTGTGAGTGCTGGAAACTGAGTGAGGAGGGTGTGAAACTTACCGCCTGCCGTAGCGACGTTGGCTTGTGCTGTGGGCGGGGTCACTCGAGCTGCACAAGGGATAGAGTAAAACGAGAGTGCATTAACCAAGCGTCTATTAGGAAGATCAACCAACAGCCCATGTGAGCACAGAAAATCAGCACCTAACATGTTGAAACTCACCGCAGCTATAATAAAAGTCCACTCATATGTACGGCCGTGCAGGGACAGAAGCAGAGTCCTTTCACCGAAGGTCTTAATGCTCGAGCCATTCGCCGCTTATGCTCCGTGACTCCCGGGGCCTGCCAGCCGGTCAGCGTAGGTTGGCATGATGAAACTCACTTGGGAGCCTGTGTCCACGAGGAATTGCCTCCCCGAACAACCATCCGTCAAGTAGAGCAGCTTGTTCTGCTTCTGTTCACCGAGGGCCGCAGCTGCTACCGACTCCCGGTTCTGGCGTTTCCCGAGCTCTTGAACTGACACGGTGGTATACACTTGCGGGCCCTCTCTGCGAAGTGGCGATGGTAAAAACAGAGGTCGTCTCCTCAGCGATGTTTGATCTTCACCGCCGCCGTTGCCGGTGGTTCTGCCTCTGCAGCCTCTGGCCCCCTGCCATCCCCGGCCGTCGCGCCGAGGTCTGTCGCTGCTGCGGTGGGCATGTGCCGTCTGCTGGCGTTGAGAATCCGCTGTGCCTCCCGGGCCAGCGCGCAGAAGTCCCTCTGGGCCACCAACTGCGAACCTGCCAGGGTCGCCCTCGTCTCCGATGGTAGGGTTCTCAGGAAAATGTGGGTGAAGAGGAAATCGTCATCGTCTGAGCCTCTCAGCCTCAGCATGTCTTCCATCAGGTCGACAGGCATACTTTCTCCCAAGTCGTTCAGGGCCAGGAGACGCTCAGCTCTCTGCTGGGCTGATGGAGTGAAACGCTGAATGAGCGCAGCCTTCAACCCTCTGTATTTGTCGCCAGCGGGTGGGCGCTGCACCAGGCTCTGCACGTGTCGAGCTGTGCGGTTGTCGAGCTTGGCGATAACGTGGTAGAATTTCGTGTCATCTGCCGTTATTCCCCCGAGAGCGAACTGAGCCTCGGCCAAGAGGAACCAGGAGTCCGGGTTGTCCTGCCAGAATTCTGGTAGTTTGACTGAGACTACGTTTGCCCGGCTGGTTCCTGACGAGTCCGGTTCGGGGGAATCGTATCTGCCCATGATACGTCGTAAGGTCACCAGTGTGGAGAGTGTGAAAAGATGAGGTTGAGTTTATTTCTCAATTCAGGTTTATTAATCATTCACGTATCTCCAACATCCTCTCAAACAGAAAAGAGACCCTTCCTCCCACATCTGTCCCTTTTATACCTGGGACATCAAAGTACAGAGTCACATTGTCTTTAATCCCAAGACACAATACATAAACCCCCAGGTCTTCTCCTCTCCCCCAAAACCCTGGTGGTCAGGAAGTCTCTCAAGGCCATCTCAAAAGATCACATTTCACATCCTCCTGTTATCCCCAGGAGGTCCAGACTTATTGTTCATTCTGAGACGTGGGCAACAGTAATATACATATGCAGCCTAAGCAATTCAAATATGTGTGCCACACACACGACATTTACATATAAACAGCAAGGATGGAACCTGAACGCTGGGAAGAACTGGCTTCGGGGTTAGGGAAACCAGACTGGAAGGCAGACGAGGTTGCAGCCCCAAGCAAACAGAGCTGCTCCCTTAAATAGGGAATGACAGATTAATCAGCTGATGAAAGATCATCAGCTGATTGGAATCCAGCCGTCCAGCGGAGCTCCGATCCTGACAGCCGGAAGCACTGCCGAGACACTGTCATAATACACATAATAACACTGCGCCACCTGTGCTGCACGGTGGCGCAGTGGTTTAGCACTGTGGCAGCACAGTTTACCCTCGGCCGGGGGATCGCGGGGATCATGAGATCGTGGGTTCGATCCCTGCCCCCGACCAACAGTGAGCTGTGTGGAGTTTGCATGTTCTCCCCGTGTTGCGTGGGTTTACTCCGGGATTTCTCCGGTTTCCTCCCACATACCAAAAAAACATGTAGGTTTAGGGCACTCGCGCACGCAGCGACCGGCAGCCGGTGGCTTGTCACCAGACTGCAAACCAAATCTACCTACGGGTACAAATAAGTAACTAAAAAAAAAATAATAATAATAATAAAAGCCCAGAGGCCAAAGAGGTGCGCCGGAGGAGAGAATGGGGAACTACAGCACAACCCGAGTGTAGACAGAGTCAGCACACGGACCATGACAAGAACAGATACCAGAGGGGTATTGCATAAATTCATACAAGACTGATCTAACCAACCAAGGTGCCAACATTGTCTTGAGAGACAGACAGATCCCTGATCCTGATCCTCATTGCATAAAAAGTAGAATCAGGAAAGCCAGGATAAGTGAAAAATTGTGGCTTGACATAGTTGGACCTGCTTATCCTGGCTACTTCAGTTGCACCATTGTCAAGTCAGGATGAGAAGAGGAAGCTATGTCAAGCCAGGTGTAGATAGTTGGGATAAGTTCACAGCAAACTTAAATAGACGACACAACTGATCACAGACAGGAGGACATGATCCTACTGCAAGTAAGACAGTAAACAAACAAACACCAGCAGCAGATTTCTAACCAGCAGAACAGCAGCTTCTCATGGAAATCTATGAGGAGGTGAATCATATAATGTCTAAAAAAAGAAAAATGGCTGCTATGAATACAGAAAAAGAGAGAAATATTCTGTCATTCTGTCAGAATGCAACTGCAAAGGCTGACAGGAAATATTTAATGTCTAAAAGTGAGCATGTTCTCATGAAACAAATTATATGAAAACAGGTTAAATGGTCAGTTATTATGCTAAAGTTTCTTGGTTGAGATGTTTTTTTGCTGCAGTTTTTATGTCGGCACCATCAGTGTGAGTGCTGTTATGGAGAGAACCCCCCGTCCCTTCATTGTACTACTGAAAAGAGAGAATAAAGTTTGATTAAGATGGATGCTATTTTGGTATTAAAGTTGTAAATTTTTATATGTCCTTCATAAAGAACAAGCGTGTCCAAAAAAGGACATGGCATGTGCTGACTAACTAGCTTACCTGCAGTGTCTGGTCACAGTTAAACTTCATGAGCCATGAGATGAGGATGATGCTGTGAGTTGTCTAATTAAATTCATAATCATAGGATGTCCTGTCAGAACTGTTAATACAAGCTCTGCTGAATATGGCAGGGAAGTCACATCTGCAGATGGAGAGACTGCTGCTGGGCTCAAGAAGGCTTGAGGTATCATAATATAATATCATATCATGTCTCTACCCAGTGCACTTAAAGACAGATCTTGTAGAAGTCAGAATAAGACTGACGGAAAGAAAGGTTTTAGATCTGGATTTAGAAATGGAAATAAAATGCAGGATAGTGAGAAAGCTGGACCTGGAGATCCAGAAAGTGGAAAGAGATGTAACTTAACCACTTGCACTCCGGGCAATTTTCCTAAAAATGCCAAAAAATAACGTGCCCAAAGTAAATCGAAAGCTGTTATTCAACCCTTTGCAGCATCTTCATGGGGTTGGTCTCATTTAAAAGAAAACACTTTGAATTTTTTGGCAAAAAAAACATAATCTCTCTACGTGCTCCGGCCACTGAGTTACAGTCATCTAAACATACTGAACTTGAAGAAAAAAAAATTGGACACAGTGTTTTTTTGGATACAAATGCTTGTAAATAACACACAGCTGTCCGATCCGGCTGGAAAATGCAACAGAAATGTAGAGCCAAGTGTTATCCAGCTGAGATCCAAATTTGGTAACAATACCACAAAAAATGAATATTTTACACAGCTTTGTTCTCAGGTAGTTCCCAGGCGTTTTGGAACTGTGCCAAATTGTGCCAAATGACACAATTTGGAAAAACATCTGTAACTTTTGAATAATTCAATGTAGAATCTTCATTTTAGGTTCTAATGAAAGGTCATACTCAGGGCTGTGTCTGTGTGTGTGTGTGTGTGGGCGGGGGGTCGTTCCCCCCCCCCGCTACCAAGGACCGAGTTCGGCCCTCGCTACATGACGGATTACACTCCTTGCATGTTTTCACAGCGGCCCCCCCCCCTCGCTACTGTGTGTGTGTGTGTGGGGGGGGGGACCGTGAATGGACCGTGAATGCCCCCCCCCCCCTCGCTACAGAAGAGGGCCATCGCTACATGATGGAATAGACTCATATGCTTCCCCCCGCAGACCGGGGGGCGTTCAGACCGTGAACGCCCCCCCCCGCTCCTCTTCTGCAGCGGGGGGGGGGGGGGCGTTCACGGTCCGAACACGGCAAATGAACTGTTTATCGCGGCGCACGCACTTCGTACTTCGTGCGCAGTACAGTTGTAATTTACCGATCGGTCAAAAGTCATTTTTGGATTACAGTTTTCAGGGATAAATAATAATTTAGCTTATAACACCTTACCTCTTCAAAGCAGCAGAGTCGTGGCGAACTTCTCTTCCCCATTGTCAGACGAACGCGACGCTGCTCCGCTCGTGGATCCCGATCAAAACATAATTCCATTATTGCTGTTTTGGCGAATGATTTACGACTTTTGTCGTCGGCCTCCGTCGGTCTATGATGACGGAAGAGAATCCTAAACGTCTATTCTGCTGGAATGAGTGCAGGTCCCACTTGTGGGTGGTCTCCATACTGCGGGGTCTGAAGTAGATTCGTCCAGCGTTCTTTGTTTTCATCTGCTGCAGCAGTAAATCTCTCTTCATCCAGCCTGAATTTCTGTGCTTCAGTTGGCTCCTGCGTTCACAGTAGGCGGGTCCTCCTTCCTAGATTTTCATTCATTGGCTCTTCAAGGTTTCAGAAACCCAATTCAAGGCTCTTATTAGTCGAATGAGAGGTCAATCAGATGAACTAATCTGTTCGCGGCTGTCTCTGCAGTGTTTTTTTTAGTGGCGCTTGGACGCCACTACATCACCATCACCACCATCATGCGTCATGCGTCCAAGCGCGCACAAGGGCGCTCTCGTGCGCCCTTGTGCGTCATAGGATGCAGAGACTTGCCCGCCCGCGGAACAACGGAGTGCAAGTGGTTAATAGCTCATTACAGACTAACCATGTCTGCAAAACTATGTATTCATCTTACTGTTCCTCTCCAGCTTCAGGGTGACAAGTCCACTATCCGCTACACTATTTTATAGAGCCAGTTTAAGTGAAACTAACCTGTAATCAGGAAAGATACCAATGGTCTGTGACAGTAATGTCATACAAATGCACTTACACAGGAACGTCATCAGACATTCATGATGTCAGTGACTGCAGTAAAACAGGCTGTCTATCATCACACCTCAGACAGGAATGTAAATGTATATAAATATTAAAAGTGTAACACTGGGCCTGACACTAATAATCACTACATGGATGATTATGAAAATGGTTGGTACAATTAAAAGAACAGTGGGCACACTTGAATGACAATGTGTCTGTGTTATTTTAATGCAAGATAAATTTTTCTTACCAGTTTCATTCATCCATCCATCCATCTTCTACCGCTTTTGCAGAGGTCTGGGTCATGGAGGCAGCAGTTCAAGCAGAGAAGCCCAGACTTCCTTCTCCCCAGCCACCTGCTCCAGCTCTTCAGAGAGGATACCAAGGTGTTCCCAGACCAGCTAACAGACATAGTCTCTCCAGCGAGTCCTGGGTCCACCCCGGGGTCTCCTCCCAAAGGGACGTGCCCGAAACACCTCAAGTGGGAGGTGTCCAGGAGTTTCCTAAACTGGCTTTTGGGAGTTTCATTCAATGCAGGATAATTAAAATGCTGCAACATATTTACAGTAGACCATTTAATGACAGTGAAAAGCTCTGATTTCTCATAGCATTAAGATAAGATAAGATAAGATAAGCCTTTATTAGTCCCACAATGGGGGAAATTCCACGATTGCAACAGCACAGGGATAGCAACACTCAGAGCAATAATTAAGAAGATACGAAAAATAAAAATAAGAGCAGTGAATATACATACGTACACATAAATATATATACAAAGTGCGGAGCATTGTAGCAAGATGGAATAAACAGCATAACCGTCTACTTAGTTATCCTACATATTGTAGTATGAATATGTACCCATACATATTGTCACCCTCCATAGCGACTGATATTGTCCTAGTTGTATACTGGAGGGGACCATTTGTGTAAGTCTTTTGCGTCTTTTGCATTCAATACTATTAGGTCGTCACGTTTTTTGCTATCTCTGTGAGCAGCCCTGCTTAGGTTATACAGTCTGACAACCGTTGGTAGGAAGGACCTGCGAAACCTCTCGGTTGCGCACCTACGATGATGTAGTCTACTGCTAAATGAGCTCCGCAGTGCGTTCAGTATGTCCTGCATAGGGTGGTACTTGGACTCCAGCAGAGATGACAGTTTAGCCACCATCCTTCTCTCTCCTATCTCCTCCACTGGGTCAAGGCGTTGCCCCAGGACAGATCTAGCTTTCTTGATCAGTTTGTTCAGTCTCTTCCTATCGGCTGCTGTAATGACGTTGCCCCAGCAGACCACTCCAAAAGTGATGGCTGATGCCACCACCGTGTCGTAGAATGTCTTCAGCAGCGCCCCTTGTACACCAAAAGACCTGAGTCTCCTCAGTAGGAACAGCCTACACTGTCCCTTCTTGTAGAGTGCGTCGGTATTGTGTGACCAGTCTAGTTTATTGTTCAGATGAACACCAAGGTACTTGTAGGATGTCACCATCTCAATTGACCCCTGCACTGACAGACAAGTCACTAGGATTAATCTTAGCCTGACTCTTAGCCTGCTCTGGACCAGGCTAGCTCCAGAGAATAAATCTCCATAGCAACTTAGCTGGGCATCATTTATCCTACTTTTATACATCCAAGTCAAGTGTAGATTAAGCCAGGATTACTTGAAAATCCTGGCTTAATCCCTTATCTTGGTTTTATGCAATACCCTTCAGGTTGCCTTGTTTTGCCAAACATGTTTACTCTGCAAAAAAAAAGCTCTGCTTGTATTTGATATATGCTGTATATAAATAGTATTTATAGGCTCATCTTGCTCTATAATAACTTTAGTACTTTATTTAAATTGTCTTGTTTATGCTGGACCTGGGGAGGGAGTTGGGGGAGAGTTGAAGGGATATCAAGTGGTCAAGGGGGAAGGGGAAGAAAAAGAAAACACAAGACACAATTACTGTTCTGAGTAGATCTCAGCACAAGCTGGGTATCTGCACCTCAAAGAGAACAGAACACATGTGCATGTGTGCATGTGCATGGGTTCACAAATGTGTGTGGTTTGTCAGGAAACACACAGCAATGCCCACCCCAGAACCGCAAGGGGCTTCATTCCCAGGGCAGCCCACAGCCCCCACAAAGTTTTGTCTTAACCAAGTCAGATGCTGCTGGATCACATTCAGATCTTGTGACTGACTCGGCCATTACGGAATGTTCCACTTCTTTGCCTTAAAAATCCCCTGGGTTTCTTTCTAAGTATGTTCTGGGTCATTGTCCATCTGTACTGTGAAGCACTGTCTAATCAGTTTTGCTGCATGTGGCTTAATCTGAGCAGACAGTTTATCCCTGTACACCTCAGAATTCATCCGGCTGCTTCTTTCTTATGTCACATCGTCAGAAAACACCAGTGACCCAGGACCACAGGAAGCCATGCATGCCCATGCATCATACCATGTTTTTGTTATACTTTTTTGTTCGAAATAAAGTATCTATCTATCTATCTATCTATACTGCCTCCACCCTGGTTTACAGAAGATGTGGTGTGCTGTGGATCATGAGCCATTCCAGGACTTCTCCATACTTTCTTCTTCCCATCATTCTGGTCCAGGCTGAGCTTGGTTTCATGTGTTCAGAGAATGCTTTTCTAGAACTGGGCTGGCTTCTTTAGATGGTTTTAGCAATCTAATCTGGCCTTTCTGTTCTTGAAGTCTGATTACTGGTTTGCACCTTGTGATGAAGTCTTCTCTTTATGGTATACTTAGATACTGATACACCTACTTGCTGGATTGTGAGGGATGCTGTGAAAGGCTTTGTCTTCACCACATTGTAAAAAAAAGTTCTCAACTTTAAAAAGTTCATGTTCGGGCTGCCTTAAAATTTTAAGTTGACTGAACTTGAGAAGACAAGTGGTAAAAGACACATAAAACACATCAAGTCATAAACTCAAGTTCAGTCAACGTAAAATTTTAACCCTTTGAGTGTGAGAATTTGTGTGCCCCTAGTGGCAGAGCGCGGTGCTGCGCCTGTCATCTCACTCTTGACATCGCCGGCTGCATTGGGGATTTGTACTGATTTGTACTGATTTGCCAGTTTCAGAAGGTGGCAGACATGCCTGGGAGGACTCAATGGATGACACGTAATACACCAAAGAAGAAGAACTCCTCATTTCCTTTTTTTGTATTCCCTTCTTTTAGCTCAGAAAGCTAATATGGCCGCGATCGGTCATTGTCACCATCACTTAGATGGCTTTTTACACAGAAAATAGCCTCGGGATACAAGCAAAATTTTTGTGAGATAATCATAAAACTTTGTAGATGTGGTAGACAGCGTAAATGGCCGACAGAACGCAAAATAACAACCACGATGGGTGAAAACGCAGCGAGCGAGTCCCATATTAGGTGCCCGCAAGTGACTTATTTCTGTGTTTTTTTAAAATATTGTACTGATTTCTTGTTCATATACTTTGAAGATAAGATGATGAGGCACCTCTGTACAAAAAACAGTGTCAAAAGACTGAACCATTCTTTGTGTAAATATGTCCAAAGTCCAGTTTTGACTCTGTTATGGAATTTAAAGAGCTGCCGTGACATTTTGCAAATTAGATGCGTAAAATTATTCCTATCTGAAACTTTGGATCATATTTTACATCTTTCTAATTGACAGTAAGCCGTTATCTCTTTCCACTTTCAAGTTACAGCCTTTGAAATCTGAACTTTTTTATTGACAAAAAATATTTACCACTCTTGACCACTAGGGGTTATGTCACAATTCGGCGACAGACACACTCAAACGGTTAAGGCAGCCCGAACACGAACTTTTTTAAGTAAAAAAACCCTATTTATTTTTGACAGTGCATGGAAACAGTTCTGCAGTCATCCATCACCATTGTCTCCTGTGGACGTCCAAACTTTTTTGAGTTCCCAAGCTCACCAGTGTGCTCTTGTTTCTCCCTCAGTATGATGTGGACAAGGATGTCTGTTTCACTTCCACTGAGAGCTCCTTTAGTCTGCATGTTGTGGGTTCACAGCAGCAAATGCCACACCTGGAGCCACCTGCAGACCTTTTGCCTGCTTGATTGATGAAGGGTTAATGAGAGAATAGCCCGTGCAGACCATGAAATAGTTTTTGAGTCAGTTGTCCACTTAGTCGTGAAAAAAACTGGACACTCCTTTAAATATTTAGTTGTTTATTAAGAAATGTTCTCATATCTATTTCTAACCTTGTTTTTGTTTTTATTTGCATTTTTTAAAAATGATTTTAGCCTTTGTAAGTGGGAATGAATGTGGGGGGTGTCCTAAATAAGATGGGAGTTGTCCTAATTTATTCCTCACACTTTATTTGCAATTACATTTTACTGAAAATTTGAAAAAAGTCTTTATTTTTTAATTGTTTAGTTGTATTGCATGAATCTCCCAGTATTTTTAACATTGATATTAAATATCAATATGTCCAAATATGTTAAAAAAAACCTCACAGGGTGTCCTAATTTTTTCACATGACTTGTACTTTTGAGCCCCTGAAGTGAGGAGATTTTGTGTAAAAGTGTAACTTCACATTGGGTGTGAATACTCTCAAATTAAAGTTGCGAGTCTGAACTTTAAGCCCATATTGGTTACAAAAGTTGTAGCTGTAATATCTTGCACAGACACACAAAGGATGTGCCAATGCATTTAGAACGTGCTTTGATATCAGCATGTGCACCTTTATGCACTAGTGGTCAGGCTCATGTTTTTAGACCAGGGGTCTGCAACCTGCGGCTCCAGAGCCACATGTGGCTCTTTTGCCCATAATCACTGGTTCCCTGTGGATCTGACAAAAACACTGAAAACCATCCAACAAATTTATCTGTAAAAACTGACAAAAATATTATAAAAATCTTATCCAATATAAAAAGTTGCAAATTTATGACAACAATACCAACGTTTCAAGAGAAACGTTGTGATGCGGCACGTAAAATGGCACAACTTACAGTATAAGGAAAATTTGCACATTTTTTTAAGTCTCAACTTCATGATAAATTTTATTAGAAAACTTAACATGTATGTGGAAAGCAATCATAAATTTTCAGGAATAAAGTTTCTGACCAAAAAACAGAAAGCAGATTACAAATATAGGAACAAGTAGCAAATATACATGAGAAAACAAGAATTTGGCAAAAAAAAGCTGTAAATTTACAGTAAAAAGCTGGGAATTAATGTTTTTAATTCATTTCATTAATATTTAATGAAAATAAATTAAACAATACAACTGACACAAACTTGCACCGAAAAATTTGAAATTATACAGCAGAAAAATTTCAAATATAACAGGACGGAATAGCACATTAACAATTAAACACAGCTCCTGAAAAAAGTCACATTTATGAGAAAAACTGCACATAAGCGAGAGAAAGAATGACACTTCTGCACGAGACAAATATTTGACTTAGAAGAAAAAGTCATAAATCTTTTTGCACTACCGACTGCACTATGTGGAACTCCACAATATCTGCTGCTTGTTAATATATTTAAAAATTGCATAGATTAGTATTACTTATTCATATTCTACCTTTTATTGCATGCATAGTTTTTTATCTTTAGTGCTACTCCATGTTTAATGTTGTAGCATTGCACCGAGACAAATTCCTAGTTTGTGTACTACATGAACGATGGCAATAAATCTCATTCTGATTCTGATTCTGATTCTGAAATCCACAAGAAGGATTTGCAGGATGAGGAACAGCCTTGCATTTGTGAGTGTTGGTAGTAGCAGACTTGGGACAAAAAAGCTAGAAAGTGTGATCAATAGGAGGACAAAAATAATAACACTTTTTTTCTCATAAATTTTTTACTTTTTTCCTGTGAATTTTCATCTTTTTTCATAGATTTGCAACTTTTTTTTATAAAACTGCATTTTTTCCTGTAAATTAGTAACATTTTTTCTCATTGATCTGCAACTTTTTTTCTCAAAAAAATTGTGGTTTTTATCTCATAAATCTGCATTTTTTTTCTTGTACAACTTTTTTCCTCCTGAATCTGCAGCTTTTTTTTTTTTAAACTTGCACATTTTTTCCTGTAAATTTATGTTTTTTTCTCGTAAATTTGGAACTTTTTTCTTATAAAACTGCGACTGTTTTGCAAAAATATGCATTTTTTTCTGTAAATTTTAAAGTTTTCCTGTCATAAATTTGAGACTTTTTTCTCAAAAAAATTGCAACTTCTTTCATGAATTTTCTAATGTTTGTGTTGTACATTTGCAATTTTTTTCCTTTAATTTTTCAAAAATTTTCTTCTAGATTTGCAGGTTTCTTCAAATATTAGTGACTGTTTTCCTCAGGTATCTGCAACTTTTTTCCTCATAAATTTGCACAAAATTTTTCCTGTAAATTTTCATATTTTTTCTCATAAATTTGCGACTTTTTCTTATAAAATTGTAACTTTTTTACAGAAATTTGCATTTTTTCCTGTACATTTTAAACTTTTTCTCTTGTAAATTTTGAGACTTTTTTCGTAATAAATCTACAAAAAGGATTTGCAGTTTGAGAAAGTTACATTTGTGGGTATTAGTAGTAGTAAACGTGACTAAAAAATCGAAGAAAATGTGATCAACTGCAGGACAAAAATAATACATTTATGAGAAAGAAAATCTAACTTTTCAATTTTTTTTTTCCAGAAAAAGCTGCAGATTTATGAGTAAAATCTGATTTCTAAGACAACACTGTCATATATAAAAGGAAAACCTATTTTGCAGCTCCATGCAGATTTTTGTGGGAGAAAACGAGCTTAAATGGTGGTTTTGCTCAGAGAGCTGGCTGACGTGTGTTTAAGCACATGCTGGCCTCCTGGCAGCAGCTGAGGCTGGACGTCCAAACATGCTCGTCCCTCTGTTATTACACAGCAACTTCACACAGTTAAAATGCTTCTGTTTTTACAGTGTCCCAGTTCTGAATCTCAGTGCCTGTCTCTGTTCCCCTGTCAGGGTTTCTTTCGCAGGAGCATCCAGAAGAACATGGCGTACACGTGCCACCGAGACAAAGTGTGCATAATAAACAAAGTGACGAGGAACCGGTGTCAGTCCTGTCGACTGCAGAAATGCTTTGATGTGGGCATGTCTAAGGAGTGTAAGTAGCCTGTGTCGAGCCACTTCTCTGATGTCCACATCTCCACTTTGCTCCACAGTCTGTGGAATTGTTGACTGACAGTGTTCAAACTTTATATTTGTCTCCCACTAGTGGTGCAACACAGGTAGCACATGCCACACATCCTGAGCTCTGTCACGGCGGTGTGGGACGTTGTCCCTCCTGACCAGGAAAAAGACAGAATCCCCCTATATCATCATAAAACTTTCTATATCATGTTACAGAACTGAATGGCATGACTCTGAATCACCAAATCTAAGCAGGAATAAAGAAATATGATACATTTTCAACTTCAACTTATAAATTTCCATCTTTTGTCTCATAAATTTCCAACTTTTTTCTTTAAAAATGTGACTTTTTTGTCATAAACCTTCAACGTTTTTCATAAATTAGCTATTTTTTCTTGTAAATGTGCAGTTTTTTCCTCATAAATCTACGGGGGGGGGGTTTCCTCAAAATTTGCAACTTTTTTCCTGTAAATTCTCAACTTCTTTTCATAATTTTTTTTTTACCTTTTTCCTGTGAATTTTCATCTTCTAATAAATTTAGAAATTTTTCTTAAATTTTGAGGGTGGCTGTGGCGCGGGTGTACTGTGGCTGACTACTGATGGGAGGGTCAGGGCTCCCGCTCCGTCGGCAGTCTGCATGTCAAAGTGTTCTTGAGCAAGACACTGAACCCCCAGTTGCTCCTGGTGGGTCAGGCCAGTGCCGGTTGTGGTGTTGGGGTTTTACACCTTTATTGTGAAGTGCGGTGTAGTGGCCACTGCACTGCCCTATAAATAGCAGAGGTATTGATCCAGTCTCTTGGATCGGTGCCGTCTGCCTGGTGGCTGTTGTGTGTCCATTCTGGTTCAAATATTAATAAAGCTGAGTTTGTGCATTCACCTGGTTTCATCATTACAAAAGGTATTTTGTCAGACATAGCATTTGGCGATCAAGGATTAACTAATGGAGGCATGTATTGCACCACTTCGCTCCTTCTTGGAGCTCCCGGGCGAGCCGCCTGTGCCCTGGCCAAGATAGTTTTCGGCCTTCCAAAATTACATTGTCACGGTTGACCTGGATGAGCTAAATAAGTGGAGAGCACGTGCACTCCTTGTACACAATTTAGGATTGAGGGCCAGCGTATCCTCTGCACACTCAGTGCTTCGGACTCATTTGAGGACGTCGTCAAGTTGCTAGCAAGCCGTTTTCACACCACGGATAGCGTGACTGTCCGGAGGATTTGGTTCCGGCAGCGACATCAACGTGCGGGTGAGCCTGTCCACCAAAATTTGTCACCAACTTGAGGCAGCTAGCTAGCAAGTGTTGTTTTGGGCCACTGGAGGAAGAAATGGTACGCAACCAGCTAGCGGAGCACACAAGCAGCACCACTTTACAAGCTAGGCTACTCACGGCGCCAAGTGACTTAATGTTAGCCAGGGCTGTCGAGCTAGCTCTCTAAATGGAGACCGCAGACAAGCTAACCTCGGAGATAAATTGGCACCAGTCACAACAGCAGCTGGAGCCTTCCACTGCGGCATTAGTAGCGGACCCGGATAGTGAGGATAGCTTGGACGACGACACTGTGGAAGCCAACGCTACGAGCCGAGGGTCTGCCCCGGAAAAACCTGTTGCATGGGTTATGGATCTGTGAAGCACCAAAATAAGGCTAAGGACTGCCCAGCTAGAGGGAAGAGTTATAGCAAGTGTGGACGCTTGAACCTTTATGCTAGAGTGTGCCGTGTGTCTGAGCCAGAGAGCCCATGGAGGAAATCATTCCACCCGCCCCCAACTGCTCGATATGGGGGCAGCGGGGTCATTGCTGAATTGGGCCATGGTGAAGTTTTTTCCACACTACAGGATAAAAGCTAACCCAGTGCTGCTGTATGGTTATGAAGGTGGCAGGCTATGCACGGTTGGAACAGTGGAGTTAGCAGTTCGGTACAAGTCTGCGACAATGGTTGACTTCACGTTCCACGTGATGGCCCGAGGTGACGACATCATGAGCTGTGACTTGTTTTACGGACAGGGTTTCGTCATCAAAGACGACGCTGGGGAAGAATGGTCTGGTTGTGGCCAGTGGAACCTTCCGGTTCCGGTGGTGGAGGAGGACGTTGTGTGGGAGGAAAAACTAACACCACGGCAGTCAAGCAGGACTAACCTCAATCAGGTTTGACACGGGAAGGTGTCAGTGCCGGCACTCAGGGAAGGGTAGAAAGGGATACTGAGCATGGTAGCGAGGTGCCTGAGTCGGTGAGTGATGCCGATGTGCTAGCCCCCGATTCCCCCAGAGCCTGGCTGCAGAGGGAAGGAGGGTCAGCAGCTACAATGGCGACCGCTGCAACGGCTTCAGAAGACGGGCCAGACCAACAAGCATGGAGAGACCGCATGCCAAGAAGCACCATATCAGGCTGAGCAGAGCGCCTCTTAGGGTCATGGCCTCGGTCCGGGTTTGAGGAGAGGAACGTCCACGGCGAATACGGGCCAGACGACAGCAAGCGAAACACCAGGGACACCTGGCATCGTGGCCAAGCTGGGCGCAGCTTACTTCCAGCTGTCTGATGGCTTGGCAAGACATGCCAATGAGCTGCGGTATGTCCGGGAAGAGGCTTCTGGTGGTGGAGCTGGATGAGAGCAACAGTCGGTGGTGATGAGGAGAGGCGCTTTCATCCGTGAGATCAGCCATTGTCCCAGGGGCCTGCTGTTTCCAGGGGCGCATCTGCTGAGGGGCTGCCCCCCCCCCCCCAGCCGGTTCTACCCTTTTCTACCAAAAGGACAATGTTGTAAATTTAATTAAATAGTTATGATGTTCATATGTTTATGCATGCAGTATAATATGGTTTGTGTTTTTTTAATTATTTAGGGGCACAGCAGTTATTTTCGGTTTTAATGGACTTGGTTTTATCTTAACAGGTGGCAGAATAATCCATCTTGATGTGTGGGCAGGACGGCAGTCCACCTGTCCTCTCTATTTTAGGTTCCGTTGTGTGAATGTGTTAGGCCATTTAGAGACATCAGTTTTCCTTTTTCAGTGTGTGATTTGGGTCCCAAATTGGGGAGGGTCTTAATTGAGTGAGAGGTTTTGGACTTTCTGAAGAGGGGAGGAAATGTGGTGTTTGCACCCTCATTCTGAAGCGCGGTGTAGCGGTGGCCGCTTCCCGTCCCGCCACTGCACCGCCCTATAAATAGCAGAGGGCACCTATGATGCGGTCTCTTGGACCGGTGCCATCTGCCTGGTGGCTGTCGTGTGTCCGTCCTGGTTCAGATATTAATAAAGCTGAGTTTGTCCATTCACCTGGCCTCGTCATTCCAACAGGTATTTTGTCAGACCGAACACGGGCACACGGCAGCTCTGCTGCTGTCGGTGTGTGAGTGCGCGGGCACCGGGATGCTTTGCTCATCCAGAGATGAGAAGAAGCTCTAGATAAGTGAGCGCCATGCAAATTTGCAACTTTTTTCTGAGAAGATTGCAAAGTTTTTTGCAAAAATTTCCATTTGTTTCCTGTAAATTGTAAACTTTTTTCTTGTAAATTTGTGACTTTTTTCCCTTAATTTTCAACTATTTTCTCTTAGATTTGCAATTTTTTCTTTTAAAATTGTGTCTTTTTCCTCATAAATTTGCTAATTATTTTCTTGTAGATGTACAACTTTTTTTATGAATTTTTTTTCCATGTAAATTTTTATCTTTTTTCATGTAAATTTGCAACCTTTTTCTTATGAAATTGGAACTTTTTTTCTGCAGACATTTGCATTTTTTTTCCTGTAAATTTTCAACCTTTTTTTCTTTTACATTTGCAGCACTCATCTGGATGCTGGTTAAATGTTTATTCTGTGTAATTAAACTATAATTTGTGACTTTTTAAAATTCTACACTGGCATCTTTTGTCATATCTTTGCACCTTTATTCTTGCAAGTTAATTTACATTTCTATGTTTGTATCTCGTGATAAATTGGTCAACCCCCCATCACCCTTGTTAACAAATCACCAATCGCCTGCTGGTTGAAACTGAGTTTCTTTTGTTCCCATTTCTATTAACAGTGGTACGAAATGACAGAACAAAGAAGAAGAAGGAAGAGAAGAAGCAGGGGGAAGCTGAGGTTTACGTCCTGTCAGCAGACATGGAGCAGATGATTGAGCGAGTTCGTCGGGCCCATCAGGACACGTTCCCCTCCCTCTGTCAGCTGGGAAAATACACCACAGTACTGACATGAACTCTCACACATATAGTAGCATATTTGATCAGAAAAGCTCATTATTGTCTGTTTTTTCTTGGGAAATGAGTGCCTGTACCTTCTCTTGCAACCTGCAGAGTAACAGCTCTGAGCACCGGGTGGCTCTGGACGTCAGTCTGTGGGACAAGTTCAGCGAGCTTTCCACCAAGTGCATCATTAAGACTGTGGAGTTTGCCAAGCAGCTTCCAGGTTTCACGATGCTAAGCATCGCTGATCAGATCACCCTGCTCAAAGCTGCCTGCCTGGACATACTGGTGAGTTCATGCAGCAGTCTAAGCTACGCTCACAGACACCTTCACCAATAGCTGAGAACACCATACCAGTCGTTTTTGGACCATTTCACACGGCCTTCTTAAGGCAGCATTCATAGACGGTTCGTAGGTCCGTGGGCAGGTCGATGGTCTTGTCAAAGATTTTCTATGAACGCCCCACGAAAACTCATCGTAGGGTGGCCGTGCAAATGCCATAGGAACAACGCAAGAACTACGCAAGACGTTGGTCAAAAGTATGCCTCAAGAAACTTCAAACTTTATTTATTTATATCGCACCTTTCATGCAACAAAGTGCAACTCAGACTGCTTTACAGTTAAAAACAATTCCAGATAAAACACAAACAAAAGAATAAAAAGACAAAGAGAGCCCTCCCACCCCGCCTCCACTCTCGTCCAACACATCCATCCACCCGACCCCTCAACTCACCCCAGACCCCACCTCCTCCCACCCCGACTCACCCCACCCACAAGTGGCAATAGGCAGAGTTAAAACATGGCTGAGCACCGAGGACCAGAGTGAGGACACGCCATCACGGGGGGACCGTCAGCACCGGGAGCCGGTCTCGGCCCACAGCTGCGGAGAGACTGCCACAGGGGCCACCCTGGCCCAGGCAGACAGAGGCGTCCACACCACAACCAGCAGGCTGTGAGTGGACTCCCCCATCCCACCAAGCCAGGACCGCCACCACAGCAGCGTCCCCACCACCAGAGCCAACCACAGCTCCCAGTGAGGAAACACTAGAGCTAAAAATAACACATGATAAAATACAATAAGAAGCAGAGTGAGATCATGAATGTGGCTGTGGGGCAGGTGTAGTGTGGCCGACTACTAATCAGAGGGTGAGGGGCTCGATTCCCGCTCTGTCTGCAGTCTGCATGTCAAAGTGTTCTTGAGCAAGAGATATTGATGACAATTTGAGAGGAGACTTAAACTTTACAAAACCCAAGATACGAACAGCTAAGAAAAGTCTGTGCATGTGTGTCTGTGGGGTGGATTTGTGGAACAGTCTGGAGCTGGAACTGAAACTATGGACAAACAGAAATCAATTCAAAAATAGGTATAAACATTATTTACTAAAAGGATATATGTTAGAGGTGTAGTGTTAATATGTACGATGCACTAAACTCACTCTGGGACACTATGGTAGGGTAGGTGGGACAGTACTGTGCATATCTGTGTTGTTTGCGGCTGGGTATAGATGTATGTATATGTATGTATGTAGGGATGGATGGGTGTCAGTGTTGATTTGCATAAAATATAGTTGATTGTCTACTTGGGGTTCGTAATAGAGGTAATATGCATATATTTCACATGGGTTGTATTTAGGGAAAAGAGGAGTTGGGGTAAATAAGTGTTAACTTCTTCCTTCTCCTTTTCGAGCACTGTGCTTGGTCACTTTTATTGCACTTGTCATTTGTTTTGGTTTTTTGTTCAAAATAAAGTATTTCCTCATCTCTCATCATTATCAGCAAGACACTGAAGCCCCAGTTGGTCCTGGTGGGTGAGGCCGGCACCAGTACATGGCAGCTCTGATGAGTGTGTGTGTGAGTGTGTGGATAGCAGGATCTGTGAAGCACTTTGGTCATCTAGAGATGAGAAAAAGTGAACGCCATTTCCCATGAATAAAAATAAATAGAAAGAGAATAAAATGGTTAAAGGAATAGCAATGTAAAATGGAATGCAAAAGTGAATTAAAATAATCTAAAAATATAAAGCTATATAAATAAGTACAATAGCTAAACAAGTATATGAAGAGTTTGTTTGCAAAAACCGATAAACGCCTCTTTCAAGAAAATTTCCCTCTGTACAACAAACAACTGTTCACATTACCTGCTTACAGAAATTCAAATTTTTCTAAAAATCCACTATATTCGTTGTTATATACACTTTGAAGTTCATGTTTTTTGTTTTTTTTGTTTTCAAAAGCCGATAAACGCCGGGACCTTGTTTTTACAAAACCAGATAACTCCACACATGGCAAATCAGTGCTAGATGCTGAGACCAGCCAATCATGTGCTTCTCCGCTGCGGCAGCATTCTGCAGAGATCCCTACTTGGGTCTGCTCGCTTAGCGTGATTTCCCTGCCAGTTTTCTTTTTTTTACAGTTTTGTTGCATTTTATGTCAAATATGGATAATTTTGATGAAGCAGATGAACCAGTGATGCGTTCACCAGACAAACTAGCATGGTGTTTGGGACATGTCTATTTTTGCAAAAGTATGTGTTGTGGACTTCTGTTTTTGCCGTCATAAATTGACAATGAGTTGAAGTTCAATTTTTTTGCTTTATTATGTCTGAGATACTCAAATTTCAAGTGACCATGTCTTAGAAGCTGAATTGGAAATACTAACACATATAAACCAACCGATGAAAAAGTCGTTTTTCTCATTTTGAACACAACTGGACTTACCTGTTTTTGCAAAAGAACTCTTCATATAAACATAAATGATAAAATGAGTTCAAAGCTAAACTAAAAAGTTGGGTCTTGAGCCTCCTTTTAAAAATATCAACACTCTCTGCAGCCCTGAGGTCCTCTGGAAGGCTGTTCCACAGACGTGGGCAGAAAAACTCGAACAATGCCTCACCGTGGAATTTTGTCCTCACTTTAGGTATCATAAAAATTCCAGTACCAGAGGACCTCACGGTCCATGAGGGATGGTATGGTAAAAGCAGATCAAATAAATAAGGACCAAGACCATTAAGAGTTTTATAAAAGAACTTAAAAATTGTGGCAGAGCACGGCACTGCGCCTGTCAACTGATAAGATGTGCAGAAACACTGCCCAGCTTTATTGAGGATTTGTATTGATCATGCCAGTTCACAAGGTGGCAGACACGCGTTGGAGGACTCATGGATGACACGTAATACACCAAAGAGGAAGAAATCCTTCTTCTTCATCTTTGAGATTACAAAGCAAAATGGATGGCACCCATCGTTGTGGACATACACGATTGCAGACGGAGGAGCAAATTTGGAGCATTTGGTCCCAAATTTGCCAACTATGATTCTAAAAAGAGATTATTTAGCTTATGAAGGTAGATGTTTACATGTTTTTATAACACAGGGAGCATGAAGCTCATTGATTTCACCTGCCGGCGCCCGGAGCGCCATGTGACTGTAGAGCAATCGCCGGTTGCATGTCATCATATAAGATAAATTGCTGCAAAATAAAAGTGAAATTAAGGTGGAATAATCAATAACAGTTTCTGGATGTAGAAGAGAAAGCTAAAATGACCAGGAGAGGACAAAATTATGACCAGAATGCCACAAAAGGATGCTGCCTTACCAGCGGTAAGTGACAAATGTCTTTGTTTGTTTGTATGCAAATTAGATGCATAAATTTACTCCTATCTGAAACTTTGGATCATATTCTACGTCTTTCTAATTGACAGTAAGCCATTATCTCTTACCACTTTCAAGTTAAAGCCTTGGAAAGTTCTGACATCTGATCTGAATATTTTCTTGAAAAAATCTTTACTACTGTTGACCACTAGGGGTTATGTCTCAGTTTGGTGACATACACAGTTAAGAGGTTAAGTTGTTCTTAAGGGCCCCTTACAGCGGTCACTGGAAATGCCGTACCAATCCCCGTTTGTACATAGAGTCGTACAGCGTGTGTAAGCACTCATAAGGCAGAAGTACATCATTTGTGCCACATTTGTGGCGACAAAATGTACTGAAAGTCGTAAGGTCTTCCTACCAATGACTTGAGAGTGCTGTGAGTTGCACAAAAATTTTCACAAGATGGCAGTAAGTATGCCATAGGAAGATCTCAAAGAACGTAAGAACTCTAGGGCCATCCTACGGCAGAAGCACCTCATTTCTCAAGAATACCTCAAGTTGCTCTTGTGAATTGAATGGAAGACGCGGGAAACTATGTCCCCTCCACGAATGTCTGCGAACTCCAGAATGTGTCGGGAGAGTCTTACAAACCCATCGTTCCTAAGAATCTTTGTGACCGCAGCTTTACATTAAATACTGTAATTCCAACTCAAAACCAGCTTTCCGTACAAGGAAAGGTTCAGCTGTGGTGTATCAACTCCTTCTCCTTTGGCCTCACATTAGTCCTGCATAGCTGCAGGGTCTGTGTATTTGTACACCCGTCTCCACTTGGTCTGATCAAGGGTATCCTTGACCTCATCCTCATGTCATCCTCGACCCAGTCCAGCTACCTTTTCTTTGGCCATCTTCGTGGCCTCTTCCCCCTCAGCCTAAGTGGGACGGCCAAAGAAAAGGTGGCCAGACCAACACTGATGCAACATGTTACATCAACATGCTACAACAAAATAATATTAATTTTGGTTGCGCTGTTCTTTCTTCTGCCACTTTCAGATTTTGAGGATCTGCACCCGTTACACCCCAGACCAGGACACTATGACCTTCTCTGACGGCTTAACCCTGAACCGCACCCAGATGCACAATGCCGGCTTTGGACCGCTCACTGACCTCGTGTTCGCCTTCGCCAATCAGCTACTCCCCTTGGAAATGGACGATGCTGAGACAGGGTTACTGAGCGCCATCTGTCTGCTCTGTGGAGGTACTGCAGCCAGTGTCACGAGAATTAGAAAAAATATATGATACTACGATTCTTAAGTAAAATCCACTGCTTAGATAACAATATCATATTTTTATGATAATATACAGTGGTGTGAAAAAGTGTTTGCCCCCTTCCTCATTTCTCATTTATTTGTATGTTTGTCACACTTAAATGTTTTAGATCATCAAACAAATTTAAATATTAGACAAAGATAACACAAGTAAACACAAAATGCAGTTGTTAAACAAAGGTGTTTATGATTAAGGGAAAAAAAATCCAAACCTACATGGCTCTGTGTGAAAAAGTGATTAAAGTGACACCACTGTATCACTTTAATGCATTATTAGTTACAATGTTGTCATGCGGTGATCCTCGCGGATCACCAAGAGACGCCAAAGAGTCCACCAGTGAGTTTGGCAATGATGTTAATTTATTTACACAACGTGACAAGACAAGACTATGAACCCCTTAGGGCAAACACACACAAAAACAAGACTTGGGCTCGTAGGGCTACCCCAGCCACTACGAGCTAAACTATGACAAGAGCTCAGATCACGAACCTGACATGAAGATCTGACGAAGTGTTGACCAACGTCTGGCAAGGAAGATTAGACGCTAATCCTGACAAGGAAGATTAGACGATACTCCTGCGTCATACCGTCGCTAGTGCTGAGTTTATAAAGGCCAAGCACTAACGAACGGCAATGACATACAGCTGGCCAGCCTTGACAGGCGGAAGCCCCACCGAGCACCTTCACAATAAGAGCCCGGTGAGGCCAGAATACAGCCCGCAGCTGTCAAGGCCGGCAGCAAGTTGGACATGGCCCGAGCGCTATCAGAACCAGCGCTCGGGTCGTAACAAATGTGACTGTATAATTCAGGTTCAGGTTCAGGTTCAGGTTACTTTATTTGTACCCGTAGGTAGATTTGTTTTGCAGTCTGGTGACATCCATATTTACAAGCCACTAATTACATTCAACATAGACACAAACACAGGCACACGTCTTACAAAATAGGTAAATATAAAATATGTACAATATAATTTTTATAGCTTGTTCAACTCTTTGACAGCAGCAGGGACAAAGCTGTTTTTGTAGCGCTGGGTTTTGCTTTTTGGGACAGCAAACCTCCGTCTGGAGGGAAGAAGCTGAAAGTTGCAGTGCAAAGGGTGGGAGTCATCATTTAAAATCGAGTCGGCCATCCTCTGTACTTGTCTGGTGTACAGGGATGTCAGGCTCACCTGTGACTCACCAAGCAAACGACTGGACCATCTAACTACCTGATCCAAGGATTTCCTCTGTTTCAGTTTTATCTGACCAAACCATGACACTAAAGAAAAGGATAAAACAGATTCAATAAAAGCCCGATAAAACATAGTCATTATGGTTCGGTCAATTTGGAAGCGTGCAAGTTTCCTCAAACAATGCAAATTTTGCTGACCCTTTTTGCACACCCTTTCACAGTTCACTTCAAACTTTAATTTACTATCAATAATCGTTTTAACACACAGTAATAATAATAGAAGACAACAATAATGGCATTGATGGAAGTGGTACTGGTAGCAACAGTAGCATCCGGTGCTACTGTATGCGCTGTGACTGCATATCCACTGATGCTGCACAATCATCCAGACCCTCCACAATCACAAACATTAGATCTTCATGAGTGTCTTTTTCTGGTTAAAGTTGGTGCTTCTCATTTGAACTTTGGTTTGTTTACATTGTGATGCCAACTTGTATCAAGTCAGTATTGGTTCATTCGTAACCCCACCCAGTAGTTTTCGGGGCCACTCTGCAGTACCTACCCCTGACCAAAGCCTTATTTTGGCTGCTATGAGTTTCTGACGTCTCCTTTTAGGAAGGTTCCTGTAGTGGAGATACACACCATGGGGGGAAGCTCCTGTAAAAGTGGTTCCTGTAGTGGAAACAGGGCTTATAGTGATAACAGCTGTCATTTATCGATGTGTTGTACAGATCGTCAGGATCTGGAGGAGTCAGAGAAGGTGGATGTTCTTCAGGAGCCGATGCTTGAAGCCTTGAAGGTGTGACATCACATGATTACATTAATCACTAATAAAACAAAAATATGTATGATTCAACAGAGTGGGAAACATTAAGTGACAGTACTTTTATTCCAGGAGGAAAGAGGAAAGCCAAGAATGTTCCATTCAAACCTGGTTGGTGTCTCTTTGCTCTGAGCCTGAATAATTTTTACTCAAGACATCAAACTTTTTATGTTATAAATCTATGGGTTTGTTCACCTGTCAGCCAATGCCGCTTGGCTCGCAAACAAACCCAAAGCTGTTAAACCTTCTAGTATCTGGGTTTTATTGACTGTAGGAGATGTACATATGGCATTCACTTCCAGGTCAAACGACCCTGGAATAGATGCAGGCATTAATCACCATCACATTGTGTAAGACCAGAGGAAAAATAGCAACTGTATTCACTGCTGCTAATGGAGATCTAGTTAATAAATGAACCTCACTTAGCTGAGATGTGAACACCTTACCCTGGTGAACGGGCAACAGTGTTCATGTCAACTTCACTGTGTCATAGCATTGTCCCAGTAAATAAAAACCAAAACAATTTTATTTGAGGGTTTTTTTTTTCCTTGTCCTGTCAGCCAACTAGTTGAGCAGAACAGAAATCCACTTCCCTTATTGTGCCAAACAGATTTACTTTGCCAAAAGGAGCTTTATACAGTACATACTGTATATACAGTCATGTGAAAAAATTAGGACACCCTGTATAAGCCTGTGTGTTTTTTAACATATTTGGACATATGGATATTTAATATCAATGTTAAAAGTACTGGGAGTTTCACGTAATACAACTAAAACAATTAAGAATGAATTAAAGACTTTTAGGACACCCCTACATTCATTCCCACTTACAATGGCTAAAATAAATTTTTAAAAAATGCAAATAAAAACAAAAACAAGGTTAGACATAGATACGTGAACATTTCTTAATAAAGAACTGAATATTTAAAGGGGTGTCCAAACTTTTTCACATGACTGTATATACTGTATATTGTTTAGAAACTCCTCTTGTAATAACTTTTAATACTTTATTTAAATTGTTTTACCTATGAAGGTCTCAACGGGGGGGAATGGGGAAAGGAGGGGTGGGGAGGGGGAAAGAAAAGGGAGAGGAACAGACAAAGAAGACAAACAAACTAACAACTGAAACAAACAGAAGACAGACTGTTTCTTCCACTGAAGAGGTCTCAACACGAGTCTGGTATTTGCACCTGTTAAAGGAGAGACGTGTGTGTGCATACGTGTGCGTGTGTAAAAGAAAGAAAGTAAAGAAAGAAACTAAGTAAATGTGTGCATGTGAGTGGTTTGCCAGGGAACATGCAAAGAGGGCCGCCGGTCACAGCAACTCACCCCCCCCCCCCCAGAAACCCCGAGCCAGGCATCCGCCCCAGGAGGGACAGCCGAGGGGGGCCGGGCCACCAGGTGGACGGCGCGGCAGGCCCACACCCCTCGACCAGCCAACCCCCGCCCCCCCAGCGGGGCCAGCACTAGCCCCAGGGCCCCAGGCACTGGGAGGCCAGCGTCCCCATCCTCTGGGCCAGAAACCAGACGGTGCCCCCAGCACAAGCCCCTCCAGACACCCCACAGCGGGCCCGCCCCCACCCCAACACCACTGCTGCACACCGCAGGGACCCCCACGCCCAAGGAAGGCAGCAGCAAGGCACAAGGGCCCCACGGGGGTGCCACTCCCCCGACCCAGGGGAGCCCACGCACCCAAGAGGCGCTACCCCCTCAATCCTCCCGACCAGCACACACACCCATTCCCACGCACTCATACTCTCATGCTCTCATTCGCACCTACTTGCACCCACATACACTCACTCACTCTCGCTTGCCCTCTCCCCCACACAATCCCACACTCGTACTCTCGGAACCACCCCCTCTCTCCCACTCCTTTACCCACTCAATCTCACTCCCACTCCCACTCGCCCTCAGGGTGGCCCGCACTCACTCACGTTCACCCATACACATACTCTCACTTACGCTCCGACCTATTCACGTCCACTCGTGGTCTCCCCCACACACTCATTCACCCTTATTGCTTAGGGCGGCCGCGGTGCAGATGCAGCAAGCATGAACATGCACCAGCCCCCGGCAGCGGCTGCGGAGACCGCCAGCGCAGGCAAGCAGCCACACCCCCACCAACCCACCTCAGGGCAGCCATGGCCACAGAAGCAGACCACCACCCCCAATGCCCACCCAGGAGACTGATCACTGGACCAACGCAAGTGCTCCTAGATGCTACCCAATACGCAAAGCACCACACAAAACCGATCCACCATCACCATCTCCACTCATCACTCCTTCACTCTCGCTTAGTCTCTTGTTCAATTACTCTCTCACTCCCTTGCTCGCACCTGTTCATTTGGCAGCGCACAGGGATTTTGACAACAACGGGCCCCAGGCCTCCCGCCGAGCCCCAGGCCCCCGGCAGAAGGAGGGCAACATGGGTTTATTTGAGGGTTCAGTGTGCAACCCCCCATGGATCGCCACCTTATCATGGTGGGGAGGGGGGGGGGTTTGCATGCCCTAGTGATCCCACGAGCTGTGTTGTCTGGGGAAATATGCCTCTGGTAGGGTCTCCCAAGACAAACTGGTCCTGGGTGAAGGGTCAGACTAAGAGCAGTCCAATAACAATCAAAGATTCAATGTACCTTGCACGGCATGGGATTACCTGGGCCCTGCCCTGGAGCCAGGCCCGGGGAAGGGGTCGATGTAGGGGTTGATGTCTAGCATCTGGTGAGTTTCTGCCCATGGGACCCTGCTGGGCTCAGCCCAAAGGAGAAACATGGGTCTGCCATCCAGTGTGCTCACCACCTGCAGGAGGGGCCATGGGGATCTGGTGTTATGTGCATCAAGTGACAGTCGAAGGCAGAGACCTTGGCGGTCTGATCCCTGGCTTTCTCAACTGGTGGGGCTCATCTCAACACACAGACCTGGTTTTGGAACCAGTCTCCTGGAGAGAGGTCGGAGCTTGGCCTACTCTGGAGTTGCCTGGGCAAGAGGTGGTGAGCAGGGGTGGGTATTCTTGTATCCTCACGCCTTGCTGCCTCTACATTGGAGTTCTCTCCGGTGGACAAAAGGATAGTTTCCCTAAGCCTTTGGGTTGGGAAATGGGTCCTGCCCATCATTTGTGCCTATGCACCAAATGATGGTTCAGTGTAGCCACTACTGGAAAGTGCTCCTCTTGGAGACTTCATTGTCCTACTGGGGGATGTGGGAAACAACAGTGAAACCTGGAGGAGGGTGATTGGGAGGAATGGTCTGCCCGATCTGAACCCAAGTGGTGTTCAGTTACTGGACTTCTGTGCTAACCACAGCTTATCCATAATGAACACCATGTTCAAGCATAAGGGTGTCTATATGTGCAGCTGGCACCAAGACGCCCTAGGTTGCAGGCCGATGATTGATTTTGTTATTGTGTCGTCAGACCTGTGACCATATGTCTTGGACACTCGGGTAAAGACAGGTGCAGAGCTGTCAACTGATCACCACCTGGTGGTGAGTTGGATCCAAAGGCAGGGGAAGATTCCACTCAGACCTGGTAGATTAAACGTATAGTGAGGGTGTGCTGGGAATGTCTGGCTGAGGCCTCTGTCCGAGAGGTGTTCAACTCCCACCTCCGGAAGAACTTTGACCACATTCTGAGGGAGTCTGGAGACATGGAGTCTGAACGGGCCATGTTCTCCACCTCCACTGTTGAAGCAGCTGCCCAGAGCTGTGGCCACAAAGTTGTTGGTGCGTCTCGTGGTGGCAACCCCCGAACCAAGTGGTGGCCACCAGTGGTGAAGGGGGCCATCAAGCTGAAGAAGAAGTCCTATCGAACTTTGTTGGCTTGTGAGACTTCTGAAGCAGCTGAGGTTTACTGACAAGCCAAGCAGCGTGAATCTCAGGTGGTTGCTGAAGCAAAAACTTGGGTGTGGGAGGATTTTGATGAGGCCATGGAACAAGACTTTCGGTCGGCCTCGAAGAGATGCTGGCAAACTGTCCAGTGACTCAGGAGGGGGCAGCAGCTCCCTGTCCACACTGTGTATGGTGCGGATGGGGCACTGCGGACTACAACTGGGGATATCATTGGATGATGGAAGGAATACTTCGAGGATCTCCTCAATCTCCCTGACATGCCTTCCACAGAGGAAGCAGAGCTTGTGGACCAGGGGAATGACTCGCTCATCACAGGGGCTGAGGTTGCCGAAGTGGTTAAAGAACCTTTCAGTGGCTGTGCCCGAGGGGTGCATGAGAGTCGCTCAGGTTCTGGATGTTGTGGGGCTGTCATGGTTGACACACATCTGCAACATTGCATGGAGGGCGGGGACAGTGCCTTTAACATGGCAAACTGGCATGGTGGTTCCTCTTTTTAAGAAGAACTCTGGGGTACTGGAGAGGAGAGTCCGACCGTTGGTCGAACCTCGGATTCAGGAGGAGCAATGTAGTGTTCATTTTGGCTGTGGCACGTCGGACCAACTCTCTCAAGAATCCTCAAGTGTTTGTGGGAGTTTGCCCAACCAGTCTACATGTGTTTTGTGGACTTGGGAGAAGGCATTCGACTGCGTCCCTCATGGTTTTTTGTGGTGGGTGCTTCGGGAGTATGAGGTGTCAGGCTTGTTGTTATGAGCTATCGGGTCTCTATACGACCGTTACAAGAATTTGGTTTGTATTGCCAACACTCGGTCGAACTTGTTTTCACTGAGAGTTGGACTCCACCAGAGCTGCCCTTTGTCACCGATCCTGTTCATAATTTTTACGGACAGGACTTTTGGGATCAGCCAACGAACGGAGGGGGTCATCTCTGGTGGCCCCAGGATCTCATCTTTGCTGTTTGCAGATGATGTTGTCCTGTTGGCTTCATCCAGCAATGACCTACAGGTCTTAGTGGGACAGTTTGGTACCGAGTGTGAAGCGGCTGGGATGAGAATCAGCACCTCCAAGTCCAAGTCCATGGTTCTCAGCTGGAAAAAGGTGGATTGTCCTCTCTGGATTGGGGACAAGCTCCTTCCCCAAGTGGAGGAGTTTAAGTATCTCGGGGTTTCATTCACAAGTGAAGGGAGAATGGAGCGAGAGATTGACGGACAAATTGGAGCAGCATCTGCAGTGATGCGGATGTTGTACTGGTCTGTTGAGGTGAAGAGAGAGCTAAGCTCTAAAGCAAAGCTGTCAATTTACAGGTCAATCAGTAACTGTGGGTACATGGTCACAATAAACGGGTTAATGGGAATAAACCAATAATGGTAATAATCAGTTTTGTTGTGTTTACATGCACTGAATAAACAGATTATTGGAGGATAAATATGCACATTTCACACCAAAACACGTTCATCTCTGGGACACAGAACCCACCTCTTTCCTGAGTTGTATGATGGCTGGACATTCCCATAGTGTTTATACTTGTGTATAATTCTTTATACAACACTTAGTTCCGACCAAGCAATGTGATTGGACCATGGGGATTCCAGGAGCTACTACAGTATATTCCCCGGTAATTGTATCACTGTATATGTATCACTTCACTTCAAAGGTGTTCAAGTACGGTAACCATTAATTCTGAACCATTATTTACTCTATCAGTGGCTTCTTATAGATGAGAATTGTAAATCTGTGTTGGATTCCCTAATTCATGACAGCATTAGCATTATCAGAATTAACTGTCAGCTTTTGCACAATCTTCCATGTGTAGGTTTATGTGAGGAGGAGGAGACCTGATAAGCCCTGCATGTTTCCTAAGATACTGATGAAGATCACGGACCTCAGAAGCATCAGTGTGAAGGGTGAGAAACAAACACACAATTCTTGTCACTTTCATTCATGTCTTTCTTGGATCAGCTGCTATTTTTGGAGAACTTGGCATGTAAGGAAACTGACCATTTCTGCAGGGACATCAAGACTGTTGAAAACAGTGTGTTGTATAATATTTTGGAGGGAATATGAATGACCCCACAAAAACGCTCTACAGCACCACCTTCTTTACGCATTGAAAGCTGAAAATTGGGTGAGATATTTATCATGTTAGGACATGCAAAAAACTCTATAGAAGTGATGGTCCACACCCAACAGGAAGTCGGCCATTTTGGCGAGAAGTGGTGACCACGAGTTCCCTGATTTCTAGCCTGCACATTTGAACGAACTCATTCTAGGGTTTTAGTAAGATTGAGCTCATTTGTGGTGAGAATCATCCATATCCATGTGCCATTAACCTTTTAACTGCCCCAGGTGCCGTATGGCGACAGGAACACTTAAACGGTGGTCAAGGCCCCCCTAGTGGTCAAGAGTGGTAAAAACATTTTTGTCAATAAAATAGTTCAGATTTCCAAGGCTATAACCTGAAAGCTGCAAAAGAGACTGTCAATTAGAAAGATGTAGAATATGATCCAAAGTTTCAGATAGGAATAAATTTACACATCTAACTTGCATAATGTCATGGCAGCTATATAAATTACATAACTCAGTCAAAAGTGGACTTTGGACACATTTACACAAAAAAATGGTCTGTTTTGGGGTTTTTTTACGCCGATTTGTCTACAGGGGTATGTTTTTATCTAATCTTCAAAATATATGAACCAGAAAATCAATAAAATGTAAAAAAAAAACATATATTTCTCTTGCCTGTTGCCGGGTGGGGGGGCTCGCTTGCCCACGTGACCGGTCTGTTTTTGTCCACCGTTGCCAATGTTTCGCGTTTACTTAGTAATTTACACCCGCTTACACATCTACAAACTCTTATGATTATCCCACGTGAATTTCGTTTGTATTACGCGGCTATTTTTCCTGTAAATGCAGTTTCCTGTGAGAATGCACGACGATCGCGGGTGCTGCCATCTTTGTACTGGTAGCTCAGTTTTTCATCCATCGTGGTCAATGTATCGCGCATACTTAGTAATTTACACCCTCTTCCACATCTACAAACTCTTATGATTATCCCACATGAATTTCATTTGTAATACACGGCTATTTTCCCCGTTTCATGTAGTTTCAGTCATCACCGCTGCCGTGATGACCGATCGTGAAGGCATCCACATTGGTGCTGTGAGTTCCAAGCGGAAAAAGGAAGAAGAAGAATGAGGATTTCTTCTTCTTTGCTATATTCCATGTCAGCCATGATTCCTTTGGCGCGTGTCTGACACCTTCTAAACTGTCAGATCAATAGAGATTAGTACAAGTTCTCAGTATAGCCAGAGGATGTCAGTAAGTTGACCGGTGCAGTTGCTGCACTGTGCCACTGGGGGCGCGCGACCCATCCATTTAATCTGGGCAGTTAGAAGGTTAAAAGTTATTGAAAATGTTTACAGTAGCTCAAAGGTTTGCCTGGAGGGGGTGGCCGAGTTTGGTGTTTCACCAGCACCTTTGTGATGGTGATAACTCTGGTATGTATTGTCTGATTTCAACCAAATTCAGTACTATGAATATTAGTCCAATTCTAATTCTATAGAACAATATTCACGAAATCTACAGCGCCACCAATAGGAGACAAAGTATTTCATCAAAAAATGAAGAGAAGGAGGGAGGGAGGGACAGAGCCTTGGTGGAGTTATGCACTCTCCAAGTGGTGAGGTCAAGATCTGGCAAGGACACAGTTGTACAAGGGCCCGATTCTCACTGCTTCTGTTTGGGATTGGCTTGCTGTCGGACATAAGGCAAAGTACTGCTGTATGTAATTGTACTCAGAACAGTAGTTGGGAGGGATTTGTATCTCTGAAGAACCCATGTTGACCACACTTAACAGAAACATAAATGCAGTTTCACCTCTGAAATGTGCACAACTCCTGGCAGAGGCCCACTTCTTTTTAAGCCTTAAACCTGATGTACTGTATTTATAGTTTAAAAAATCCAGGTCAGCATCGCACTCCTTCAATCAACATCTAGAAGTTGTTTTTTAGGTTTTTAATTAACTTTCATTCCTAGACCGGAGTGGTGGCCTAGAGGTAGAGCATCCCCCCCACAACCGGGAGGTCATGGGTTCAAGTCCTGGCCGGGTCATGCCAAAGACCATATAAAAATGGTACTTCCTGGCTTCTAGCTTGGTGCTCAGCAAAAACAGAATGGAGGAAGGAAAGTTGGTTACCCTGCCACAGGGGGTGGACAAGCCAGTGTCCTCCCTGTGCCAGTCCCAAGCCCAGATAAATGGGCAGGGTTGCATCAGCAACGGCATTTGGCATAAAAAAAAATGCTTGCCAAATCAACATGCAGATCATCGTGATTAAAGGTGATGACACTGTGGTGACCCCAAAAGGGAGCAGCTGAAAGACAAAAAAAACTTTCATTCCACTCCCTAACAACACACATACGTCACACCAACGTTATCCTAATGTACAAAGTTTGAGAAAAAAATATTTATGGAGAACTAAAGATTTTTGGGTATTTCTGCTTAGACTTGCTGGTTCAAAGTCATGTTATTCAGTTGTATAACGTGATATAAAAGGTTTAGGATAATATTAAGAGACAGTTCTATTTTTTCCAGGTTGGAGGGGAAATGTCCCCCCGTCTCCTCCTTGATTTATGCCTATGAATGGGATTGGGCGGGGGGGGGGGGTCATTTTGCTAACGAAGGGGATGGCATCCCCCCTCAAATCACCTAGTTTCTATAACACATTTCCAATTGTGAGTCACTCAAAAATGGACAGACTTCTTGGTAAGAAAGCACCCCCCCCCCCACCCCGCTACCATCATGAACCTTTTCTCCTCACTCCTCTCTCCTCGCAGGAGCAGAGCGTGTGATCACGCTGAAAATGGAGATTCCCGGCTCCATGCCGCCTCTCATCCAGGAGATGCTGGAGAACTCTGAGGGTCTGGAGGGGCAGGGAGCAGGAGGAGGGAGAGGAGGAGGAGGAAAAGCAAGAGGTGGGGGCAAGGGAGGAAGAGGAGGGGGAGAAGGGGACGAAACAGAACCCAGAAGCTGCCAATCAAGTCCATCACATGAGTTGCCCCTCTCTCTCACCCCAAGCCCCACACCAGGATTCCCAGCTTCCCCCTCATCCTCCACCTGGAGCTGAACTGAACAGTCTGGACCACAAGGACTCACTGGAGTCAAAGTCTGAGCCTGAGACTGGTTTCCTCCACGTGTGCTTCGACTCATGTGCAACTATGCTGGGGACTGATAACACAGTTCTCGAAAAAAACAAACACACACTGTTTTACATATTTTATTATCTTTTAATGATGCATAAATATTATGTTGACAGAATCACCAGCATGTCCATGTGAGCCCCACCAAAGGCTAAACTGGGCTGTCTTATGGGTCCATGTGGGTTTGTCCACAGGTTCCATGTTTGCCCACATGGACTTTACCATTGGTACACACTCGGAACCCAGCTGGGCCTGAAAACTTAGAAGAAAAACTCACCAATTTATGAGAAAAAAATGTGAAAATTTATCAGAAAAAATCTGAAAATTTACAAAAAATAGTATTTTTATGAGAAAAAAAATTATGAGAAAAGTCAAACATTTATGACACAAAATGAAAATTTATGAAGAAAACCTCCAAATTTATAAGAAAAATTGAAAGTACAAAAAAGTACTGCATTTTTGACAAAAAGTCACAAATTTATGACAATAATGTGAAAATTTGAGAAAAATGTCAAAAATTTACAAAAAATAGCTAATTTATGAGAATGAGGTAACAAATTTATTAGACAAAAAATGTCAAAATTTATAAGAAAAAAGTCACAAATTTATGAGAAAAGATGTGAAAATTTAGAACAAAAAAATAGTAAAATTACTTGAAAAAAGTTACAAATTTACACTAAAATTTAGCAAATTTACAAGAAAAAAGTTACAAATTTATGAGGACAATTTTGAAAAAGTTGCAAATTAACAGAAAGTAACAAATATATCAGTAAATAAGTTAACAATTTACAAGGAAAAAATTACAAATTTACGAGAAAAAAATGCAAGTTTACAATGTAAAAAGCTGAAAATTTTTTAGAATGTTCCAAATTTACAAGGAAAAAAAAGACAAATTTTGGGGAAAGGTCCAAAATTACAAGAACAAATTTGCATATTTGCAAGTAAAAAGTCACAATTTTACAAGAAAAACTAAGAAATTTATGAGCAAAAAGTTGCAGATTTTCAAGAAAAAAAATCACAAATTTTTGAGAAAGTTTCAGTTTTTCAAGAAAAAGTTTCAAATTTATGGGAAAAAATTCACAAATTTACAAAACCAAAAAGCAAATTTATGAGAAAATAAGTTGAACAAAGATAAAGTCCATGTGGGCTTATCTTAAAATCAGTGGTTGTACAGATTAATAAAGTCACTTTATAAGAAAGTTTCACATATGAGGAAAAAAAATTAAATTTAAGAAAAAGTTAAGTCACAAATTTAAGAGTCAAATTTATGAGAGAAATTTAAAAGAAGGTGGTAATTAAAAGTAAAAAACATTTGAGGCAAAAAAAAAGTTGTAGAATAAAATGACCAGTTTCAACATGAATAAAGAGCACGGCCTTTTAGCTTTACAGTCAGGCTGAAATATGATTGAAGAGATAAAAAGCCGTGGACAAACCCACATGGACCAGCGCAGCTTGAAGTGTTGGCGGGGCCCACACGGAGCGGCTGGCTGGGACGTGTGCACGTTCCTGCAGCGTCAGCGTGTGGAAAAGAATGTACAGAAGAAAGAAGCTGTGACTGACAGGCATGCTCAACAAGTGATTTTTCTAAAGGTGCATGTCCACACACACACACACACACACACACACACACACACACACACACACACTCACTCATTCACTCCTCCTCACAGACACATCAGGCTTCCTTCACTGTAGTCACACATTTTGTATTCACGTGTTGTCAGTGTTCTCCACGCACTCAACATGGCTCCCGTGAACGGAGAAACAGCCAAACACGGCACAGACGTGCAGCCGGCGCTGGCAGGGTGGAGTGGGGAGTGCTTTTTCTCCAGGCGCACGCGGCCTGTGTAGGATGGGTTGCCCATGTTGGCGTTGATGTACGCGTGCCGTTGGCCTGTCGACTTGTCTTCCTGTAATGGACGCTTTCAACCAAAGCGTAGTTTGATGTCTTTATTAAAAATCTGTTCAGCATCCACGGGTGCTGCCAAACGTTTGACTCTTCACAGCTTCATGGTGGCATCTGTAACGTTTTGGACTCATCCGTTCGTCCGTCTGTCCGTTCCACATTTTCTCTTGCCACCTCTGTAGCTTCTAGATTTCTGATTGGACTGACTCAGATTTATACAGAAGCTCAAACTCACCAGCACCTTACAGGAGTTTGAGATTGAGATTAATTTCAGGAGGGCTTCCATTTTTTTCAGCAGGGGCACTGATTTTTTCTCAGTCCATTTGATGTTCTCACTGGGGGCCCTGATATGGGGGTACAGTCCCCTCCAAAAGCGCTGGAGCAGTGATAGCAGTTGCTTTCTTTTGGCTCTAGACTGAAAACGCTTGACTTCATCCAGTTCATCAAAAGATGAACATGACACGAGAGATCAGCATTTCAGGTTTAATTTGCACCTGCATCTGCTTCAGAGCAGGGTGTGCAGTCCACGGCATCTTCTCTCTTCTCACCAGTCTCTTCAGCAGCTGGCTTTACCTCACAATTTGCTACTTTTTTCCTAATAATTTTAAACTTTTTTTGAAAAACATTACAAACTTACAAGAAAAACTGCAAAAATTACAAGAAAAAAAAGTCCTAAATTTATGAGGAATAAATTAGAAAAAGTTGTAAGTTTACAGTAAAAAAAAGTTGAAAATTTTTGAGAAAGTTCCAAATTTACTAGAAAAATTTGGCAAATTTGTGGGAGAAACTCATAAATTTACAAGAAAAGAGCAAATTTTCAAGGAAAAAAGTAACAAATTTCTAAGAAAAAGTTGCAAGATTACATTACTTTTTCCAAGAAAAAGTTTGCAAATTTGCAAGAAAAAAAGGTCACAATTTTACAAGAAAAACTAACAACTTTATGAGCAAAAAGTTGCAAGTTTACAGTTAAAACAAGTCACATATGAGAATGTTTTAAATTTTTGTGAAAAAAATATCAAATTAGGGGGAAAAGTCACAAATTTACAAGAAAATAGCAAATTGATGATAAAAAAAAGTTGAAAATAGGTAAACGTAAAAAATGTGTGAGTTTTTTTGCGTAGAACCTGCTCACCCAGTTTAACCCATGGGGGACACAGATGGGTTTAAAATTACCTGCTTACCTGCACCACAGGTAAAGTTCATGTGTGCAAACACAGATGGAGCCAACATGGAACCCGTGCACTAACTCACATGGGACCCATAAGACAGCCCAGTTTTAACCTATTGAGCCCCTTTTCCACTAGTACCTACTCAGCCCGACTCGCCTCGACTCTGCTCGGCTTGACACACTGTGGTTGGTTTTCCACTTCACCTGAGTACCACCTCAAGTGGGTGGGGTTGGGTTCTTTACAGGAAGGCAGCCTGTTATCCCGTTATGTTGTTTACATGCTGACGTTTTCACTGATAAATGACTTAAAAGATGCTTAAAATAACAAAACACTCGCTATCTTCCCCATGAGCAGCCATCAGCTCGGAGACCTCCTGGTATACTTTTTCATTTCGGGTCACTCCGCCACAGCAGGGCCGACGGGGCTGAAAAGTTCGTAGTTGTCAAATTTGACCAAATGTAGTCTATTTTTCAAGCATAGAGATCCAAGCGCTGCAACACTGATGGAAACACTGTACACACAAACGGGGAGACTGGAAAATAACCATATTTGATCAAATTTGACCACTACTGTATATGAACTTTTCAGCCTATGAATTTTTCAGCCCTGGTGCCGGTGGAGCGTTCCGAAATGAAATACCAGGAGGTCTCCGAGCTGACGGCTGCTCACGGGGAAGATGGTGAGTGTTTTGCGACTGTGTTGATTTGTGTGTAGCCATTCATTTCGTTGATTATCACAGAAATAATAAAAACTCGCAGCTGAATTTACAAATGGCGGTTTTGAATCTTGTGAAGACGTTGCTGTCGTCCACTGACGTTATGCCCTGGCCAATCAGTGGCCTGCAATTTGTTGATGTCACATTTTCAGCTCAACTCAGCACGGTTGGAACTTCACTGAAGTAGGTCCCAAAAGGTACCAGGTACTAATGGAAAACCCTGCAAACCGAGTAGAGTCTAGGTGAGTAGGGCTGAGTAGGTAACTAGTTCAAAGGGGCCATTGGTGGGGCCCACGTGGACATGCTGGCTGGGAGAGTATGTTAGCCTATTAATGTTAGCTGTCTGAGTAGTGTTAAAACATTACTGCTAAATGGTGAGCTACATTACTGCATGCTAATCATTTTACTGCTGGAAACAAACTCGTTCTTGAAGTCTTGACCCTACTTCTGTCAAACAGCTCTCTCCACTGAACACCCTGTACTCTGAGTAACGTGTGCAGTCTCAGGCAGAGGCACACTTGGTAAAGCAAAAATTTGTGGATTTCACTTTTTTTTAGGTTAAAGTTTACCACTGCTGCTGTGTAGTGGTGTGCAACGCTGCAAGATTTGGTATTTTTTTGATCCAATACCAAGTAAATACAGGGACAATATCACTGATACCGTTCCGATACCGTTACTTTTTAATAATTAAGGTGGATGCATCATCAAATTACTAAATGTGAATGAATTTTCATGACATTTAAGTGTTTTGTAATTTTTCCTTTGGATTATTAATTAGCTAAAACCCAGGACAGAACTTGGCCAAAGTTTATAGATAAACAAAAAACACTTTATTGTAATAAAACTTTTTGTTCAAAACAATAGAACAGTAAAAAAAAAAAAAAAAAAAAATCTTCAATAAACAAAGTCTACAAAATGATCACTCCACAACAAATGATATAAAATACTGAAAACAAATTCTTTTTCCCCAGTAGAATGCATGTTCAGGAAATGCAGTACAAAAATAAAACTAAACTTCTCCCCTTTTCTTCCCCTTCTTTTCTGACTTTGAAAAATAATGAAAAATAACAACACAAGTAGTGAAAATTCAACAAATAAAGTGTAAATAACTAAACAACCCCCAAAGCCTTAAGTTTAGAGAAATATTCACCAAACTGGGTCTGTCAGTGTCAGGGCCAGGGAGTGGGGATTTCTTTCCTCCTCTCTTCATTTCTGTAGCTTAGCGCTTTCTTTGGGGTGATTTTTCATATTTGTATAAATTAGTTGCGTTACCGCTGTATTTCACAGCCTTTTTACATCACTCTATCATCACTATAAATTTTAAGAAATCTCTGTGTGTCTGTCACAGTCATAGGACGGCCTATGATGTCTGCCTGATGCCCTATGATCTCAGGCATCAGAGGACTCGCGATGCCGTCATAAAGATATGATGTCTATATGGCATCATATAGACATAAAGACAGGCATCTTTGTCTGTATGATGTCAAAAAGACATATAGACAGGTGTCTTTGACTACAGACGTGGACAAAATTGTTGGTACCCCTCTGTTAATGAAAGAAAAACCCACAATAGTCACTGAAATAACTTGAATCTGACAAAAGTGGTAATAAATAAAAATTCTATGAAAATTAACCAATGAAAATCAGACAATGCTTTTGAATTGTGGTTCAACAGAATTATTTTAAAAAACAAACTCATGAAACAGGCCTGGACAAAAATTGAAAAGATTGAAAATAATGTGACCATAGGGACATGTTCAACCAAGATGTGTCCTCTAATTAACATCACAGGTGTCTACAAACTTGTAATCAGTCAGTCGGCCTATTTAAAGGGTGACAAGTAGTCACTGTGCTGTTTGTTGACATGGTGTGTACCACACTAAACATGGACCAGAGGAAGCAAAGGAGAGAGTTGTCTCAGGAGATTAGAAAGAAAATTATAGACAAGCATGTTAAAGGTAAAGGCTATAAGACCATCTCCAAGCAGCTTGATGTTCCTGTGACTACAGTTGCACATATTATTCAGAAATTTAAGATCCACAAGACTGTAGCCAACCTCCCTGGACGTGGCCGCAGGAGGAGACGGATAATACAAATGGTAACAAAAGAGCCCAGAACAACCTCTAAACACATTCATGGTGAACTCCAAGGTCAAGGTACATCAGTGTCAAATCGCACCATCCATCGTTGTTTGAGCCGAAGTGGACTTCATGGGAGACGATCAAGGAGGACACCACTGTTGAAAACAAATCATAAAAAAGCCAGACTGGAATTTGCCAAACTGCATGTTGACAAGCCACAAAGCTTCTGGGAGAATGTCCTATGGACAGACGAGACAAAACTGGAACTTCTCGGCAAGGCACATCAGCGCTATGTTCACAGACACAAAAATGAAGCATACCAAGAAAAGAACACTGTCCCTACTGTGAAACATGGAGGAGGTTCTGTTATGTTCTGGGGCTGCTTTGCTGCATCTGGCACAGGGTGTCTTGAAGCTGGGCAGGGTACAATGCAATCTCAAGACTATCAGGGTATTCTAAAGAGAAATGTGCTGCCCAGTGTCAGACAGCTTGGTCTCAGTCGCAGGTCATGGGTCTTGCAACAGGATAATGACCCAAAACACACAGCTAAAAACACCCAAGAATGGCTAAGAGCCAAACATTGGACTATTCTAAAGTGGCCTTCTATGAGCCCTGATCTAAATCCTATTCAGCATCTGTGGAAGGAGCTGAAACATGCCGTCTGGAGAAGGCACCCTTCAAACCTGAGACAACTGGAGCAGTTTGCTCATGAGGAGTGGGCCAAAATACCTGCTGAGAGGTGCAGAAGTGTCACTGACAGTTACAGAAATCGTTTGATTGCAGTGATTGCCTCAAAAGGTTGTGCAACAAAATATTAAGGGTACCATCATTTTTGTCCAGGCCTGTTTCATGAGTTTGTTTTTTAAAATAATTCTGTTGAACCACAATTCAAAAGCATTGTCTGATTTTCAATGGTTAATTTTCATAGAATTTTTATTTATTACCACTTTTGTCAGATTCAAGTTATTTCAGTGACTATTGTGGGTTTTTCTTTCATTAACAGAGGGGTACCAACAATTTTGTCCACGTCTGTATGTGATCAACGGCAGGCATCACTCACGATGATCCTCTGATCTCAGGCATCAGATGACTCGCGATGCTGTCATAAAGATATGATGTCTATATGACATCATATATATATGACGTCAAAAAGACATAGAGACAAGTGTCTTTGACTATGTGATCAACAGCAGGTATCACTCACGATGATTCTATGATCTCAGACATCATAGGACTCACGATGCCGTCATATAGATATGATGTCTACATGACATCATAGAGACATATAGACAGGTGTTTTTGACTATGTGATCAATGGCGGGCATCACTCACGGTCATAGGACTTGCTATGACCTATGTAGGATGGCCTATGATGTCTGCGTGATGTCCTATAATGATGATCTCAGGCATCATAGGACTCGTGACGCCGTCATAAAGATATGTCTATATGACGTCAGATAGACATATAGCCAGGTGACATCATGTAGAGTCTATATGACGTCATATAGACAGGCATCTTTGACTACATGATCAACGGCAGGCATCACTCACGATGATCCTGTGATCTCAGACATCATAGGACTTGCGATGCCGTCATATAGCTATGATGTCTACATGATGTCATAGAGACATATAGACAGGTGTCTTGGACTATGTGATCAACAGCAGACATCACTCACGATCATAGCACTTGCTATGACCTATGATGATCCTGTGAGACGGCCTGTGATGTCTGCATGATGTCCTATGATGACCTTATGAACTCAGGCATCGTAGGACTCGCGATGCCATCATATATCACTCTTATCATCACTTCACTCTATCATCACTCTATAAATTTAAGAAATCTCTGTGTGTATGTCTGTGTGTCACAACCATAGGACATCATAGGACAGCCTATGATGTGCCTTTGATGTCCCTATGACGTCTGCATCATAGCAGCGCCGATGATGTCCTATGATGCATAGGACATCAAGCCTGCCTTCATGTCTTTATGATGTCATATACAGTGATGCCTGCCTGACAACGTATGATGATGCTGTCCTTGATGGCTTTATGATGTCATATACAGTGAACATCTGGACTCACGATGCCATCATATACACAATAGGACACAGCACTTTAAGCCACACCCATTCAAAGCAGTAAATCTGGAAATCTTAAAAAATATCACTCGATAAATTCAAGAAATCTGTCAGTTTGTGTGTAAATCTGGAAATCTTACACCCATTCGAAGCAGTACATCATCGCTATGCCATCATCAAAGATCATAGGTCCTAGGACATCTTCAAAGATCAAATGCAGGCATGACTCACGATCATAGCACTCACTATGACATCATCACAGATCATAGGACTCACGCCATCAAAGATCAAAGGCTGCCATCACTGAATGAATGTTGACATGCTTGCTTACACCCTTGCTTACACCTGCTTTCTACAGGCATGCAGAAATACTTGCTTATACTTGGTTTCTATGGGCATGCACGGGTATGCACTAGTCTTGTACAGCTTGCCATTGTCGCATTTTTAGCCTGAAAATAGAGCCACATGGAGCTCCGCTTTCTCTCTGCCATTCTTCTGCTCCGTGTGCTGCTGCTCGTATGTGTGTGTGTGTGTGTGCAGACTGTGCATGACACGCTGCCAGCTGCTGCTTGCTAGCTTAGCTTGCTGCTGAGTTACGTGATGGTAAAACAAGAGGGAGGAGGTACGTGGCCGTAATGCACATAAACGCTGGCTGCCAACTGCCGTAAGACCACAAGAAGAAGAAGGGGAGCAAACTGCGGCTGCTCCATGCTGTGAAGGGACAGACAGCTGGCTGCTGGATTTCACCAGTGGTTGGTAAGACACCACACCCACTAGTCACTTTGGCCCGTTGTAGTTTTCTCAGACAGCATCTAAAATAATAAACCTTTTGCAATGTGAGACGATGAAACTACAACTCCCATAGGTACTTTTCCATAGGTAAGTTTTCTTTTTCTCTTTTTTTTTCTGATGAAAACAGGTAGTGTCCATCCATCTTCTTCCGCTTAATCCTTTAGGATTGGGAGCCTATCCCAGCATCTTTGGGCGAGAGGCAGGGTCCACCCTGGACAGATCGCCAGTCCATGGCAGGACCAACACAGAGAGACAGACAACCATTCACTCTCACAGTCATACCTAAGGACAATTTAGAATCCCCAGTTTGATGCCAATTAACCTAACTTGCATGTTTTTGGCATGTGGGAGGAAACCGGAGAAATCCCGGAGTAAACCCACGCAGACACGGGGAGAACATGCAAACTCCACACAGATCACTGTTGGTCGGGGGCTGAGATTGAACCCAGGATCCCCCGGCCAAGGGTGAGTTGCTGTGCCGCCGCAGTGCTAACCACTCCGCCACCGCGCTGCCCCAGGTAGTGTCCATTTAAGTTAAATCCATCAGCAACTACTAATGACGAAGTGCAGCCATGAAGGGGTGTCCCAATTCATATGGGTAAGCAAAGGGGTCGGGGTACAAATGAGACTTTGGATGGACCAGATGTTATGTGTGTAAAACGTGGCACAATAATGAGGCGAGTGGTGAACTGAACAGGACTTTATTTTATTACTCACTGAGTACCAACAGACGCTCCCGCTAGGCAGAGAGGTGGTCGAAGAGAGTGTGCCTCTTCTGCATTGGCCCCTTATGCCCCGGGTGGCGGCGGAACCGGAAAGGTGGAGCCACCACCCATAACCACAATAATACACAGCATTAATATCAATAAACAACAGCACCCCCCCTTCAAAAGAGTCCAAAATGTACACACACAAAATCAGACCCTCCCAAATTTGTAGCCTGACTCACACACTAACAGTAAGCAGACATATGCACAACCTATCCATACACACAAATAACTAAAGCTAGAGAAAGCCAAGTGGACTACTGACCCACCCCCACACGGCCAGACGGATTATTCTGCCGTCTTTAATACTGTATAGTCCATAACTGAAAAAAAAAACTGCTGTGTTCCTAATATAATACCTAAAATAATCCCATGAACTTATGTACAAACAGGATAAAACCTTAATTCAACACACAACTCAGTCAATATTAACATCCACACCATGTCAGAAACACACCCCAACCAAAACCTCCCACCTAACCCAGGCAAACCACACCATAATAGACGCCCCAAACACAGCGGCACAAACATGACTTGTTTTTTTTTTATTTATTTTTTTTTTTACATGGACATCTCACATATAAACATTGTATATTAACCATACTGACATACTGACTACGTAACCAGAACAGTGCACACATTGATATTTCAGCAATTCACACAGTAGCATCATGCAGAACACATTAAGAGACTTAGACTTAGACTTAGACTTAACTTTATTAATCCCTTTGGGATGACTCCCTCTGGGAAATTTAAAATTTCCAACAGCACATAAAAGGAGCATACAGATCAGAAAAGCAACAGAATATACAACTTAACATAATATAGAACTTAACATAATATACACAATATAAATACAGAGCTGAATATGGTTTGTACAAGTATGGTTAAGTTAAAGGTAAGATAAGATAAGATAAGCCTTTATTAGTCCCACAACGGGGAAATTCCAGGATTGCAACAGCACAGGGATAGCAACACTCAGAGCAACAATCAGAAGGCAAGAAAAAAAAAAAAGTTATTACACTATAAATGCCCTACTGTCCTCTGTACTCTATGTCCCCCCCCAAGTGAGGAGTTATTGAGTGTGATGGCATGGTAGACAAAAGAGTTCTTAAGCCTGTTGGTCCGACACTTGGGAGGGAGCAGTCTTTCACTGAACAGGCTCCTCTGGTCACTGATGACGGTGTGCAGAGGGTGGCTGACATTGTCCATTATATCCAACAATTTATCCAGAGTCCTCATCTCTGCCACCGTCACCAAAGTGTCCAGCTTCGCGCCGACCACAGAGCCGGCCCGCCTGATCAGTTTATCCAGTCTGGACGCATCCTTCTTGGATATACTGCCACCCCCCCCGCCCCCACAGCACACCATGGAGTAAAAGAGGACGCTGGCAACCACCGACTGGTAAAACATCCGCAGAAGTTTGCTGCAGATGTTGAAGGACCGCAGTCTCCGCAGGAAGTACATCCTACTTTGTGTCTTCCCATACAAGTGGCTAATGTATGTTGTCCAATCCAAGTTATTGTCCAACCACAACCCAAGATATTTGTATGAATCCACAACCTCCACCTCAGCTCCCTCTAACAGGACTGGTTGAGGTCATTAACTTGGGCAGTTAATAATAACACATTAAATACATTGCTAGTCAGGCACCATGGAGAGCCCAACCCCTGGAGATCCGTCAGGTGGGTCCCGCCCAGAGTGTCGTCTCCTCTTGGCACCCGGAGGTGACATGCCGGTACCGAAGCGCCTCCCGTTCCTCACAAACATGCTGCAGCTCATTGGGGTGTCTCTCCGTACCATCTGTCAGCTGCAGGTAACCAACCGTCCTCCTGGACAGCCACCACCTGTAGCCGCCCCTGGTCATCCAGTCTCTTCCACTTCCTGTGGGCTTCTCTTAATGGGGCCTCCTCTCTGCGCCAAACCAAATCCGTGATCCCCAGACGAGCCCTGCTCGGCTTCTGGTGTTTCTGCGTGGCACGTCCTTTAACTGTGTCAACCGGTCCTGTCCCGCTCGCTTTCATTTGAGACACCAGCGAAGCCATTGTGACCCCTTGCTTCTCGATACCTCCCTGCTGAACTCCAGAAGCAGAATGGGTCAGCCCCTCGGCTCTATCCGCCGTCGCGGGCGTCCCACGGCGCCGCCCAGTTCCCTCATCTAGGGTAACTTGGGCTCTGGCACAAGAACCCTCCCGCGATGGCTATGGATGGGATTGATCCTGCTCACTTTCCAGATTACTAGGCCAAGGTTCGTCCCATATTGCATCATCCACCACTGCCGGGATTGGTGGGTCCCATAAACCGCAGTCCAACCACTTCTCACCCATGCCGCTGGTGGTGGAAAACCCCAGTCCATAGAAGAAATCGCAGCCCATCGCATTTTTACCCATGCCAGTCACCACAAACTTCAGGTTAGCGACCACCAATGATTTATAACGGACCATCAGCTCCACCAAACCCACGATGGGCAGCCTCCGTCTTCCATAGCCACATACTGGCTTCAAATGACCTCTCAACTGATGATCTGGGAAAGAAACTCCTCACGATGGTCCAACTCAACGCCGACCACACTGCACCCATGTCCACAAGTAATGGTACCCACTCCGTCCAGTTTTCAGTTTAGTTTATTCACACACACACATCACACATTATCAACAGCATGAATGAATTACAATATGAGTTTTCAACAGCATGATTAAATTAAATTAAATTAAAATTAAATTAAATTAAATCACCCTTATTGTCATTCAGCTGTACAACCAATCACGTACAGCAGAACGAGATTGTGCTTTACCTATCTACAGTGTTAATCACACACACCCCAAGTGCAGAATCAGAGGGCTGCTGCCATGCAAGGCGCCGCCACAGAGTTCCCTCCTCCATTCCATTTATTGCTGAGCACCAAGCTGGACGGCAGGAAGTTCCACTTTTATATGGTCTTCGGCATGACTCGGCCGGGATTTGAACCCCTGCCTCCCGGGTGTGGGGCGGATGCTCTACCAACTGAGCCACCACTCCGGTGGTGTATACTGCTACCGGTATATGTAGCAGTATACAGTAGGCTTTTTTTTTTTTTTTACATTGTTTTGGAGTGTGAATGGGTCATCCCAAATAAGCTATTTAAAGCTTTTAGTACGGAGCCCAATTCTACAATGAAATAATGACGGAAATCAGTCTAATGTCTTTGTGTGAAAGAACAAACAAACATATGACAGACATATAGCACATAATCCCAGCATTTGTTTACACTGAAATAGTAGGTGAGTTCAAGATATATACTGTAGTCAAGTTATTAAATACTATTGGAGTGAATCAACATATAAAACAAAATTACAATGGCTTAACAGCTCATCAGTAAGCAAGTTTGTGTAACAAATAGCAGATTAATTATATAATGATAGGAGTTGCATTTTTAGTTTTTTTCTTGAAGATGGAGATGGAAGGTGACATTTTTAGATTCTCATCAAGCTCATTCCAAATCTGCGGTCCTCTTCACACAATACTAAACCTGGTGGATTTTAGTCTTCATTTTTTCCCAGTAATTTGGTTTTTATTTCTAGTGGTATAAGTGTGCATGGGAAGGAAGGTTGGAATGAGTTCACATAATTCATAGTTGAGTTTGTGGACAACCTGATACATTATACAGGCATTCTGGAAGTAATTATGCTCAGCAAGTCTTAGAAGATTATAACGATGGAAAAGATGACTAGTAGGAGAATTATATTCAGACCATGATAAGGCACGTATGACTTTCTTTTGGAGAATTTCTAGCGTTTTTAGGTGAGTTGGAAATGTGTTACCCCATATGATATTGCAGTAATGTAAATGAGGCTCAAATAAAGTTTTATATAGAGTGAGAAGTGCTGAAAGTGGTAGAAAATGTCTCACTTTAAAAAACAGAGCAGCGTATTTGGCCAGTTTCTTGGTTAGATCATCAATGTGACATTTGGAATTGAGAAATTCGTCAATGAGGACCCCCAAGAATTTTATAGAGCTAACTCTTGTAATATTCTGTCCGTTAATTTGGGGGCAAAGTTCCTTTTTATTGGAATGGAATACAATATAATTAATTTTACTGATATTAAGTGAAAGTTTGTTACACTGAAGCCAGGTGTCTATTTTCATAAGTTCACTATTTGTTATCTGTTCAAGTTCATTTGGATTCTGGAGAGCAAAAAATAAATTAGTGTCATCAGCAAACAGTACTTTATGTAGCAGAGACGAGGAGTTAGCAATGTCATTTATATACAAAATGAATAGAACTGGTCCTAAAATGGAACCCTGGGGAACCCCATGGTTCAGGGGTGTCAAACTCATTCCATGGAGGGCCAAGACCCTGCAGGTTTTACTTCCACCCAGTCTCTTCAGCAGGTGTTTTCACTGATCAGCAATCAGTAGGAAGAAATTCAGAGAAATCACCTGTTGAAGACACTGGGTGGAGGTAAAACCTGCAGGGTCTTGGCCCTCCATGGAATGAGTTTGACACCTGTGCCATGGTTGATGGATTTATATGATGACTTGTGGTTATTTAAATAAACATACTGAAATCTTCCAGACAGATAATTAATAACCCAATCTAATGCAAGGCCTCTGATACCATAATGTTGTAATTTATTATTTAGGATGTCATGGTTAATGGTATCAAATGCTTTAGACAGGTCTAAAAAAAAGGCCAATACCATAGTTGCCTCTTTCATTGCATCATTGATTTTTAGGTCAAGTATTGCCATATAGGTAGTGTGTTTCTTTCTGAAGCCATACTGAGATGAGATAATAATGTTGAACTTATCAAGGTACAGATGTAGACAAAATTGTTGGTACCCCTCTGTTAATGAAAGAAAAACCCACAATGGTCACAGAAATAACTTGAATCTGACAAAAGTGGTAATAAATAAAAATTCCATGAAAATTAACCAATGAAAATCAGACAATGCTTTTGAATTGTGGTTCAACAGAATTATTTTAAAAAACAAACTCATGAAACAGGCCTGGACAAAAATGATGGTACCCTTAACGTAATATTTTGTTGCACAACCTTTTGAGGCAATCACTGCAATCAAACAATTTCTGTAACTGTCAGTGACACTTCTGCACCTCTCAGCAGGTATTTTGGCCCACTCCTCATGAGCAAACTGCTCCAGTTGTCTCAGGTTTGAAGGGTGCCTTCTCCAGACGGCATGTTTCAGCTCCTTCCACAGATGTTCAATAGGATTTAGATCAGGGCTCATAGAAGGCTACTTTAGAATAGTCCAATGTTTCGCTCTTAGCCATTCTTGGGTGTTTTTAGCTGTGTATTTTGAGTCATTATCCTGTTGCAAGACCCATGACCTACGACTGAGACCAAGCTGTCTGACACTGGGCAGCACATTTCTCTCTAGAATACCTTGATAGTCTTGAGATTTCATTGTACCCTGCACAGATTCAAGACACCCTGTGCCAGATGCAGCAAAGCAGCCCCAGAACCTCCTCCATGTTTCACAGTAGGGATAGTGTTCTTTTCTTGGTATGCTTCATTTTTGCGTCTGTGAACATAGCGCAGATGTGCCTTGCCAAAAAGTTCCAGTTTTGTCTCATCTGTCCATAGGACATTCTCCCAGAAGCTTTGTGGCTTGTCAACATGCAGTTTGGCAAATTCCAGTCAGGTTTTTTTATGATTTGTTTTCAACAGTGGTGTCCTCCTTGGTCGTCTCCCATGAAGTCCACTTTGGCTCAAACAATGACGGCTGGTGCAACCTGACACTGATGTACCTTGACCTTGGAGTTCACCTTGAATGTGTTTAGAGGTTGTTCTGAGCTCTTTTGTTACCATTCATATTATCCGTCTCTTCCATTTTTCATCAAGTTTCCTCCTGCAGCCACGTCTAGGGAGGTTGGCTACAGTCCCCTGGATCTTAAATTTCTGAATAATATGTGCAACTGTAGTCACAGGAACATCAAGCTGCTTGGAGATGGTCTTATAGCCTTTACCTTTAACATGCTTGTCTATAATTTTCTTTCTAATCTCCTGAGACAACTCTCTCCTTTGCTTCCTCTGGTCCATGTTTAGTGTGGTACACACCATGTCACCAAACAGCACAGTGACTACTTGTCACCCTTTAAATAGGCCGACTGACTGATTATAAGTTTGTAGACACCTGTGATGTTAATTAGAGGACACATCTTGGTTGAACATGTCCCTATGGTCACATTATTTTCAATCTTTTCTAGGGGTACCATCATTTTTGTCCAGGCCTGTTTCATGAGTTTGTTTTTTAGAATAATTCTGTTGAACCACAATTCAAAAGCACTGTCTGATTTTCATTGGATAATTTTCATAGATTTTTTATTTATTACCACTTTTGTCAGATTCAAGTTATTTCTGTGACCATTGTGGGTTTTTCTTTCATTAATAGAGGGGTAGTTCCAAGGTTGTCATAGCCAGGAGCGGCACTGGGGTTAAGCTCCCAGTGCTTATAAAATGCTCCTTATGGCGTGCATCTCAAAAAGCCTCTGACAACTAAGTCCAACTCCTAGCCTGCCCGTGTGGTTTAGTATCTCAGCCTGGCGGAACTGCTTTTACTAATAGGAGAAGGGGCAAGGGCGGATTTCTGGTGCCTTAAAACCAGATGTTTCGGGTAGATGGTGGCCCGTTAACCTGGGAAGGTAGCCCATCTAGGGGATGGTAAACCCTGATTTCAAACCTCCGCTGCCTTGCGGCATACCCGGTCATGGGAAAGGCTTCGGGAGTCAACCCTGAGGAAAAATCCGGAGTCAGAGTCCCTAAGGCAGTTCTCTGTTGTGCTCAACATCATTCTGGCAGCTCCTGCGACGGTGCTGGTGCCAAACTGTAGCAGCCCTGCTGTTCCTTTGGATTCATCAGTAACGTGGAGAGGGGGGACATGCTGTATGGGCAACATCTTGTCTTCCATATCTTCCTGCCCAGGCTTGAATCCTACCAACACCCAACGCTGGAAGGTAGAACACCGGACCACTGGAGAGGACACTCCAGCTTTGCCTTCGGCGTAGACAAAACACGGGGAATGACAGTTACCGGTTATAAGCCACCACTCAACTGGCATAGAGCGTGGCGCCAGGGGTTGTTCCCGACGGTGAGAGGGATCATCTGATCTCACTGGACAGCTACCGCCCGCCTCAAGCTGAGCAGCCCCCAGCCAATAAGGTGTTGTCCCGCCACAGCCTGCTTTCCTCATTGGGTGCATGGGGATGAGGTGAAGTCCGAACGGCAGGCTGAGAACCTTCGCACCAGGCAAGACAACAAAACAAAAGAGACCAACTCTAAAACTGGGAACTTGGAACGTCCACACTATGATGACAGGACTCGCTGCTAACCTCAAGGACATCAGCGACACCAGGAAGACTGCCATCATCAATAATGAGCTGAAGAGACTGGAAGTGGATATCGCCACTCTCCAGGAAACACAGTTGGCTGACGCAGGCACACTGAGAGAGAAGGACTGCACGTTCTACTGGCAGGGAAAGGGCAGCGACGAACACAGGGAACACGGAGTGGGCTTCGCAGTGAAGAACACCTTGCTGAAGCTGGTGGAACCAGGCAGCAATGGCTCTGCATGACTCCTCACCCTCCGCCTGAACACCACTCAAGGCCCAGTCACACTCGTCAGTGTGTAGGCCCCAACACTGACAACCACACCAGAGGCAAAAGACGAGTTCTACGAGAATCTCGCAACAACTGTCAGGATCATCCCCAACTCTGTACAACTTATTCTCCTTGGAGACTTCAATGCCAGAGTGGGTGCTGACCACGACTCCTGGCCCTCCTGTCTTGGACCATTTGGCATGGGCAGAATGAATGACAACGGACAGCGGCTGCTCGAGTTCTGCACACATCATGATCTGTGCATCACAAACTCGTTCTTCAAGACCAAACCCCAACATAAGGTTTCCTGGCGACATCCGCGTTCAAAGCACTGGCACCAGCTGGACTTTATCCTGACCAGGTGCACCTCACTGAAGAATGTGCTAATCACCCGCTCATTCCAGAGTGCAGATTGCGACACAGACCATTCATTGGTGTGTTGCAAGGTCAAGCTGCAGCTGAAGAAATTCCACCACGCCAGACAGCCTGGAAAGGCACGGATTGACACCAGCAAGATGGCCCAACCAGAACTTGTTGAACAGTTTGCCTCCACCTTTGTGAAGGAACTTGGTGAACTACAAGAAGGAGAGTCTGCAAAGCAGAAGTGGGAAGAGCTGCGAAACATCATCCACCGCACAGCCTTGGCTACCTTTGGGAGGAAGACCTCGAAGTCACAGGACTGGTTTGATGCCAAGTCGACCGTGATGACCCCCGTCATTGAAGCCAAGCGCTCAGCACTTGCTGAGTACAAGAAGTACCCAAACGAGAAGAATCTCCAGATCCTCAGGGCTGTGAGAAGAACAGCAGTCTGCTGTTCAGCAGACTGCTCGGCGCTGCACCAACGAGTACTGGACTCAGCTCAGCCAAGACATTCAAACCGCTGCCATAACAGGGAACATCCGCGGTATGTCCGACGGCATCAAGAAAGCACTTGGTCCGGCTCAGAGCAAGACGGCCCCCCTCAAATCCTCCACTGGGGAGATGATCACAGAAAAGAACAAGCAGATGGAGAGATGGGTGAAGCACTACTCCGACCTCTACTCCAGCAGAACACCGTGACACCGTCAGCCCTTGATGCCATCGATTGCCTGCTATCCATGGATGAACTTGACGCCGAGCCAACCATCGACGAACTCAGCAAGGCCATTGATAGCTTGGCCGCTGGCAAGGCACCTGGCAACGACGGCATACCCCCCGACCTGATCAAGCACTGCAAGACCGCCCTACTGCTGCCATTGCATGACATCCTCTGCCAGTGCTGGAAGGAAGGTGCTGTACCACAGGACATTAGGGATGCCAAGATCATCACCCTCTACAAAAACAAAGGGGAGAGAAGCGACTGCAACAACTACAGGGGCATCTTCCTCCTCAGCATTGTTGGCAAAGTCTACGCACGAGTTGTCCTCGTTCGTCTACAGAAGCTTGCCGAACGTGTCTACCCCGAGTCTCAGTGTGGCTTCCGCGCTGGGCGATTGACAGTGGACATGATATTCTCCATCCGCCAACTCCAGGAGAAGTGCAGAGAACAGAACATGCCCCTGTACGTCGCCTTCATCGACCTCACCAAAGCGTTCGATCTGGTCAGCAGAGAGGGCCTTTTCAAAATCCTGCCAAAGATAGGATGCCCACCAAAGTTGCAAAGCCTCATCGAATCATTTCACACCAACATGCAGGGAATGGTGCAGTACGATGGCAACATCTCAGAGCCATTCAATATACACAGCAGAGTGTATATTGAATGGCCAACCCTCTTCGGGATTTTCTTTGCTATGCTCCTGAGGCATGCCTTCAGCACAGCAACAGAGGGAATCTACCTGCACACAAGATCTGATGGCAGGCTTTTCAACCTCGCCCGCCTGAAAGCCAGAACCAAAGTACATGAGGCACTAATCAGAGATATGCTGTTCGCAGACGACGCAGCAGTCGCAACCCACACACAGCAGAAGCTTCAGACCCTGATGGACCGCTTCTCCCAGGCATGCATGGACTTCGGGCTTACCATCAGCCTGAAGAAGACTAACGTCTTGGCACAAGGCACGGAAGCACCACCAACCATCACCATCGATGACTATGAACTGGAGGTCGTGAATCAGTTCACGTACCTGGGGTCCATGATCAGCAGCAACCTCTCCCTTGATACAGAGATCAACAAGAGGATTGGAAAATCAGCCTCCACACTCGCTCGCCTCACCACACGAGTGTGGGAGAATCCCAAACTCTCTGTCAGGACGAAGATGGCAGTGTACAATGCCTGCATCATCAGCACACTGCTCTATGGGAGTGAGACGTGGACAACATACGCCCGGCAGGAAAAGAGACTGAATTCCTTCCACTTGCGCTGCATTCGCCGCATCCTGGACATATCCTGGCAGGACAAAGTGCCCAATACAGAAGTCCTGTCCCGCGCCGGCCTTCCCTCCATGTTTACTCTACTCAGACAGCGCAGGCTCCGCTGGCTAGGCCATGTTCACCGTATGGAGGATGGCAGAATCCCCAAAGACGTCCTCTACGGAGAACTGGTGACTGGCAGGAGAGACACTGGCCGCCCACAGCTGCGCTTCAGAGACATCTGCAAGAGAGATATGAAGGCCCTGGAGATCAACACAGAGCGCTGGGAGGACCTTGCAACGGACCGCTCCAAATGGAGAGGCACCCTGACCAGACAGCTCAAGGCGGGTGAAGAGAAACTGACTGCTGCAGCAGATGAAAAAAGGACCCGCAGGAAGAACCGCCACAGACCCAGCAACACGGAGACCATCCACAAGTGTGACCTGTGTGACAGGGACTGCCATTCGCCCATCGGCCTGTTCAGCCACAGGCGGTGCTGTTCCAGCAGAGTAGACATCTAGGATTCTCTTCCATGGTCATCATAGACCGATGGAGGCTGATGATGAACAGAGGGGTACCAACAATTTTGACCACGTGTGTAACTGGTAAGTCTGTTATAAACTACTCTTTCCAAAAACTTTGAAAGAGTACGCAAAATGGATATTGGACGATAATTAGTCAAATCATTCTTATCACCTGATTTATAAATTGGTATAATTTGTGCAGTTTTTGCTATCTGTGGCACTACTCCGGAGATTAGAGACAGATTAATGCAGTAGGTAAGGGGTTCCAGTATTAAATTAATGACACTTATATGGAAATTTCATCAGCTCCAGCAGAGTATGAGTTCTTCGTGTCCTTGATGATTTTCCAGACTTCCTCACAATCAGTTGGCTTCAGGAACAAAGAATTCCGATAGTTTCCTGATAGATAATAACTGTACTTCAACCTTCTACACTGACCTATCTGTATATATTTGCTTAAATTGTACATACTCTCAATTACTGTATATACTGCACTGCTGTCTTTGCACTTCTGATTGGATGCTAAACTATTTCATTACTTTGTATTTATACATGTGTAATGACAATAAAGTTGAATCTAATCTAATCTAAAAAGATAAGTGTTTGAAAGACGCAGTCTGGGGTTGGTTAATTTTATTATATAAATTTTCTCCAATAGAGACAAAATAATTATTAAATTTCTCAGCGGGAGTGGCATTACTGGTGAGATTACTGACTGCGTTATTGTTCAGAAGTGTGGGGGCTTTTTGGTCCCTATTTAGAACCTTATTTAGTATTCTCCAGGATTTCTTGGAATCACCCTGTGATGCGTTTATAAGTTCTGCATAGTAATTACTCTTACTCTTTCTAATAATATAATTTATTTCTATAATTAGTATATATGTACATTTTTATTGTTAATATTTGGATTTTTTATGTAGCGTTTATATAATTTATTTTTGTGCTTAATAGATTTTAGTATGTCCTTAGAAAGCCATGGATGTTGAATAGTACCACTACATGTGACAGTCTTGACAGGAATTGTCCTTTGGATGGATTTGTTATTTCCTTGTTCAAGGCGTCAAACGCAGTATCAGTATCACTACAATTGTAGATTCTATCCTATGCCTTGACATGCAAAGCCTCACTCAGTCGTTGAAAGGTTTCTTCATTAAGTAATTTTATTTTTAGTTTATGTCGCGAGATTGAGGGCCTAACGGCAAGGTCAAGAAACAGAACAATGGGGAAGTGATCAGAAATCTCAGAGAACACGACTCCAGATACCAGTGTGGAATTACAAATCTTAGTAATGATACAAGTCCATTATCAATAATGGACTTGGTGGAGTGAGTGATTCTAGTATAGGTATTAATGGTAGGGAAGAGGGAAGAGGAGTGTAGTGTATTGATAAAGTCATTTATAGCTGCATCATCCCTGGAGAGGTCAATGTTGACGTCTCCAAGGAGAAAATAACTTTTATTTTGTTGTTGATTGAGAATAAAATTTCTTCCAGTTTGGTTGTGAAAATATTAAGGTCGGTGTCCGGGGGGCGATAAAGCACTCCTACAATTAAATTTTTCCCACTTTTGACATGTATCTCAACAAAAAGAGAGTCAATATGACAGTCTTCCATGACAATATCATCATAAACACTAACATTATGTCTCTAAGAGATATACAGAGACCACCACCAGATCTGCCACATCTGTTCTTCGTGAACTGTTTATAACCATCAGGGTTTAGGATGTCGATGTATGACTTATCGTTCAGCCAAGTTTCACTACAACCAATTACATCAAAGCTGCAGCCTGTACTGGTAAGTAAAGCAACTAGATCATGATGATGTTTATTCAAGCTCCTGATGTTTAAATGCATGAAAGAATAATTGTATTGGTTTTTTAAACGATGTTAATTCTCAGGAATATACTGATCACAGCTTATATTCCTATTATAGTCCATAAATTGTGTCACATCCACTCCCTCTTCATTAGATTCATTGAAGATCATTATGCATGATAGCTGATAAAATTTACTGGGATCACACAGTAACAATACACGCTTAAGAGACATAGACATAAACAAACCCTCATCCATACGGAAGACGGTCGGACAAACACACACACATTCACACACACAATCAAATACACAAAGATACATTGTCAGCACAACAGTCCATTAGTCCAAGAGCACAGAGATACTGGCCTCGTCCAACCAGGCAGCAGACCTACCCAGTCAAACGAGCAGAATTTAGGCCAATTCCCAAACCAAAATGAAAATACGGATAAGAGGGAGAGGTAGAAGGAAGATGAGTAAAAAAGATGAAAAAGGTGAGTAAAAAAGAAAGTAAGTCACCGTTGTTATGTATGGAAACAGGCTGGTATTAGCAAGATGGCGACCGGGTTGGACGTGGGTGGACCGGGGGTGGCTGACTGCCGGTTTCCAGTAGTGATGCCACCCGGGGTATAAAGGAAGTGGGCGGAGGAGGCTCTGCCTCTTTCGTCGTGGAGCCACCTGGCATGTAGGCGAGTGCTGTAAGCCTTTGTACATAGTTATTGTTATCCTGAATGAACCCTGTTAACCGAGTTCAGTCTCACTCGTCATTCTCAGCATTATGGACACAACATTTGGCAACAAGGTAAAAGCGGTGATGGAGCATTCCGTTGCCAGCTTTCAGCCGTTTCTCGAGGCCCTGGGCGAGCTGCCCGTGCTGTGGCCTCATTGGTTTGCTGCTTTTACTAACTATCTCGTTGTCTTAAACCTGGGCGAGATGGAGAAGCTCTGAGCATGAGCTGTGTTGGTCCATAATTTGGGAATGGAAGGGCAGAGGATTCTGGAGAACCTTCGAGCTGCTGACAGTTTTGACGAGGTGGTGCAGCTAATGGCGCGGTACTTTAGGGTGCCGGAGAACGTCACCATGAGGCGCATTCAATTTCGACAGCGCCGCCAGAGGTCAGGAGAGCTGGTAAGAAGATTTGTGGCGGACCTCCACGAGCTGGCGAGGGAATGCAGATTTGGGGCCCTGGAGGATGAGATGATTCGGGACCAGCTGGCAGAGCACATCTGCTGCCCAGCGGCCCGGTCCAGGTTGTTGACACACCCAGGGGAGTTGACGTTAGCTGAAGCTGTCGAGCTTGCCCAACAGTTTGAGGTGGCAGAGACCATCACGAGGGGCCTTACTGAAGGGGCTTCTCTGGAAAAGAATGAGTCCTGCGCTAAGGCACTGATCATGGACCCTTGCGATGGCGAGTGTGGAGAGGATGACTTTGCCTCCGTGGTCAGGATAAGGTCTGCCCCCGGTATTTCAAAATGTTATGGATGTGGGTCCATGAGCACCGCTGTAAGTCCAGGGAGTGCCCAGTGAAAGGAAAGTGTTGTGGCAAGTGCGGTGTTTTGAACCATTTTGCCAGGTGTGCGAAAACTTTGTACGCAGGAGCTGTAGGGGTGAGCCAGGTGCTGTGCAGAAGACTCTAACAGTTGTGTATACCATCTCCCCAGAGACGACAGGGAAGATCCGCTGCACCGTCACGCTAGATGGCGTTGAGATCCTGCTTTTGGTGGACACTGGAGTGGTGATTTCTGTCCTGAATCTGGAAACCATGGAGAGACTTTCCCCACCAGCAGATTAGAAGGCATTATGAAGAGTATTGTGGTTATGGATGGAACAGATTGGCTATTTTGGGCTATGTGGAAATGGAAGCCCAGTATAAGCACAGTGTGGCACCCAGTGTTTGCATCAACGTTTCAGCATCCGGGGTTAACATTATGGGTTGTAACCTATTTTACATTCTTGGGTTCTCCATTGCTAACGTGTCGGGTGAAGAATGGTCTGAGTGTGGACTGTGGGGCCGACCTGTTCCAGTCGTGGAGGGTGCTGAGATGTGGGATTCAGACTGGTTGGACAAAGTGACAGAGGGAGAGCACACACTGCACCACACAGAGCCGTCTCGGGCTGGACCCGATGCCGTCACGCAGGCTGCCCTGGACGAGGGTGCCGGACGGCACGGCAGGACCCCTAATGAGGCTTGTGAGGACGAGGCGCCAACACCGGGAGAAAATGGGCTAGACCACAGAGCGTGGTGATCGTAAAGCGCTCCCAGAGACGGCTTTTGCCAAGAGGAGACCGAGATGTGCCAGCGAGCTGGAGCGATCGGTGACGGGGGCCTGACACAGGATTGGTGATCTGGATAAAAGGAAGAGGGCTCCCTCGAAGACCAAGGTTGATGCTTGAGTACGACAAGGTTCAGGTTCAGGTTCAGGTTACTTTATTTGTACCCGTAGGTAGATTTGTTTTGCAGTCTGGTGACATCCATATTTTCAAGCCACTAATTACATTCAACATAGACACAAACACAGGCACACATGAAGCTGACTATAAACATGATAAAAATACTCAAGGCTCCATCAAACAGGGTATAAAATGACAAAGAGATGAGGGAGAAACCAGAGGTAAGAGAGAAGGGTCATATTAAAGTTAAAAGTTAAAAACTAGTCAGAGGTTAAAAAACTCAAAGGTCTAAAACCCAATAAAATATTTAGAACCCAAGTGGCATCATACAAAATAAGTAAATACTGTATAAAATATGTACAATATATTTTTATAGCTTGTTCAACTCTTTGACAGCAGCAGGGACAAAGCTGTTTTTGTAGCGCTGGGTTTTACTTTTTGGGACAGCAAACCTCCGTCTGGAGGGAAGAAGCTGAAAGTTGCAGTGCAAAGGGTGGGAGTCATCATTTAAAATGGAGGTAGCAATCCTCTATACTTGTCTGGTGTACAGGGATGTCAGGCTCAGCTGTGACTCACCAAGCAAACGACTGGACCATCTAACTACCTGATCCAAGGATTTCCTCTGTTTCAGTTTTATCTGACCAAACCATGACACTAAAGAAAAGGATAAAACAGATTCAATAAAAGCCCGATAAAACATTGTCATTATGGTTCGGTCAATTTGGAAGCGTGCAAGTTTCCTCAAACAATGCAAATTTTGCTGACCCTTTTTGCACACCCTTTCACAGTTCACTTCAAAGTTTAAATTATTATCAATAATCGTCCCAAGATATTTGTACGATTGTACACATTCGGTGGTCTGGCCTTTTAGTATGGTGACTTTGTGCCTGGGAGTTTTCCTCCTAAAGTCAATAATCATATCTTTCGTTTTTGTTGTATTCAGCTGCAGGTAGGAATCCTCACACCAGTGAACAAAATCATCAACTACTGGGCCGTGGCCACTCTCACCATCCTGGAGGAGACTGACAATGACTGAGTCATCAGCATACTTTATAATGTGTCTGTTGTCATGTCTGCTCCGACACATGTTTGTGTACAGGATGAAGAGTAGTGGTGACAACACACACCCCTGAGGAGAGCCAGTAGAAGAGCACTTTGGGTCAGACAATGTACCATTGACCCTTACTCTCTGCGTCCTGTTGGTTAAGAAATCCAGAATCCAACCCACCAGATTATTGCTCAAATCAAATTGTTGCAGGAGCCTTTCAACTAAAATATGAGGTTGGATTGTATTAAAGGTGGAAGAAAAGTCCACAAATAAAAGCCTGGCATGTGTCCCATTAAAATCCAGATGTTTAAAAAGCATGTTAAATATAGTGACAGTGGCATCCTCCACTCCTCTGTGAGGCCTATAGGCAAACTGCAGAGGATCCAATGCATGTTCAGTCTGCCTTAGGACCTCACATCTGACCAGTTTTTCAAAAATTTTCATTAAAATTGAAGTCAAAGCAACTGGTCTAAAGTCGTTTACCATTTTAGGACAGCTGGATTTTGGAACGGGAACAACCACGGCTTCTTTCCAGATCTTAGGCACATGTTGTGTCTGTAAGGACTTATTGAAAATGTAATGAAATATAGGACTCAGTTCATGTGCACAGGACTTTACCAAGCGCCCACATATATTATCAGGGCCCTGACTTTTGTTCACTTTTACAGCGCATAACTCCCTTTTAACATCCTGCACCTCAATATTAAAGTGCTGATTGTCTTTGAGTTTCTGTTTCAAATCTTGGATTTCTGTGCTGAAATCAAGGGAGTCAAAACGACCATAAAAACAATTAAGAGCATTAGCCAGCTCTGTGTCTGAACTAAAACCATCTAAAAACACACGATTACTGCGCTCTATGCTCTGAAGGCCTGCAATAGTTTTCATACTGGCCCAGGCTGAACCAAGTTTCTTTGCTGCCATCTTGCTTTCCAACTCTGATTTATAATTTTGTTTTGCTCTTAAAATTTCGGCCTTCAGCTCCTTTGTGGCAACCTGTAGCTCAGAAACAGACCCCTGTTTAAAGGCAAGTGCTTTCCTCTGTAAGCAGGATTTAACTGATTTAGTAACCCATGGTTTGTTGTTGGGATATATTTTGACACGTTTACGTGAAACAATCTTATTTTGACAGAAAGCCATGTATGAGCGTGTGAGCTCAGCCAGAGAGTCCAAATCGTCCCCGCAGGCCATTTTGAACATCTCTCAGTCTTTACAGTCAAAGCATTCCTGGAGGCTGTGCTCTGAATCTTCTGTCCACGCATCAATGTCTCTCATCTCCACCTTGCCTCTTCTGAGAGCAGTTTTATATGTGGGCAGCAAATGTACACAGTTGTGATCTGAGGATCCTAAAGGAGGAAGGGGGAGTGATTTATAGGCCCTCTCTATGGATCCATAGCACAAGTCCAATGTCTTTTTTCGCCTGGTTGGGCAGGAGACATACTAATAAAAGTTTTTAAGTGTCTTCTTTAAAGAAACATGGTTAAAATCCCCAAGAATGAAGTTTGGCGTCTCTGGAGGAATTGATTGCAGCTGCTGAATCACATCAAAGATGGTTCTGGAGGCGGAGTCAGCGTCTGCCCTCGGGTGAATATACACAGTTATGATGAAAAGTTGGGGAAACTCGCGAGGCAAATAAAAGGGGCGTAGTGACACAGACAGCAGCTCCACATCGGGTGTACAGATGCGCTCTCTGACCTTGACAGATGTGCAGTACTGCTTATTAATGTATAAACATACGCCGCCCCCCTGACGTTTCCCCGTTACCTCTTCCTGCCGATCTGAGCGCAGCGGGGCTCCAAAGCCGTCAATCCACAGGTCTGCGTCTCGGTCATGCGCAGTAAGCCAAGATTCAGTGAAAGCCATGACACAGCAGTTCTTAAAGTCCTTCTGGTAGCGTACATTCCCTTGAATTTCATCCACCTTGTTTCTCACAGACTGTGCATTCCCAAAAATTATTGAAGGAAGAGGAATGTTACCAAACTGCCGTCTCCTAAGGTGCAATTTCACACCTCCACGCCTTCCACGCTTCCTTCTGCCGTCTCTCCCGCCTCTCTTTTCACCGCTGTGTCCGTCTCTCAAAATAAAGTCCGGCAGTTGCAGCTTAGGCTCAATCACAGCCGTTGAATCAGCCGTGTTTAAATGCAGCAACATGTCCCTGGAATATTGTATTCTGCCCGCTATTCTGCCCGCCATGGAGCCGAACGCGTTTACTTCAGAGACAGAGAGCCACAGCACAGAAAGCAGCAGTGCGAGAAAGGAGAGGAAATCCACATTGTAAATACCAGGGAGCTCTTCGCCATATATTCCACAAACACTCCAAGGCAGAAACGACACAGAGGATTTTATAAAAACGTATAAATGTACATAAACACACACACACACACACACACACGCACTATTTCACCAGCTGCCGGTCGCTGCGTGCGCATGCGCCCAATGACAAGATCACAGTCCATGCAAGCAGCGGGACGACCAGAGGCGGTTCCAGGTGGAGCCCGGCTGGATGGAGGATGGGAACGGCACCAAAAATTTAAAAGGCACATAAAAGAACCAAAGGTTCGAGAATGCCAAGTGGAAAATCTGACGGGTCAGTATGCAACAGAGGAAGAAGTGGATGGCCAAGAGCGCCCTCCACCATCGACAAAAGGTAAAATCCTTAAATCCCAAAGCACAGTGACCCGTACGGGATCTGAGCTCCTGGACATAGTCACGCAGCTGAAGAGTGACATGGAGGAGATCAAAAAGGCCATACGTGAGTCTCCCCGAGCACCTCATGGTCAAAGAGCTAGGAGGACACGTGGCTGCAAGAACTGTCAGTCCACCAGCAATGGCGATCAGTGCGACCACTGCTTCAGATGTGGATTCAGCGGCCACATGTCAAGGGAATGTCGGATAGGAAGGAGACTTGGAAGAAGAACAGGGCAAGTAGACACGGCAGCCAATACTGTCGCAACCACATCAGAACAAGCTAACACACAAGAACTGTATGAGCTCGTTACTGACAGTATTCGGAGGTTAGAAGGAAGGCTGGTAGCTAAGGCCGAGGCACCTCCTGAAGAAACGGTCCGTGTTAATCTACTGTCCCGTAATCGCCAATTACAGTTACTCAATTTGGTGGGAAAAAAATATGTCATCACCTGCTTCCTCGATGACAAGGAGACACAAGCGTTGTGGGACACAGGGTCACAGGTCTGCTTAATGAATGACACCTGGAGACAGGAGCACCTGCCACACACCACCGTCAGAGACTTAGCCGAGTTGGTGGGTCCAAGTATTCTGAATGGGAGGGCAGTGAACCAGACACCGATTCCATTCTCAGGGTGGGTCGAAGTCACTTTTAAGCTGCCGACAGTTAGTCACTCACCGGTGGAACTCTTAGTTCCTGTGCTAGTGGTGAAGGAGGATGGAGTGGCAGAGCCGCCTATCATTGGGTTCAACGTGATTGACCATGTCCTGAAGATGGGCATTAAACCCCCTTGTGCCATCAGTGAAGCAGTCAGTGCAGCCTTCTCATTTGACTGTAAAAAAACAGAAGTGTTTTTGAAAGTGATGCAAAGTGAGGAGGATAGGCTGGGAGAAGGAATGGTAAAAGTTGGCAGTGAGTTGGTTACCATCCCAGCTGGCCAAACCAAAGCAGTCAAAGGTTGTGTCAGGGCAGGCTCACTTCCAGACACACAAGACGTCTTATTTGAGCCGAGTCAGTACACCCAATTACCAGAGGGTTTGCAGATGCAAAGTGGGTTGGTGCAGTTATGGAAAGGGAGGCGATCTATATTCAAAATACCTATAACAAACAGTACGTCCCGTGATATCCAGCTGCCCGCTAAGACCATTTTGGGGGAAACACAGAGATTTAAAACTGCTTACCCGGCAGACATTAGACCCCCTGCTGTAAACCAAGCGACAGTCGACCCGACGACGAGTGAAACAGGAAGAAATAAAGAGACTGAGATGAACTGTGCTGTCGCCCATACAGCAAGAGCAAGTAAAACAACTCCTACGGGAGGAACGGCAAGCGTTTTCCCGTGATGAGTATGATGTAGGGACAATTCCCTCTTTACAGTTGAAGATCCGACTTAAGGATCTCACTTCTGTGAAAAGAACTTACATCTCTGTTCCCAGACCACTTCATCAAGAAGTAAAGGAGTATTTAGAAGACCTGCTTAACAGGGGCTGGATCACCAAATCCAAGTCATCGTATTCCAGTCCAATCGTCTGTGTGCGAAAGAAAGATGGAGGTCTGCGTTTGTGCTGCGACTTTAGAGAGTTGAACAAGAAGTCTATCCCTGACAGGCACCCGATTCCCCGCATACAAGATATGCTAAACAGTCTAAATGGGAGTGTGTGGTTTTCAGTCCTGGACCAAGGGAAGGCGTATCATCAGGGTTTCCTGGAAGAGTCGAGTAGGCCCCTCACTGCATTTATCACTCCCTGGGTTTGTTCGAGTGGGTAAGAATTCCATTTGGTTTGTCCTCAGCACCAGCAGCATTCCAAAGATCTATGGAGGAGCGCTTGTGGGGGTTGAGAGATGATATTTGTCTGCCTTACCTCGATGATAACCTTGTTCATTCACAGACTTTTGAAGACCACTTGCGAGACCTGAGAAGCGTCCTGCACCGCTATCAAAGCCATGGGGTGAAGCTGACTCCCTGGAAATGTGAGTTATTCAAGCAGCAGGTACGTTTCCTTGGTAAAATGGTAACAGGACAGGGCTACACCATGGACCCTGCGGACATTACCCCAGTGCAGACACTCAAACAGCAGCAACCTTCCACTGTTGGAGAGCTAAGGAAATTGCTAGGTTTTATTTCATATTACCGCAGCTATATTCCAAACTTCTCCCATATAGCAAAGCCTCTTTACGACCTTCTTGCTAACAACCACACAGATAAAGCAAAGAAAAACTCAAAGAAACATGCCAAAAAGAACGATGGAGGCCAGTTGCCCTCATCCCATGTAATCAGGTGGCGCCCAGAGCATCAAGCAGTAGTTTGTCAGCTTGTTGACTTTCTTTCCCAACCCCCAGTGTTAGGTTACCTGAACTTTGAGGAAGCCTTTATTTTGCACTGTGACGCTTCACAGGAGGAGCTTGGGGCGGTGTTATACCAGCGACAACAAGACAAACTGGTGGTGATAGCGTATGGCTCCAGGACACTGTCAAATCCAGAGAAGAACTACCACCTTCATTCAGGGAAGCTGGAGTTTCTCGCCATGAAGTGGGCCATCTGTGAGAGGTTTCGGGATTATCTGTACTATTCTCCGCCATTCACTGTCTATACGGACAATAATCCCCTAACATATGTGCTCACCACCGCAAAGTTAAATGCAACCACACAGAGGTGGGTAGCAGAACTAGCTGATTTCCAGTTTGTGATTAAGTATCGACCTGGGAAAGCAAACAGAGATGCAGACTGACTTTCACGTATGCCCCTAGATATGGAGCAGTATATGAACAAATGCACACAAAATGTTGATCCTGAGGTAGTGAATTGTGTGGCACAGGCAGTCAAGGTAAAGTCACAAGAAAATGAACCATGGCTCTGCCCAGTCACCATTTCTACTCTCATTAGTGAAGCAGATCAAGAAGCCAGCTCTGTAGCTGAAATATCAAAGACTGCTCTAAAAAGAGCTCAAGAAGAAGACTCCGTGATTGGAGAGGTGTTGCGTTATGTGTTGTCAAAACAATGGCCAAGAAGTGGAAAGCAGCTGAACAGTAAAATTGCAGCTTTAGTCAGACAAAAACACAAGCTGAACTTGGAAGATGATGGACTGCTTTACAGGAGAACGGCATCGCATGACCAGCTACTTCTACACCAAAAGTTTCACAAGCTCGTGTTCAAAGAGCTCCATGAAAACATGGGCCATTTAGGGGTAGAGAGAGTGATGAACTTGATAAGAGAGCGTTTTTATTGGGCTCATATGCAAAGAGATGTGGAGCACTACATCACTAAAGTTTGCAGTTGTTTGAAGAACAAACGTCCCAGTAAGACAACAAGGGCACCACTGACTAACATTGTCACCATGTACCCATTCGAATTGGTGTCCGTTGATTTCCTGCACTTGGAGAAGTGCAAAGGAGGATATGAGTATATCCTGGTTCTAATGGACCACTTCACTCGTTTTGCCCAGGCTTACCCTTGTCGCAACAAAGCCGCCCACACTGCTGCTGAGAAGATATTTGGAGATTTTGCCCTTAAGTTGGGCTTCCCCACACGACTCCATCATGATCAGGGTAGAGAGTTCCAAAATAAACTTTTTGCAAAACTCCAGGAGTACAGTGGTGTGCAGGGGTCCCGAACAACGCCCTACCATCCCCAAGGGAATGGGCAGGTGGAACGATTCAATCGTACACTGTTGGCAATGCTCAGAAATTTGCCTGAAGCAGCCAAGGAAGACTGGAAGTCCTCTCTGGCAAAAGTGGTTCATGCCTATAACTGTACGTGTAGTGAGGCTACGGGGTATGCGCCATATTTTCTGTTGTTTGGCCGTAGTCCAAAGTTGCCCACTGATCTAATGTTTGGCCTCACAACAAGAGAGCAGAGTGTTTCTCAGCAGGACTATGCTGAAAAGTGGAGAGCTACAATGACTGAAGCTTACAAACTCGCCTCTAAAACAGCAAACAAAGAGGGGATGCGAAGTAAAGCACTTTATGATAAAAAGGTTCATGGTGCTGAGTTACCCCCTGGATCCCGAGTACTGGTCCGAAACTTGACCGAAAAAGGTGGGCCAGGAAAATTAAGATCATTCTGGGAAGACAAGGTGTATGTCGTGACCCAAAAGAAGTACCCAGACAGTCCAGTATATGAAATCAGACCTGAAAATGGTAAGGGACGCACTCGGGTCATGCACAGAAACCTTTTGCTACCCTGTGACTTTCTTTCCATGGAAACAGTGGAGCATGCCTCTAATCAAACAAGAGAAAGAGAGTCTAAAAGACAAAGGCATGTGGATAGACAAAACAACACGGATGATGAAGATGACAAGGGTTGGAGTGCCATAATCGGATTACGAGCTGGGAAGGATCAAAATCACCGTCCACTGAGAGCCGATGCACCGGAGTTCTACCCGCACAGTGACGCTACTCCGGAGGATGAGGACCAGGACCCAGATGACGTCACGCAGGTGCAGCTGGCACCAGAGGTCAACAATCCGGTGGTCCCAGATCCAGCTGAGGCAGACCAGGACCAGGGTGATGAGGTGTCGGAGTCCAGTTCCAGTGACCAGGAGGGACCTGACGAGATTCCTGCTAAAACGTATCCTTCAAGAATGAGAAAACAGCCATTGAGACTTACTTATGATAAGTTAGGCCAACCTTGCACTTCATCTGTTTAGAACAAATGTGTAGAAGCTAGAGATAACCATTGTTCAGACATGAATGTTTTGGAAGTAAATGAGTAGTGACTAAACTCATTACTAAGTTACTTTAATGGTTGGTTTTAAAAAAGGAAAAAAAAGAAAAAAAATGGAAAAACAAAAAGAGATTTTCAGTGTGTTACTAAGGCACAGGCATTACACAAAGGTTTATTTGGTAGGCTATGACTAGATTGAGTACCCTTACTCTCAGGAAAGATGCAGATACCCACCATGATGGATGGAGCGGTTGATGGTTATCGTGCACAAAGACCTCTTCTGCAAATGTATTGCATGGAATAGGAGATACATGCTGTACTATGGACAATTACCAGTTTGCATCTTTATGGACTTTAATGAACTCTGACTCCTGTTTAGTAATACTGTACCCTACTTACATGAGATACATGGTTACCAAATGTGGACTGTGAAAGAGAAAAACAGTAGTTTTGGGAAAGATGTAATGTCGGGACGACATTAAATTTTTGAGGGGTGAGTGTAGGAAAAAGTCGATTTTGGACAACCTCTAGAAAACCCCCAGAAAACAGTGTTGATTAGATGCTAATGGCTAATATAGGCATTCCTAATAAATGTCTCTAAAAGACTGTAATTTAATGGTTAATGGTAAAAAGGAGCATTTATGGGGAATGTGACTAGAGGATTGAACCTGAACTGTTTAGATGTAAACTGTCAGTGAAAGCAGTAGCGCTTTTGCGCCACAGGTGGCGCTCAGTAGTGAGAATACGCTGTACAGTATTAGAGAACATGAGAAGAAGAGTAGCGAATGTTCCAGAGTGTGAAGAAAATGGTGTGAAGTGATATATGGCCATGGCTGGCCGATGTGCTGTGTAAGTGTGCCGTGCTGGCTGTGGTGGAAAGTCAATAAACCGCTGCAAAGTCCGACAGCTTGGCCCTCATCCTTTCCCCTTCGCCCTCCTGGGTGTAACATTATATTAGTAAGCTTGTTTTTATATCTTTTATATTTGATCTCAGTCTCTACTGTTCTGCACTTAATGAATTGTTTATGTAGTGTATTCTTCTTTTTACATGCATTTAGTAACCCCTTGGTGACCCAAGGAATATTTTTGTTTTGTTGTCTGTCACTGTATTGTTTTATAGAACAGTTTTTATTGTACAATGATTGAAATATTTGTAAAAAAAATTATCATGTGCTTCATTTATATCTTCTTCATCACAAACTTCTTTCAGTCTTATATTAATAATTCCTTTGCCAGTAAATACATAGATTCTTCAGTTCTTATTCTTTTATATTTAATATTTTTGGTATACTTTTTCTTCCTATAATCACATTGATAGACAACAAAAATCGGCAGGTGGTCACTGATATCCTTCAATAAAAGCCCACTCACAATATTATTTTCCATAATGTTTGTGAATATGTTATCAATTAGTGTGGCACTGTGTGACATGATTCTGCTAGGTCCGGTAATTGTTGGATGTAAGCCCATACTGCACACTGTGTTGATAAACTCTTCTGTCAAACTATGTTGTTTTGAATTCATAAGATCTATATTGAAATCCCTACAGATGAACATAACTTTATGAGTTAGTTTTGCATACATTTTTTTCCATCCAGTCCTTAAATAAGTCAATGTTTGATCCAGGTGTTCTATATACACAGCTCACTACTATATTCTTCACATTGTCCAGACAGATTTCTATTGTGATACATTCAAATAAATCATCCACAGTTACTGACAAATTTTCAACAACCTTGTATTGCAAGTTTTTGTCAACATAAATTGCAACTCCTCCGCTTTTTTCACTTTTCTATTTACAGTGGGGAAAAAAAGTATTTAGTCAGCCACCAATTGTGCAAGTTCTCCCACTTAAAAGATGAGAGAGGTCTCCAATTTTCATCATAGGTATACCTCAACTATGAGAGACAAAATGAGAAAAAAAAATCCAGAAAATCACACTGAAGGATTTTTAATGAATTAATTGGTAAATTCCTCTGTAAAATAAGTATTTGGTCAGTAACAAAAGTTCATCTCAATACTTTGTTATATACCCTTTGTTGGCAATGACAGAGGTCAAACGTTTTCTGTAAGTCTTCACAAGGTTTTCACACACTGTTGCTGGTATTTTGGCCCATTCCTCCATGCAGATCTCCTCTAGAGATCTCCTCTAGAGCAGTGATGTTTTGGGGCTGTCGCTGGGCAACACGGACTTTCAACTTCCTCCAAAGATTTTCTATGGGGTTGAGATCTGGAGACTGGCTAGGCCACTCCAGGACCTTGAAATGCTTATTACGAAGCCACTCCTTTGTTGCCCGGGCAGTATGTTTGGGATCATTGTCATGCTGAAAGATCCAGCCACGTTTCATCTTCAATGCCCTTGCTGATGGAAGGAGGTTTTCACTCAAAATCTCACGATACATGGCTCCATTCATTCTTTCCTTTACACGGATCAGTAAGTCCCTTTGCAGAAAAACAGCCCCAAAGTATAATGTTTCCACCCCCATGTTTCACAGTAGGTATGGTGTTCTTTCTCCTCCGAACACGACAAGTTGAGTTTTTACCAAAAAGTTCTATTTTGGTTTCATCTGACCATATCACATTCTCCCAATCCTCTTCTGGATCATCCAAATGCTCTCTAGCAAACTTCAGATGGGCCTGAACATGTATTGGCTTAAGCAGGGGGACACGTCTGGCACTGCAGGATTTGAGTCCCTGGCGGCGTAGTGTGTTACTGATGTAGCCTTTGTTACTTTGGTCCCAGCTCTCTGCAGGTCATTCACTAGGTCCCCCCGTGTGGTTCTGGGATTTTTGCTCACCGTTCTTGTCATCATTTTTTGACCTCACGGGGTGAGATCTTGTGTGGAGCCCCAGATCGAGGGAGATTATCAGTGGTCTTGTATGTCTTCCATTTTCTAATAATTGCTCCCACCGTTGATTTCTTCACACCAAGCTGCTTACCTAATGCAGATTCAGTCTTCCCAGCCTGGTGCAGGTCTACAATTTTGTTTCTGGTGTCCTTTGACAGCTCTTTGGTCTTGGCCATAGTGGACTTTGGAGTCTGACTGTTTGAGATTGTGGACAGGTGTCTTTTATACTGATAAGATAAGATAAGATAAGATAAGCCTTTATTAGTCCCACAACGGGGAAATTCCAGGATTGCAACAGCACAGGGATAGCAACACTCAGAGCAACAATCAGAAGGCAAGAAAAAAAAAACAAGCAAGCAAGAGCAGCTAATAAACATATGTACGTATATGTTTTGATAATGAATCTTTAATGTTATTAAAGTTGGCATAGAGACTTCTGCTGCTGAAGTGGATCATAGAAATATTGAAATCAGATGTGAAATCAGACAGACTGAACCCACGCAAGGCCCCCGGTCCGGACGGAGTGTCTCCCTCCACCCTGAGACACTGTGCGGAAGAGCTGACTCCTGTCTTCACAGACATTTTTAACACCTCCCTGAAGTTATGCCACGTGCCGACCTGCCTCAAAACCTCCACCATCATCCCTGTCCCCAAGAAGCCACGGATCACTGGACTTAACGACTACAGACTTGTAGCGCTCACCTCTGTAGTCATGAAGTCCTTTGAGCGCCTGGTCCTGCCCCACCTCAAGTCCATCACCACTCCCCTCCTGGACCCGCTGCAGTTTGCCTACCGAGCCAACAGGTCTGTGGACGACGCAGTCAACCTGGCCCTCCACTCCATCCTGCAGCACCTGGACTCCCCAGGAACCTACGCCAGGATCCTGTTTGTGAACTTCAGCTCTGCATTCAACACCATCCGCCCCGCTCTGCTCCAGGATAAGCTGTCCCTGCTCAACGTGCCTGACTCCCTCTGCAGGTGGATCACCGACTTCCTGATGGACCGGAGGCAGCATGTGCGGCTGGGAAAGACTGTCTCAGACTCTGTTAGCATCAGCACCGGATCACCCCAGGGCTGTGTACTTTCCCCCCTACTCTTCTCCCTTTATACCAACTCCTGCACCTCCAGCCACCAGTCTGTCAAGCTGATCAAGTTTGCGGACGACACCACCCTCATCGGGCTCATCTCCAACGGCGACAAGTACGTCTACAGGAGAGAGGTGGCCCAGCTGGCGTCCTGGTGCAGCCACAACAACCTGCAGCTGAACGCTCTGAAGATGATCGTGGGCTTCAGGAAAGTCACAACCCCTCTGCCCCCCCTCACCCTCACAGGCTCTCCCATCACCACTGCAGATTCCTTCCGCTTCCTGGGCACCACCATCACCCGGGACCTCAAGTGGGAGCCGACCATCAGCTCCCTCATCAAAAAGGCCCAGCAGAGGATGTTCTTCCTGCGGCAGCTGAGGAAGCTCAAGCTGCCCACCAAGATGTTGGTGCAGTTCTACACAGCCATCATCGAGTCCATCCTCACCACCTCCATAACTGTGTGGTATGCAGGAGCCACTGCCAAGGACAGACTAAGGCTGCAGCGCGTCGTGCGCGCTGCTGAGAAGGTGATCGGCTGCAAGCTCCCATCCCTCCAGGATCTGTACATCTCCAGGACCCGGAGGCGTGCAGGCCGGATCATTGCCGATCCTTCACACCCTGGTCACGTACTGTTTGCCCCCCTCCCCTCAGGTAGAAGACTTCGGTCCATTCAGACTAAAACCTCCCGTCACATGAACAGCTTCTTCCCCTCTGCCATCAGACTGCTGAACACTATGTGTTATTAGACTCTCGTGCACTACTTACAGCAGCTCAACCAGACTCATGTCAATCATCACTGTTTTCTTTTTGCATTACCGACTGCACTATGTGGTACTCCACAATATCTGCTGCTCGCTAATATATTTAAAAATTGCTTGACTAGTATTATTCATTCATATTCTACATTTTATTGCATGTATAGTTTTTTATTTCTATCTTTTATTTTTATCATGTTTAATGTTGCAGCATTGCACCGAGACAAATTCCTAGTTTGTGTACTACATGAACAATGGCAATAAATCTGATTCTGATTCTGACCATTGTGTTAAACTGTTCTTCCGTGTAGTAACTGCAGTTATTATTGATGGAGGTAAATAAATTATTATCAGGGTCTGTTACATTCTACGTCCTGTGGGTTGTGATCCGTATATTCAAAAACTTTCAGTTCCTGATGGTCCTGTCTGTTGATCTTTTGTTTCATGTAATTAAATCTTTTATTGGGTTTTAGACTTTTTTGAGTTTTTAACCTCTTTGACTAGTCTTTAACTTTTTAATATGACCCTTCTCTCTTATATCTCTGTTTTTTCTCTTATCTCTCTATCTATGTCCTGATTGGTGGAGCCTTGAGCACTTTTATCATGTTTATAGTCAGCTACACGTGTGCCTGTGTTTGTGTTCATGTTGAATGTAACTGTGGTTTGTAAATATGGATGTTACCTGACTGCAAAACAAATCTACTTACGGGTACAAATAAAGTAACCTGAACCTGAACCTAAATGTCCTGATGCAGATGAGTATAATCCTTCAGTGTCCTACAGTTGTCTCTTGTTGCTGTCGACTCCAGTTCATAATATTCATTGATATTTGTCCAGTTCAATAATATTACAGATGTTGATGACCTTGGCTTCTTCAGGTGATCCATTTAATTTGATGTATATTTTACAGTTTGATGTCAAGGTGTTTTGAATCTTTTTCTGCCTTCTCATGTATCTTGCTTTTCTGGCTATTTCTGCGTTTTCCTTTGTAAGGTGCTCGTTTATATAGATGTTCGTTCCTTTCAGTTTCCTCCCTTGTTTTAGCAGTGCAGTCTTGTGTTTTCTATTGACAAACCTCATGATGACAGCCGATTTGTCGCTGTTTTTCCTGGGCAGAGGGTGGCAGGCCTCGATGGTGTTATAGTCCAGCTGGATCATTGGACCGCCTATGATGTTCCTATGATCTCTACATGATGTCTATATAGACACCATAGTATAGAGTTTGAAAATGAAACTCACTCACCGGGAGATAGGAGGACTGGGAACTCTTCAGCTGAATTGAGATTTAGGAGTTACTAGTGCATACCCGTGCATACCCACCCGTCCATGACGGTAGAAAACAAGTCTAAGGAAGTATTTCTGCATGCCCGGTGCTGAAGGGTGTCCTCCTGTCTCAGATGGCTGTGTTGTTCACAGTCATGGCTGCAGCATACTGCTGGGAACCTGAGGAGTTTCATCTTCACGGCATCTTTTGTGACGTGCAGCAGTTTTCCTCACTGTATTGTTGTCCATCTGGTGGGTCCTGTTCTTCTTCTTCTTCTTCTTCTTCTTTTAGATTTGATTGGCAGTTGGCAACCAGCTTACAGGTGCATTACCGCCACTGACTTGATTATCATAGCTCTATATCTGCTTCTTCTCTCGGTTACTGGTGGATAGCAAACAACTGAAAGGTGCATACCGCCACCTACCATATCTTTATATAAGCAGTTCTGAACCACTCATGAAAAAATTATCCGTCCTTGGACTGTGTCCTGTGACGTTTTCCGCATAGCTTTGTGACATTTTCCTCATAGCGTTGTGACATTTTCCTCATCGCTTTGTGACATTTTCCTCAGAGCTTTGTGACGTTCTTTTTTAATCAGTTCAATTCAACTTTATTTATATAGCGCCATTTCACAACAACAGTCATCTCATAGCACTTTCAACTGTAGGGGGAACCCCCACAGTTGCAGAAAGACCCCAGCAATCAGGTGATCCCCTGTGAGCAAGCACTTGGTGACGGTGGAGAGGAAAAACTCCCTTTTAACAGGAAGAAACCTCCAGCAGAACCAGGCTCAGGGAGGGGCAGTCATCTGCTGCAACTGGCTGGGGGGTGAGGGGACAGAGTAGATGAAAAGAACAGACATGTAGAGAGCAAACAGCACGATGGGGACTCAATCTATGGGAGAGAACTAACAGATGCTAATGGCCAGCAAAAAAAAAATAAAAAAATAAAAAATATTTCATTGAGAGTGAAGAAAGGAGTGAGGCCCAGTGCAGTATTGGAGGTCCCCTGGCTGACTAAACCTAATAGCAGCATAACTAAGGGAGGGTTCAGAAACACATGATCCCTCCCTAATTGTAGGCTATATCAAAAAGGAAGGTTTTAACCCTATTCTTAAAAACAGAGATTGAGTCTGACTCCCGAATCCAGATTGGCAGCTGGTTCCACAGGAGAGGAGCTTGATAACTGAAGGCTCTGCCTCCCATTGTACTTTTGGAGATTCTAGGTATTACAAGTAATCCAGCATTTTGGGAGCGTAGTGCTCTGTTAGGATAATACGGTAGTATCAGATCTTTTAAATAAAAAGGAGCCTGATTGTTTAGAGCTTTGTAAGTAAGAAGAAGGATTTTAAACTTAATTCTAAACTCTATGGGAAGCCAATGAAGGGAGGCCAGAACCAGAGAGATATGATCTCTCTTTCTAGTACCTGTTAAAACTCTTGCTGCAGCATTTTGGATCAGCTGAAGACTTTTTACAGATGTTTTAGGACAGCCTGATAATAAAGAATTACAATACTCTAATCTCGAGCTAACAAAAGCGTGGATCAGTTTCTCAGCATCACTCTGAGACAAGATGCTCCTAATCTTGGCAATATTACGCAAATGATAGAAGGCAGTCGTAGAAACAAATTTAATATGTGAATTGAAGGACAAATCCTGATCAAAAATAACTCCAAGGTTCCTCACAGAGCTATTAAGAGAAAGAGTAACCACATCCAAACTGAAAGTTTGATTTGGAAAGGAATTTCTAAGGTTTTTTGGACCAACAAGAATGACTTCAGTCTTATCTGAATTTAATAGCAGGAAATTACAAGTCATCCAAGCTTTGATTTCCTTAAGACAGGCTTCTAACTTGACTAATTGATTACTATCATCTGGCTTCATTGACAGGTATAATTGTGTGTCATCAGCATAACAATGAAAATGTATACAGTGCTTTCTAATAATGTTGCCTAACAGAAGCATATATAAACTAAAAAGAGTAGGGCCTAGCACAGATCCCTGTGGAACTCCATGACTGAGCTTTGAGTTGAAAGAAAACTCATTATTTACATGAACAAACTGGAACCTATCAGATAAATAAGATCTAAACCACTGCAACGAAGTTCCATTAAGTCCAACATAGTGTTCTAATCTATCAAGTAGAATATTATGATCGATAGTATCAAAAGCTGCACTAAGGTCTAAAAGGACAAGTACAGAAACTAGTCCATTATCAGATGCAATGAGGAGGTTGTTAGTGACCTTTGCTAAGGCTGTTTCAGTACTATGATGGATTCTAAACCCAGACTGAAACTCTTCAAGTAAACCATTTCCCTGTAGGTGGTCAAATAATTGTGTAGCAACAACTCTTTCTAAGATTTTTGAAATGAAAGGGAGATTAGAGATTGGTCTATAGTTAGCTAAAGCTCCTGGATCTAGCTTTGGCTTTTTGAGTAAGGGTTTAATTACAGCCGTTTTAAAATCCTGCGGTACATGGCCTAAAGTTAATGAAGAATTGATTATATGAAGAATAAGGCTACCAATAAGTGGGAAGACTTCTTTAAATAACCTGGTAGGAATAGGGTCTAAAAGACAAGTTGAAGGTTTGGATGAGGAAACTATTTTGTCTAACTCACAAAGGTCAATTGGAGTAAACTCATCAAGACAGACATCAATAGAAGGAGTTCTAGTAGTTACAGTATTTAAGTTAACTGTGGGAAGAATATGATTGATTTTATCTCTGATGGATGAAATTTTATTATTGAAAAAGTTCATAAAGTCCTGACTAGTAAGCTCTAAGGGAATGCTAGGATTGACAGAGTCCTGACTCTTTGTCAACCTGGCTACAGTACTGAAAAGAAACCTGGGATTATTCTTGTTCTCTTCTATTAATGCAGAGTAATAACTCGTTCTAGCTTTTCTAAGAGATTTTTTATAAATTAAAAGATGATTTCTCCAAGCTAAATAGATTTCATCTAAATTAGTGGAGCGCCATTTTCTTTCTAATTGACGAGTCTTCTGTTTTAAGCTACGAGTTTCTGTGTTGAACCAAGGAGTTAGAAATCTCTGATTAGACTTTTTCTTTTTTAAGGGGGCCACCAAGTCTAGAGTCTGATGCAGAGAAGCTGAAACACTATCCACCATGTTATCAATTACAGAAGGAGCAAGCTGTCTATAGCTTATTTCCGTTGTGTTGACACATGGCATAGAGGAAACAATCTGCATAAATTTGGTAAAAGCATCATCTGAGAGGCATCTACTGTAATAATATTTTTCTTTAGGAGCCAAATAGTCAGAAATAGTAAAATCAAAGGTTAACAGACAATGGTCTGACAGTACAGGGTTATGAGGAGACACTACAAGATTTTCTATTTCTATGCCATATGTCAGAACAAGGTCCAATGTATGGTGGAGGTAATGAGTAGAATTTCCTACTTTCTGAGAAAACCCAATCGAGTCTAATATTGAATTAAATGCCACATTAAGGCAGTCACTATCTACATCCACATGTATATTAAAGTCCCCTACTATAATTATTCTATCAGATTTCAGCACTAAATCAGCTAAGAAATCAACAAATTCGGATAAAAATTCTGAGTAGGTTGATGGGGGACGATAAACTATGGCAAATAAAATTGGGTTTAACCTAAAATTGCTAAAGTGCCCAATACTGAGGACCAGGCCCTCAAAGGAATTATAACATGTTTTTTGCTTTACATTAACTAGTAATTTGGAATGGTAAATTGTTGCTACTCCTCCTCCACGACCAGAATTTCTGGGATTTTGACAGTTTAAATAACCAGAGGGAGTTGATTCATTCAAACCAATATAATCCTCTTGCCCTAACCAAGTCTCTGTAAGGGAAATTAAATCAATCTGATGATCAATTAACAGATCATGGACTAACAGAGACTTGGGAGTTAGAGACCTAATATTTAATAAACCACATTTAATTTTTAAATTATGAGGAGGAACAGAGGCCAATTCATTCAATTTAGAGGCTTTATGTTTAATTTGAGTTTTACCAATATTTTGCTTTAGGGGCGTAGGGGAGTAGCAATAAGATAAGATAAGATAAGCCTTTATTAGTCCCACAATGGGGAAATTCCAGGATTGCAACAGCACAGGGATAGCAACACTCAGAGCAACAATCAGAAGGCAAGAAAAAAACAAGAGCAGCGAGTATACATATGTACATATAAATATAAATGTATATATATATAGACACACAGTGCGGAGCATTGTAACTAGATGGAATAAATATATAGATATATAAACACGCAGTGTGGAGTATTGTAGCTAGATGGAATAAATATATGAATATACATATAAACACACACAGTGCGGAGCATTGTAGCTAGATGGAATGAAACAGCATAACCATCTACTTAGTTATCCTACATGGTATGAATATGTACCCATACATATTCTCACCCTCCATAGCAACCGGTATTGTCCTAGTTGTATACCGGAGGGGACCATTGTGTAAGTCTGTTGTGTCTTTTGCATTCAATACTATTAGGTTGTCACGTCTTTTTGCTATCTCTGCGAGCAGCCCTGCTTAGGTTGTACAGTCTGACAGCCGTAGGTAGGAAGGACCTGCAAAACCTCTCGGTTGTGCACCTAGGATGATGTAGTCTGCTGCTAAATGAGCTCCTCAGTGCATTCAGTATGTCCTGCATAGGGTGGAACTCGGACTCCAGCAGAGATGACAGTTTAGCCACCAACCTTCTCTCTCCCATCTCCTCCACTGGGTCAAGGCACTGCCCCAGGACAGAGGTAGCTTTCTTGATCAGTTTGTTCAGTCTCTTCCTATCGGCTGCTGTAATGCCACTGCCCCAGCAGACCACTCCAAAAGTGATGGCTGATGCCACCACCGTGTCATAGAATGACTTCAGCAGCGCCCCTTGTACACCAAAAGACCTGAGTGTCCTCAGTAGGAACAGCCTGCGCTGTCCCTTCTTGTAGAGTGTGTCAGTATTGTGTGACCAGTCTAGTTTATTGTTCAGATGAACACCCAGGTACTTGTAGGATGTCACCATCTCGATGTCTGTTCCCTGTATATTTACTGGTGCTGTGAGGGGTTGTCCTTGCCTGCGGCAGTCCACCACCAGCTCCTTAGTTTTCCTCGCATTGATCTGGAGGCAGTTCCGATGGCACCAGTCCACAAAGTCCTGGATAAGCCCTCTGTACTCAGCTTCATCTCTGTTGGAGATGAGGCCAACGATCGCAGAGTCGTCAGAGAACTTCTGTAGATGGCAGTGTGTTGTGTTGTGTGAGAAGTCCGCAGTATAAAGGGTGAACAGGAAGGGAGCCAAAACCGTTCCCTGTGGGGCCCTCGTGCTACCGATGATCGTGTCGGACACACAGTCCCGGGTTCTCACAAACTGTGGCCGGTTTGTGAGGTAGTCCAGGATCCTTGATGACAGGTGCTGGTCCACCCCTGCGCACAGCGTAGCTTGTACTTCAGGATCATCGGTTGGATGGTGTTGAAAGCACTGGAGAAGTCAAAGAACATGATCCTCACCGCATTCCCGGGCTTCTCCAGGTGGGACAGAAAACGGTGAAGGAGGAAGATCACCACATCCTCCACCCCAATGCCATGCTGGTAGGCGAACTGGAGTGGATCCATCGCTGGTCCCACCAGGGGGAGGAGGTGAGCAAGGAGCAGTCTCTCCAGGGTCTTCATCATGTGGGACGTCAGGGCCACTGGTCTGTAGCTGTTCAGATCTTTGGGGTGGGAAGTCTTTGGTACAGGTACCACACAAGATGGTTTCCACAACTGTAGTACCCTCCCCAGCTTCAGGCTCAGGTTGAAGATGTACTCCACAATCCCACACAGCTGGTCTGCACAGGACTTGAGGAGCTTTGCGCTGATGCCGTCCGGTCCCGACGCCTTCCTCGCCTTGATCTTCCTCAGCTCCGTCCTCACCTGGGTCTTAGTGAGGGTCAGGTTGGGGGGCTGTATGTTGGGAGTGGGGGGGTGTTGGTGGAGTGGGGAGTGGGCAGCAGGACTTGATGTCTTCAGAGGTAGCAGTGGTTGTTGTGCAGTCGGGGGGAGGGCGGTTGGTCAAACCTATTGAAAAACAAATTCAGATTGTTCGCCCACTCCCTGCCCCCCGTGGCCTGGGGGGAGGTATTCTGAAGCTCAGAGATGGTTTTAAGGTTTCTCCAGACTCCGCTGATGTCGCTCTGTTGCAGCTTGTCCTCCATCTTCTTCCTGAAGCTGTCCTTGCCTTCTCTGATCTTTCTCCTCAGCTCCCTCTGTACAGACTTCAGCATCTCCCTGTTCCCTGACCTGAAGATCCTCTTCTTCTCTCTGAGAAGTGTTTTGATCTCAGGGTTGATCCAGGGTTTGTTGTTTGAGCAACACCGTATGGTCTTGGTGGGTACGGTGTTGTCCACACAGAAGCTGATGTAGTCCGTGATGGTGTGAGTGAGGCCATCGATGTCCTCACCATGTGGATCGCAGAGCTGCTCCCAGGCGGTGGTTTCAAAACAGTCCTTTAGAGCGTCCATTGCCTCCTCAGACCATAACTTCACTGTGTGCATGACCGGAGGTTGTCTGTGCACTAGGGGTTTGTACACCGGCCGGAGATGAACCAAGTTGTGATCCGATCTCCCGAGTGGGGGGAGTGGTGATGAGGTGTAAGCCTCCTTAGTGTTTGCGTAGAATAAGTCCAGTGTTTTATTGTCTCTAGTGGGGCATGTGACATACTGGGTAAATGTGGGTAGAATGGGAGACAGTGAAACATGGTTGAAAATGCCTGAGATGAAGAGAAGAGCATCTGGGTGTTCTGACTGCAGCCTGCCAGTTATTGAGTGGATGACGTCACGCGCTGTCCCAGCGTTCGCCGTCGGATTTGCATAAATAACAATGCAGATCACGTGTGAGTATTCCCTCGGGAGATATGTAGGTCGCATGCTAACAGCTAGCAACTCGATGTCTTTGCTGCAGTGTTGTTGTTTAACAGTGATATGTCCCGGTCTGCACCAGTTGTTGTTAACATACATTATCACTCCACCGCCCCTTGCTTTGCCACTGTCTGGTGTTCGGTCTGCCCATATCGCATGGAAACCCTCCAGTTCAATGCTAGCATTTGCTGCTAGTTCAGTTAGCCACGTCTCAGTAAGTAACAGAAGGCAGCACTCCTGGTATATGCTATCGTAGCGGGAGATAGCCGCTAGCTCATCTACCTTTCCCAGTATTGATCGTACATTCCCCATAACAATGGATGGGAGGGTGGGTCTGTACCTTATATTTCTTGCCCGCCGTCTTACTCCAGCACAACACCCACGTCGTTTTCGCCTCAGTTCTCCCGGTATGTCGAGTTTTTCCCTTAGCACCGAGTGGCGGTTGAGTGCTAGCAGCTGTTCCCTGCTGTACCGTCTCCTGCTATAAACAGTGGCTCCGTCCACCGGCTCGGGAGACATTTGGGGCGATCTGTGTGTCCGTGATGTATAAGGTGAGTAAGGTGTCGCCGGATCAGAAAGTTGTCACCGGATCAGAAAGTGAGAGGAAGAAAAAACTCAGAGTTGAGCCGCTGTTGCAAAAAGGCAGCCGACTCATGTGGCACCAATACGGACAGAAGCTCCACATCTGGTGTACAGATGCGCTCTCTGACCGTGACAGATGTACAATACTGTTTATTAATATACAAACATGCACCGCCCCCTGACGTTTCCCTGTTACCTCTTCCTGCCAATCCGAGCAAAGTGGGGCTCCAAAACCATCAATCTACAGGTCCCCATCCCGGTCATGCGCCGTAAGCCACGTCTCCATGTAAGCCATGACACAGCAGTTCTTGAAATCCTTCTGATATCGGACATTTCCTTGAATTTCATCCACTTTATTTTTCAGGGATTGTACGTTCCCCATAATAATGGAAGGAAGAGGAATGCGGTTAAGCTGATGCCTCCTCAGATTTAACCTTACGCCTCCACGCTCTCCGCGTTTCCTCTTCTTGTCTCTCTTTTCATCGCTGTGTTCATGAAAATCTCTTAAAATAAAGTCCGGCAGTTGCGGCACAGACTCAAACACAGAGTCTGTGCCATTTTACACATTTGTCGTGTAGACTGGTATTCGTCATGGTTACACATTTGCCGTCATGTAGGCATGGTGAGTTGTCCTATGAAGTTACACATTTGCTGTCATGTAGGCATGACGAGTCGTCCTATGATGTTACACATTTGCCGTCATGTAGGCATGGCGAGTCGTCCTTTGATGCTTGAGTTCATAGGATGTGCTATGATGATGAGGCAGAGGTCATGTCCTAGAAACGTGCTTTAAAGTCTGTCGTACCCTATGCTGGTGAAGGGTGTCCTCCTGTCTCAGACGGGTGCGATGTACTGCTGGAACCTCAGGTGTTTCATCTTCATGGCATCTTTTCTGACGTGCAGCAGTTGCCGTCATTCTATTGCTCTCCACCTGGTGGGTCGTCTTCGTTGTTGAGACCACTGGTTGAGGGATAGGTGCATCGTAATTTCAGTTCATGGGCAGGATCATGAAAATCATAAAGACACATGGTCTATGCGTCCTATGATGCCTGAGTTCAAAGACACATGGTCTATGACATCATACAGACACCGTCACGGTGGCTCGCGACGCCCACAAGTCACCGGTGAGTTTGCAATGATGTTTAATTGTGAACACGAACAAAGGATGATACACAAAGTGACAGAAAGGAATGAGCCACGGTGGGCTAAAACACACAACACAGGATGTTGAAGCCACAAGGCTGAACAAGCTCACTTACGGTTCCAGGTTAGGACGAAGGATGATCATAGACGAGGGATAATAAGGAATATTGGCGTCTGAGACGAGGAACGCTCGCTCGACGTCAGATGAGGGATGTTTGACGGAGACTGCTGCACTGGGCTGCATTCAGCATCCGCTTAAATGCCAGGCGCTAACAAGCCCTAATGCAGAACAGCTGGCAGGCTTTAACAGCAGGAAGCTCCTCCGAGCACTGTCACAATAAGAGCCCGGGGAGCCAGAGGGTAATCACTGCTGTCAAGCCTGCAGGAGATGACGTATGACCCGAGCGCGGACGAGATCAGCGCTTGGATCATAACAGTACCTCCCCCTCAAGGGCGGGCTCTGAACGCCCAATGACACCCAAGCCCCACCCCCACCCAGGGTGGGCGGAAGGGGGAACAGGCCAGGGGGAAGCGGACCAGCAAAGACAAAAAAAACAAAGAACCATGATGACAACAGGAGCGAGCAGGCAGACAAGAAAAAGAAACGACACTCCCAAGTACAAATTACAATCAAAGCAGAACGATCACAAGGCAAAATAACAGCGAACAGGATATTTACAGATACGCAAACCATGATCAAGGCAGACTGAAAAAAAATAAAACAATTACAGAGTACGACAAGAGAGAATACCAAATCCCAAAAGGCAAAAATACACCAACTGTTACAGGCAAAGAATGGACATTAAACAGAGGGAAATGAACAAAAAACACCCGCTAGGAAAGGGTGAGATGAACAGTTACAAATACAAGACCCCCTGCACATCCCAAAAGGTTACAGAACCAATGAAAATGAAGACTCGGGATGATGGCAGTCCTAGCTCTGTGGCATGAAGGCCGATAGTTCGGGGAGCCGCCCTGCATCAAGCGTCCACATCGCAGGCAGGGGGGAAAAGGACAGTTCAGGCGGCCTACCCCAGTCCCATGCCCGGAAACACAGAATCTCTGGTGGCTGGACCAGGTCGCCAAACAGTCCAGTGGGTCGGGTGGCCGACCCAGAACGCCAAATGGGCGAGGCAGTCCTTCAGGCAGCCGACCCGCATCGCTCAGCCACCAGGACCACAGGGGAAAGAACGACAACGGCTTCCCTGCAGGGGGGGACAGTGAGGGCGATCCGGGCCAAAAATGAGGAATCCCAACGGCACCCGATGGAGGAGGCTTGGGGGAAAGATGAGGGACCAGTCCGGCGTTGCTCAGCGGAGGATCTGCAGCTCCACCTCCGAACGTTACCAGAATAGGCGCTGTCCTCCTGTTGGACCCAGAGTGAGCCCGTGCTGCACCCACGATTGACCCCGACTGGGTCACGGCTGCACCCACGATGGACCCCGACTGGGTCAGAACAGCTCCATGGATGACCTCCAACCCCGAACCCCGAACCTCCAGCACAGTGATCGGGACCAGCTCCGCACCGGTGACACTGGGGGAAGGCTCAGGAGAGAGAAAAGAACTGGGATCAGGATCACCGGTAGCGACAGAGCCCAGCGAGACGAGTTTGGGCACAACGGATGGCTGCCCCTGGCTCGCCCCCCCGAGAGACAGGCAAAAGTGCTCCAGAACAGAGAGGAGAAAAACAAAGTAGAGCACTTGCCTGTAATCGGGTTCTGTCACTGTCCAGGACTCCAATGATCCGGGCTCAGACGGGGAGGAGATTGTCTTCTGGCTCCCACTCAGCTATGTCAGGCTCCGCAGCTGGCATGATGGTGTCCGCAGCCTGAGGACCCTCCAGCACTGACGTCCACGCCGACGCATGGCATGGTGGCAGGGGACCCTCGACCCGCTGGACCGGACTGCTCATCTGTGGAGACCCGGGGACGCTTCGTCGTCGGCGCAGGCCCCACGCTGCAGTCCGCTCTCCTTCTCCGCCCACGACGTGGCTGCGGGGCTAGAACCAGGCTCTCTAGAACAGCAGGCCCCCTCCTCATCCGGCGACGCTGGCCTGGCGTTGAGGACCACTCAGCGGAGGGAGACACAGAGGAAGTGGGTTTAATAATAGAAGCTACAGCAGGTGGTGGGAGCTCGGGGGACTGCGAACCCCGAACTCCACCCCCAGGAGTCAGACAAGGCAAATCACAATTATGAGGAGATGAGTGAACTTGTACTTGCCTGTCTCCCGGAGGCAGGGTGGTGCCTGCTGTAGCGGACGTTGCTCCTCCCTTTCCCCGCCGGATGATGACAGAGGGCCCCCTGACAGGATGAGGGGGAGCCACTCGTGATGGATCTGGGATGGGGCTTGCTGGAACAGGACTCAGAACTCTCTCTGCAGCAGGAGGTGACGTCACAGAGGAGGGGACGACAGCCAAGACGATCCGGGCATAACGAGCTGACGGGACAGCGGGAACAGGTGGCCCGGGGAGAGAGGCTGCGGGGATTCCCTCCTGACGTGACACCGAAGGAGCAGCTGGCTGGGAGGCAGGGTTCCTCCGACAACCCGGAACAGGATCCAGACGGGGTTTTTGCTGAGGGTTATCTTGGCTGGGGCGCCGACGTCTTCGATGACCCCCGGGTGGTGCGAACTCCCGGAGTGGATCGAGGGCAGGAACGGGATCCCAAAGCAGGGAGCGGGGATGCCTCCTCCTCTGCTTGCCCCCGTAGTCCTCCTCCATCATGCGGAGTATCTTGCGCTGTGTGGCGATGTCATCCCTCCGCACACTGACTTCTGGGTGGTCGGCGTAGCGGGGAAGATGATTTACAACGTCCTCAGCACAGTCCAGGTACCAGCGCACGTCGCTGTGGTAGTTGAGGAGGGAGGCGGAGATGAGCGTTTCATCGATGTATTCAAGGGCGTCCGCCAGCTCGTTGCTCTGACTCTGAGCGCGAACCCTTCGCGACGGCATGCTTCCAGCACGCAGTACCCAGACAGCAAGGAGCACAGTCCAAATGCAAAGCCCACCGGGAACGGCTTCTCGGTGTGGCGCCTCTGTTTAGGCGCCCTGGCAGCAGTCTACTGTCACGGTGGCCCTTGCGAGCCACCATAAGACGCCCACAAGTCACCGGTGAGTTTGCAACGATGTTTTATTGTGAACACGAACAAAGGATGATACACAAAGTGACAGAAAGGAATGAGCCACGGTGGGCTAAAACACACAACACAGGATGTCGAAGCCACAAGGCTGACCAAGCTCACTTACGGTTCCAGGTTAGGACGAAGGATGATCATAGACGGGGGATAATAAGGAATATTGGCGTCTGAAACGAGGAACGCTCGCTCGACGTTAGATGAGGGATGTTTGATGGAGACTGCTGCACTGGGCTGCATTCAGCATCCGCTTAAATGCCGGGCGCTAACGAGCCCTAATGCAGAACAGCTGGCAGGCTTTGACAGCAGGAAGCTCCTCCGAGCGCTGTCACAATAAGAGCCCGGGGAGCCAGAGGGTAATCACTGCTGTCAAGCCTGCAGGAGATGACGTATGACCCGAGCGCGGACAAGATCAGCACTCAGATCATAACAGACACATTTGTCTGTGTCCTATAGGACGTCCTATGATGATCAGGCAGAGATCATATGACACCATAAAGGCACATTTGTCTATGTCATAGGACGTCCTATGATCTCTGTGGTCTATGACATCATAAAGACACATTTGTCTCTGTGTCCTATGATGCCTGACTTCAAAGACACATGGTCTCTGACATCATAAAGACACATTTGTCTATGTGTCCTATAGGACGTTTTATGATGTTCTGAGATCATATGACATAATAAAGACACATTTGTCTATGTGTCATAGGACGTCCTATGATCTCTGTGGTCTATGTGACATCATAAAGGCACATTTGTTGTCCCATGATGCCTGAACATCATAGGACGTCCTATGATGTTCAGGCAGAAATCATAATATGATATCCTATGAAGTGTGACAGACAACACAGACAGACACACACAGCATTGGGGGCCCGGTGGAGGGTCTGGAGCCTGTCATGTCAAAATCCTTGGGTGCTGCTGAATGAAGAGGGAGAGAGAGGGAGAGAGGAGAGGGAGAGAGAGACCACGGAGAGAGAGGGGGAAAGAGGGAGAAAGAGAAAGAAAGAGGGAGAGAGGGAGAGGGGGCGATAAAATCTGTGTGTGACATCATAAAGACAAATCATCTGTGGTCTATGTGACATCATAAAGACACAATTGTCGTCCTATGATGCCTGAGATCATGGGACGTCCTATGATGTTCAGGCAGCGTTCATAGGCCATCCTATGGTGTCCTTTGAAGCATGACACACAGACACACACAGACACACACGGAGATTTCTTGCTTTTATAGTGATAGATTATTGTGAGTGATGACTGCCTTTGATTTTTGACATGGTTCCCATGGCAACACAAAGCGCTATGCTTATGACACAGACATTGGCGGTCGTATGATCCTTGGCATCATAGGAGCATCATAGGACATAATGTAGTCATAGACATCTTATCTATATGACGGCATTGTGAGTCCTATGATGCACGAGTTCATAGGATCATCATAGGACATCATGCAGACATCATAGGCCGTCCTCTGAATGCCTGAGATCATAGGCTCATCATAGGTCATAGCAAGTGCTATGATCGTGAGTGATGCCTGCCGTTGATCACAGTCAGACACCTGTCTATATGTCTATATCACGTCATATAACCATCCTTTCTCTAGATCATCGGAACGTCATAGCAAGTCCTATGATCGTGAGTGATGCCTGCCATTGATCACATAGTCAGACACCTGTCTATATGTCTCTATGAAGTCATGTAGACATATCTACACTACCGTTCAAAAGTTTGGGGTCACCCAGACAATTTTGTGTTTTCCATGAAAAGTCACACTTTATTTACCACCATGAGTTGTAAAATGAATAGAAAATGTAGTCAAGACATTGACAAGGTTAGAAATAATGATTTGTATTTGAAATAATTTTTTCCTTCAAACTTTGCTTTCGTCAAAGAATCCTCCATTTGCAGCAATTACAGCATTGCAGACCTTTGGCATTCTAGCTGTTAATTTGTTGAGGTAATCTGGAGAATTCTGACGCAATGAGCAAACACATTGTACCATTAGAACACTGGAGTGATCAAGTTGCTGGAAATGGGCCTCTATACACCTATGTAGATATTGCACCAAAAACCAGACATTTGCAGCTAGAATAGTCATTTACCAAATTAGCAATATATAGAGTGTATTTCTGATTAAAGTTATCTTCATTGGAAAAAAACAGTGCTTTTCTTTCAAAAATAAGGAAATTTCTAAGTGACCCCAAACTTTTGAACGGTAGTGTATATGACGGCATCACGAGTCCTATAATGTCTGAGATCATAGGAGCATCGTGAGCGATACCTGACATTGATCACATAGTCAGACACCTGTCTATATGCCTATATGACATCATATAGACATCCTATCTATAGATCATCAGAACATCATAGGTCATAGCAAGTTCTATGATTGTGAGTGATGCCTGCCGTTGATCACATAGTCAAAGACACCTGTCTATATGACGTGATATGGACATCATATCTATATGACAGCATCATGAGTCCTATGATGCCTGGGATCATAGGATCATCGTGAGTGATGCCTGCCGTTGATCACTTAGTCAAAGACACCTGTCTATATGTCTATATGACGTGATATGGACATCATATCTATATGACAGCATCACGAGTCCTATGATGCCTGAGATCATAGGATCATCGTGAGTGATGCCTGCCGTTGATCACTTAGTCAAAGACACCTGTCTATGTCTATATGACATCATATAGACATCATCTTTATGACGGCATCGCGAGTCCTTTGATGCCCGAGATCACTGGATCATCATAGGACATCAGGCAGATATCATAGGCCGTCCTATGATATCCTATGATTGGGACAGACAGACAGACAGAGACAGAGATTTCTTAAATTTATAGAGTGATTTACCCATGGTTTCCGGCTCACGCTCACTCATGATCATAGGACATCAAAGATCAAAGGCATGCATCATTCGCAATAATAGGACTCGCTATGCAATCATCAAAGATCATAGGGACTTGGTATGACATCATCAAAGATCAAAGGCAGGATTCACAGATCAAAGGCAGGCATCACTGAACAAATGGTATGACATCAAAGATCGTAGGACTCGCTATGCCATCATCAAAGATCATAGGACTCACTATGATATCATCAAGGTAGGCATCACTGAACGAGTCGTGATGCGTTTGCTTACACCTGATTTCTACAGGCATGCAGAAATACTTGATTAAACTTGGTTTCTACGGGCATGCACGGGTATGCACGGTCATGCACAGGTAGGCACTAGTCACTCTACATATAATTCAAGAACTCTCTGTCACGACCATAGGACTTGCTAAAACATCATAGGATTGCCTGTGATGTTCCTATGATGTCTACATGATTTCTGAATGACGTCATTCATAGAGTGAATCACTCTATACTATAGAGTGATTCAAGAAAATCTGCGTGTGATCAAAGGCGGGCATCACTCATGATCATAGGAAACGCTATGACATCGTCAGACATCAAAGGCAGGCATCACTCACACTCACTCACGATCATAGGACATCAAAGATCAAAGGCAGGCTCTCATGATTATATGATCATAGGACATCAAGGATCAAAGGCAGGCATCACAATCATAGGACTCACTATGACATCATCAAAGATCAAAGGCAGGCATCACTCACACTTGCTCATGATCAAAGGACATCAAAGATCAAAGGCAGGTATCACTCATGATCAGGACTCTCTATGACATATTCAAAGATTAAAGGCAGACATCACTCACGATCAAAGGACTCGCTATGACATCATCAAAGATCAAATGCAGGCATCACAGGACTCGCAATGCCATCATCAAAGATCATAGGACTCACTATGACATCATCAAAGATCAAAGGCAGTCATCACTCACGATCATAGGACTTGCTATGACATCATCAAAGATCATAGGACTCGATATGACACCATCAAAGATCAAAGGCAGGCATCACTGAACGAGTGCTGACGTGCTTGCTTACACCCTTGCTGACACCTGCTTTCTACGGGCCTGCAGCAATACTTGCTTATACTTGGTTTCTACGGGCATGCACAGGTATGCACTAGTCTCTATATATATAATTCAAGAAATCTCTGTGTCTGTGTGTCATGACCAGAAGACTCGCTAAAAGATCATAGGATCACCTATGATGTTCCTATGATTGCTACATGTCTATATGACATCACATAAACACTGTCATGACCATAGGACTTGCTAAAAGATCAGAGGATCACTTATGATGTTTCTATGATCTCTACATGATGTCTATAGGCGCTTTTCCATTAGCCCCAGCACCGGTTAGCAGGTACTTTTTTCGTACCTGATCCAGGGCAGGGTCTAACCGGGCTGAGTAGGGCTGTGATATGACTTTAAGAGACTGGTCGCCGCTGATTGGTCAGGTTGTAACGTCATGAAAGCGACTTTTTCTGCTGAATTTACTCCAAGTCCGCCATTTGTAATTGTTCAGCAGTGAACACAGTGCGCCCCTTTAATACGGTATATTATATTAATATACTGTATAATATACTTATATAATAATATACTCCTAATATTATATATTAGGAGGTGCGCAATTTTCTTTCTATATTAGGCGATGATCGCATCCAGCGTGAGTTGGACGGATCTACTCGAAATGCAGGTGTCCGAGCAGATGGGTTCCCAAGGGCACATCCGTACTGCCAAACAGTGTCGGGAGAAGCTGAAAAAGCTGAAAAGCGATTACCGAGCAGTGAAGGACCACATTGCTGGAAGTTCAGCGGATGGAAGGAGTGGAAGTGGTTCGCTGAGAGACATTGGGCTCCACACTGTCACTGTCACGGTCACAGCCCTTGGAAACCGTGGATGTGAGTGTTTATTTGATATTGCGCATCTGTTCGCCACTTGATCCTTTCTGTGCCAAGCTCACTGTTTTTAAGAAATAGGAAGGTTGTTAGATTGTGGGTAATGGTTGTTACTGAGGCTCGCGTATTGTTTTGCAGCCAACTGCAGATTCACGCTTGCTTTGTGTTAAGTATTAGCGCGAACAAAACGCTGAATTACGCTTATTGTATTCCGGTTAAAAACTTGAGAGTGTTGTGTACATGTTGCACTTTGGTGTTAAGTTTTAAATTGCGTGCATTTTCTTTCTAGAATCGCATTTCATATCACAGGGGTCCACCTCAGTGGAGATGATGGACACAGCGGACTCTCCTGGCGCTGCGTCTGCGTGTGCGTCTGGCTGAGCGCCAGCTGGATCAGCTCCACATCACCAGCTCCATCTGGATCACGTTCAAGTGCCGGTAAGGCACAATAACCACAATTTTTTTTTTTGGTTGAAACAGGTCCAGCAGTGGAAACCAGGGTCGAAAATCCATCCATCCATCCATCCATCTTCTACCGCTTAATCCTTTACAGGTCGCGGGGGGGCTGGAGCCTAACAAGTTATGTACCAAATTGATTAATGCAATTTCCTGTAGCTGCATATTAATTAATTGAAAATGTCTTTTTAAATGTACAAAAAGGTTATTCTTTGGTCTTCACTTATCGGTGTTCCACAACCATTTTTAGGTGTGGTGATTGGTGCTGTTGTAACTCCTGTTTTAGACAAACAAAGTGCATGAACTGCCGTTGAAATCAACATGCTTCATTGAAATGCTTCGCGTCAGCTGACTGTATTAACCCATTCAGATTTCTGCGGCCACACTACAAGCAACTAGTTTAAACATTACCCATCCATCCATCCATCCATATTCTTAATCTTAATCCTTTTTAGTTTTGCAGGGGGGCTGCAGCCGAAGACAGCACCCTGCGTGTTGCAAAATCTGCTCTACTGAGGGGCAGCAACATGACAGTTCAGCTTATATACAGCAATGAAGCATAATATAATAGTGACATTCCACCACAGACTTTCACCTGTGTAATTCCATAATATATGTAGTGATCCAGCTTTAACGACCATGCCTTTCTGTCTTTCCATCTAGGCAAGACGAAAACAGACAACTCCCATCTCTGACCTTACATTAGCGATGGTCAACATGCATGACGAAGAGATGCGGCTCTTGGAACGGCAACATGACCAGCGGCAAGAATCAGGAGTACATGCAGCATTTGCGACAGGTGGCCGCAGATGTGCGGGCAGATGCGCATGAAGCCCTGGAGCAGGACGCTGCGTTACGAAGGGAAGAGCTCGCAGAGATGTCATCGCCCAGTCTGTTTTTTTGTTTGTAAATTTTGCTTCGGGAATAAAATTGTATTGTTTGCATCAAAAGTCTGGTTTATCTGTTATGACACCGTACGAGAAAAGCCAATAATTACATACACATTCCATTCTCTGTTCACTCCACATGCTGCTGTTCATCAGGTCAGGTGTATAGCCTTCTAATGGTAATTTAATTTTTAACAACACAACGAAACATAATGTCTTGGTAGGTTTTTTTTTTATTATTTTAAACAAATTTGCAATGCGGAATCCATTTCTCTTGAACGGGTACATTTTTTATGTTATAAGCAGTTGTACAGGTGTGCTTGAACTTGTAGACACTGCTAAAGGTAAGTACGTGTAAGTTGAATGTTGCATCACCAGTCAAAATTTAATAAATTAAGAAGGAATCTAGCAAAAATTTGGCACTAATAACAGTAGACAAATCAGACAAGGATACACAACTGTGTTTTTGTTGCACACAACTGTTGTTACCAACAAGTGCAAAATTTATATTCCCTTTTCCCAAAAATTAAAAATCAATTTGTAAGTAAAAGTGGGAGACCTTTACATGGGAAAATATGACATGTATCAGCACATGATTTATAGTTCAATTTGCATTTCCACCTAAGCAAAAGTGGCTTGTCGAGCTGGATTTTTGTGAAGATGGCCTGTGTGGTGTTTCTGCATGTAATTACATACCTGTCAAGTGATACGGTTTCGCCGTATTTTAATACGGGGAAAATGCAATTTTAGCAAATACGGGCGTATTGCCATTTCTCTACGCCAAAGAGAAAAATATACGGGAAAAAAATTTGAGAGTGTGGGGAGGAACACGTCGTGTGTGACCCCCACAGCGTACGGGGCTGTCAGAGCGCTCAGCGTGAGCAATTATCACAACAGAAGTGTGGATTCATCATTAGGCTGATGGCTTCGCACCTTCTTAACAGATAAGTGTTATGAACAAGAGGACAGGTAGATGGACCATGAACAACATTTTATTTACAAAAAACATTTTTGAAATATGTATGCACATAAATGTGGATGAAATAGACAAGTATTGCATCACAGCATCTTGTATTATATTGTAACGTGCAGCTTGACATGGCGACGTCCCACCGGGAGGTTTGAACTCATGCCTCCCGCTCTGGAGTCCCGCACTCTACCTGTGTCGCCAATAGGGTCAGGGTGCTTATATTGAGTTCGCTACAATATCACCACCCTGCTCCTCTGCTCTCTGCCGCTGCCACCACTGGTTCATCTACTGCATCATCCAATGTAGTGTCAAACGTCTCTCCATGACTCTCACACAGATTGTGCAGAGCACAACAAGTCAGCACCATAGATTTAACCAGTTTCATGTCACAGTCATTCCTCCTTCCTTCTCTCCTCGTCATCAGCCATGTTTGTTGTGGAGGATTCAGTCGCGTGTGTTTCACATCACGAGGGTGTGGCGCCGCCTGCTGTTCAACAAATCCCACCCACAGCAGGTGTGCCAGCAGGTGTGCCAGCAGTAGTTGAAAAGCAACTGAGGCTGAACCGAACCGAAGTGAGTAGAGCCGGGTTTTCAAATCGGGGCTGAGTGGGGCTAGTGGAAAAGGGCCTTTTATGACATAATATAGATGCCATAATATAAAGCAAGAAATCTGTCACATTTATAGGACACCGCAGGACAGCCTATGATGTCTGCCTGATGTCCTATGATGCATCATAGACTGTCCTATGATCTCAGGCATCATAGGACTCGCGATGCCATCATAAAGATATTCATGATGCCATCATAAAGATATGATGTCTATATGATGGCACAGGGCAGCGCGGTGGAGAAGTGGTTAGCACTGCGGCAGCACAGCAACTCACCCTTGGCCGGTGGATCCTGGGTTCGATCCCAGCCTCCGACCAACAGTGATCTGTGTGGAGTTTGCATGTTTTCCCCATGTCTGCGTGGGTTTACTCCGAGATTTCTCCGGTTTCCTCCCACATGCCAAAAAAAACCATGCAGGTTAGGTTAATTGGCATTAAAACTGGGGATTCTAAATTGTCCTTAGGTATGACTGTGAGAGAGAATGGTTGTCTGTCTCTCTGTGTTGGCCCTGCGATGGACTGGCGATCTGTCCAGGGTGTACCCTGCCTCTTGCCCTAAGATGCTGGGATAGGCTCCGCCCCTCCCCCCGCGACCCAAAAAGGATTAAGCGGAGGAAGATGGATGGATGGATTATGGCCCATAGACAGATAGGCATCATAGGACTGACAGATAGGCATCATAGGACTGGTGATGCCGTCATAAAGATATGTCTATATGATGGCACATAGACAGAGCACATTATAGGATGGCCTATGATGTCTTGCATGATGTCCTATGATGCAAAAGGCATCACTCACAATCATAGGACATCAAAGATCAAATGCAGGCATCACTCACGATCATAGGGCTCGCTATGACATCATCAAAGATCATAGGACTTACTATGACTTCAAAGATGAAATGCAGGCATCATAGGACTTGCTATGCCATCAGCCTATGCTGTCTGTATGATGACATCATCAAAGATCATAGGAGTCGCATACAGACCATAGGACTCGCTAAAAGATCATAGGATCACCTATGATGTTCCCATGATGTCTACATGATGTCATATAGACCATAGGTAATTCAAGAAATCTCTGTGTGTCTGTCTGTCTGTCTGTCACGACCATAGTAACCGAGAGAAGAACAAGAACAAGAAGAAGAAGAAGAGTTTGAGTTTTAAAAAATGGCTTTATTGTACAATTCAAAAATGTAAGAACACCAATATCATGCCCCCAAGTGTGTCACATCTCAAAAGTGCAAACATAACTCATCCCCCTCTCCCACAGAACACAAAACATTCCCTACAGTCCATCTATTGGTGAATGCCTCCAAATTCTCCACCATTTGATAGTAAGAGAACTCCACCTGGAGTCTGACTTTCAACAAGGCCTTGAAAGCAGACACAGGATCCACATTGCCAGCGTTGGTAGTCCGATTTTTTCTTGTCAGCCAGATGGCAAGTTTAGCAGTACCAGATAGGAAGTTCATCAAAGTGTGCGCAGACTTCTTTGCCACTTTATACTTTGGACCGTAAATGAACAAACCAAAAGAGAAGCATTCACCCAAAGCCTGAAACCACACTCGCAAAAGATCAAAATGTAATGTAATGTAATGTAATGTACTTTATTTATATAGCCCTTTAAAACAACCCATAGGTGACCAAAGTGCTTTACAGAAAATAAACAGCATTAAAAACACACAGAGCATTAAAAACAAATAACATAAACAAAAAAAACCCAAACAAACAAAAAAAAACCAAATGCCAAGACAAATATCACCACTACTGGGTATTAAAAGCCATCCTAAACAAATATGTCTTAAGTTCTGATTTAAAAAGGGCCAGGTCAGAGATAGCACGTAGGTCAGGGGGGAGATTATTCCAGAGCCTGGGGCCGGCAACAGAAAAGGCTCAGTCACTCCAATGTTTATACCTTGACCTGGGCACATCCAGCAAAAGCTGACTGGATGACCTCAAAGCCCTGCCTTGGTCACGGACAGTCAAAGTCTCAGACATATAAACTGGAGCAAGGCCATTAAGAGCTTTAAAAACAAAAAGCAAAAGTTTAAAATTAATTCTAAAATGGACTGGAAGCCAATGAAGTGAATAAAGGATTGGAATAATGTGCTCTCGCCTAGGTGTGTTGGTCAAAAGACGGGCCGCTGCATTTTGCACAAGTTGAAGGCGGCCGAGAGAAGACTGAGAGATGCCAACATAAAGTGCATTGCAGTAATCAAGTCGAGACGTGACTAAAGCATGGATGGCTATCTCAAGATCATGACGGCTCAGGAAAGGTTTGGCTTTGGATAACAAACGTAATTGATAAAAGCTCATCTTGACTACACTGTCAATCTGTTTATCAAATTTTAAATAGCTGTCAAAAATCACCCCCAAATTTCTGACAGCTGAACTGAGCCTTAAAGAGAGGGTACCAAAGCCAGCCGTTACAGTATCCCCAAACGCAATACATTCTGTTTTTTGTTCATTTAAGTGGAGAAAATCTTGGCTTAACCACAACTTAATATCAATGATGCAATCCAATAGAACACTTTGTGAGTTAGTTTGTTCTGGGTTCAAAGGTAAATAAAGCTGCAAATCGTCTGCATAACAGTGGAAAGATATGTTATGTCTGGCTATTATTGACCTGCGTGGCAGCATATATAATGAAAACAGAATAGGACCAAGGATAGAGCCCTGTTCTATCCTTGGCCAAAAAAAAGGCCAGATAAATGAAAACATTGAACAAACAAATGCTCCAGGGTCTCAACTTGGGAACAAAACAAACATTCCTCCCCCCACAGTTGGATCCAGGCGTGCTCTGTATTTATTCGTAGCTATTGCCCCATGAACAATCCTCCACTGGAGATCTGCCGTCCGTTTCTCAATAGGGAGCTTGTACATGCACCTCCAGCTGCCCTTCGGGGAGACCTCTGGCCCCAAAAAAGCCGCCCACTTCGACTCTCTCACGTCCATCAGAGATCGCAGATTCAGAACTTTCACACAGATGTGATACACCGTCTTCGTCCCCACAAACTGGAACCTGCCCAGACGAGGATTTCTGAAGGCCAGCAGGTGATCCTCTCCCCCCTGCCACTCCCCCACAGCTGGACTTATGGAAATGGCAGGAAAGTTGGACACAGCGTCGTCATCCCATTGAGAGGAAAGAGTCCGGTTTTTCGCAAACACTCGAAGCGGTTGTGGCAGGGCGGCGCACACTTCCCCCACCACCCTCTGCAGCAGTCTGACAGATGTAATGTTGGCACTCCGTCTCAGCGTTTCCATCGATGTGGTCGACATCTTCATAAGATGACCAAGCTTGGTACAGCATGCCTCTCGCAAACAAGTCCGCAGACTGACCGACTGCAGCACCTGAGTGTCGATGAATTGATTGAAAAACAGTGGTTCTTCGAACAGCCACATGCCCAGTGTCTCATCAGGGAAGCGGGCTACGGTGAAGACTCGCCATGCATGCAAGACGGATGTGTAAAAAGCAGAAAGTCCAGTAAGGTCCACTTCCCCAGATGTCACAAGGAAGAGCTGCTTATCATAGCCCAAGTGACCAACTCTCCTCAGGAGCAGTTTTGCAGTGTCCATTCAGCAGGGGCCGCATCCTTAAAGGAGGCGTTGTGCAGTCCGAAGCCTAAAGCAGGCGATCTTGGAGTGTATGTCCACCAGGCCCTGTCCCCCCTCGGCAGCAGGCAGGTAGAGAGTGAGAGCCGCACGGACCCAATGCCGACCAGACCAAAAGAAATCCACGATGATCTTCTGAACCTCCTCCATGAGGCTCCTGGGTGGTGCCAAAGCAACAAGCCTATGCCAAAGAGCCGAAGCAACCAGATTATTGGTGACCAGAACCCTGCCCCTATATGACAGCTGTGAGTAGCAACCATTTCCATTTAGAAAAGCGAGCACACACCTTGTCCTTAACACCCTCCCAGTTCTTGCGTTCAAATTCCTCCAAACCCAGAAAACCCCCCAACACTTTGAGACCGGCCGTCCCCCACTGAAGACCGCCGGGTAGCCGAAGAACGTCCTGATGTGACCACTGGCCCACCAATAGACCCTCACTCTTGGCCCAATTCACCCGGGCAGAAGATGCCCTTTTATAAACAGACAAAGTGTCCACCAGACGCTGTACATCCCTGTGGGACGTGATGAAAACGCTGACGTCATCCGCGTAAGCAGACAAGACGATTGGGCGGCAACTGCTGGAGGGCCCCGGCAGAACCAGACCACCCAGCTGAGTGCGCAACCTGCACAGCAAAGGCTCAATAGCCAAGCTGTACAGTTGACCCGAGATTGGTCAACCCTGCCTTATTCCCTGGTGTACAGGGATTGGCCGACTCAGCCCTGCCCCCATCTTTACCAAACACTCAGCTCCAGTATAACAGATTGACCCACCTCAAAAACATATTGCCAAAACCGAACCCCTTCAGTGTGGAAAACAAATAGGAATGGTCAACCCTATCAAATGCCTTTTCTTGGTCCAAAGACATAATACCGAACTGTAAGTCATAACATTTACTGAGCTGGAGAATGTCACGTATGAGAAAAATATTGTCCATAATGGTTCGGTCAGGAATACAATATGTTTGATCCCTATCTAAGATCAAACCCAATACATTGTTCAGTCTATTTGCCAGGGCTTTCGAAAGCACCTTGTAGTCCGTGCAAAGAAGAGCCACGGGCCTCCAGTTTTTCAGCAGGGCCAAGTCCCCCTGCTTAGGCAGCAGAGATAGCACTGCACAGCGGCAGGAGACAGGTAAGGTTCCCTTTCTGTAACAGGCAGTTAGAACGTCATAGAAGTTTGATCCAATAATATTCCAAAAATGCTTAAAGAAGTCAGAAGAAAGACCATCAAGTCCAGGTGCGCGTCCCAGAGCCATCTGATTAACAGCCACAGTTAACTCATCCAAAGTCAGGGCACAGTCCAGAGTGGCCCTGTCCTCTGGGCTGAGCACAGGAAGACCTTCAAAGAGATTCCATGCAATTCCATGAATCATTTTGAGATTCCATGCAACACGGTCCCGCAGCAAACAGGGCCCCGTAGTAATCCACTGCATGGCGCTGCATCTCGGATGGATTTGTAGTCACTCTACCATCTGGGAGTGTCAAGCAAGCCATCAACTTCTTTTTCGCAGCAGACTTCTCCAGATTGAAGAAGAAGGACGTTGGGGCATCCATGTCCTGCAGGCGAGTGAACCGTGACCTCACAAGCGCCCCCTTCACTCTTTCCTGCATGAATGTGCGCAGGGCCGATCTGTTCTCCTGCAGCAAAGGACCTGCGGTAGAATCCTGACCCATAACCAAACTGTCCTCCAGCCTCTTGACAGTGTCCTCAAGTTCACTGACCTTGGCCTTGATGATGGAAGTGGAGTTCGCAGTGTACCGTTGACAAAAAAGGCGAATTTGCATTTTGCCAACGTCCCACCACTGTTCCAGGGAACTAAAACGAGCCTTTGTGGTCCTCCTGTGTTCCCAGAAGCACACAAAATATTGACAAAAGGTGCTGTCCTGAAGGAGCTTGTTATTGAAGTGCCAATAAGATTCAGTCCCTTCCCCTGGTGAGTTAAATAACACCGCAGTGGCCAGGTGATGAGCCGTGAAACCGACGGGACTTATGTTTCTGTGGAGGATTCTGGGGCCAAAGGTTTTAGAAACATATATCCTGTCTAATCTAGCAGCACTGACAACACTGTCAGTGACCCTGACCCAGGTATACTGTCTAGCGTTTGCATGTTTAGACCTCCATGTGTCCAATAAGTCGAACTGTACAGTGAAATTTTCTAAGAGTCGAGAAGACTGCAGATGGGGTTCTGCATTAGTGCGATCCACAGTGAAGTCCAAGGTACAGTTGAAATCACTAGCAACAATAAGTTGGTCTTGGTGATAGCTCTGCAATTCATTTGTCAGTGTATTGAAAAAGGCAACCCTTTCAGAACCATGGTTTGGAGCGTAAACGTTGACCAGGCAAAACACGGAATTCCCTATTTCGGCCCTAACAAAAAGCAGCCTGCCCCTCACTATCTCCACCACCGATAAAACTGTTGCATTTGCCGATTCCCCAAACAAAATGGCCACTCCTGCACTAAGATTGGTACCGTGACTGAGTGAAAAAGGGCCTTTCCACCACAAGCCCCAGTCCACTTCATCTGCCGAAGTGGTATGAGTTTCCTGCAAAAACAAAATGTTGAGATCTTTTCGTCGGAACAGGTCACTAATTAATCCCCTCTTATGATTGCCCCTCCCACCATTGATGTTTAAGGATCCTAATTTTATGTTTTGCATAGAGGGATAGATGTAAGGAACACCGTGCTGTTGCCATGGAAATTATTCCATCTTTGCGCGCTTGACCTTTTGTCCCCTGCTGATTTACGCAGGGCTGTGAGGTGCTTCTTGAGGCGGAAACGTTTTCTTTCATCCAAGAGGTCAACACCAACCTGCCTTTTCAGCACATTAACAGAACTAATGAATTTATCATTGTCACTGAAGTAATCAGTGACTTTAACGGCCCTGTTATTATAGGTCTCATCCAGAAAAGCATTTATTTCTTCCATTGAATACAAACCCACGTTTGTACTGCAAGTTGCCCCAATAGACTCAGTTTTAGCAGACACAGCGTCAGAATCACAATCCATTTCCTCGTCAGCACAACTCAGCTGACTGTTGGATTCAGCTGGCATTTCAGATGGCCCAGCTGATTCATCATTGGCCACATTTTCCTGGGCGGCACCTACAGCAGCCGACCGGCGTTGTTCCGTCTGCTGCTCTGAAGCGGCAGCAGTCTCTGGAAGCACAGCCGCTGATGTCACACAGTGAGATTCTGACGCACCGTCAGTGACTGTTTCGGTGCCATAACCAGCGATGCTCCCAGCTGCAAGCTGCGCTGCGGGCGCCACAGGCAGGCTGTTCACAGACACAGCGGCAGGCTCTGGAGCAGGACCGGCGGAAGGCCCCGCAAAAAAAAAAAAAAAAAAAAAGGAAGAAGAAGAAGAAGACTGGCTGACAAGGAAAAATCGGACTACCAACGCTGGCACTGTGGATCCTGTGTCTGCTTTCAAGGCCTTGTTGAAAGTCAGAAGAAGGAGAAGAAGAAGAAGAAGAAGAAGAAGAAGAAGAAGAAGAAGAAGAAGAAGAAGAAGAAGAAGAAGAAGAAGAAGAAGAAGAAGAAGAAGAAGAAGAAGAAGAAGAAGAAGAAGAAGAAGAAGAAGAAGAAGAAGAAGAAGAAGAAGAAGAAGAAGAAGAAGAAGAAGAAGATGGTGATGATGGTGATGATGATGATGATGATGATGATGATGATGATAATGGTCTGGACAGATGATTCAGTGCTCTGCTTCCAGTAATGTTTTAATTGTACGGGCTGGGAGGTGTTCACAAAGTCCTGCGGAAATGATTTGGACTCTTTGGTGGATGTGACATGCTCTTACATGGCTTTTTGCAGGGACATGATCGTTCCACATAAACATGTCAAATATCCCTACAATAAGCCATGGGTTACTAAATCAGTTAAATCCTGCTTACAAAGGAGAGCACTTGCCTTTAAACAGGGGGATGTTTCTGAGCTGCAGGTTGCCACAAAAAAGCTGAAGTCCGAAATTTTAAGAGCAAAACAGAATTATAAATCAGAATTGGAAAGCAAGATGGCAACAAAGAGACTTGGTTCAGCCTGGGCCAGTATGAAAACTATTTCAGGCCTTCAGAGCACAGAGCGCAGTAATCGTGTGTTTTTAGATGGTTTTAATTCAGACACAGAGCTGGCTAATTCTCATAATTGTTTTTATGGTCGTTTTGATTCCTCTGATTTCAGCACAGAAACCCAAGATTTGAAGCAGAAACTCAAAGACAATCAGCACTTTAATATTGAGGTGCAGGATGTTAAAAGGGTGTTCTGTGCTGTAAAAGTGAACAAAAGTCAGGGCCCTGATAATATATGTGGGTGCTTGGTAAAGTCCTGTGTACATGAATTGAGTCCTGTGTTTCACTACGTTTTTAATAAGTCCTTACAGACACAACATGTGCTCTAAGGTATGGAAAGATGCTGTAGTTGTCCCTGTTCCAAAATCCAGCTGTCCTAAAACGGTAAATGATTTTAGACCAGTTGCCTTGACTTCAATTTTAATGAAAATTTTTGAAAAACTGGTCAGATTTGAGGTCCTAAAGCAGACTGAGCATGCACTGGATCCTTTGCAGTTTGCCTATAGGTCTCACAGACGAGTGGAGGATGCCACTGTCACTCTGTTTAACATGCTTTTTAAACATCTGGATTTTTAATGGGACACACGCCAGGCTTTTATTTGCGGACTTTTCTTCTGCTTTTAATACAGTCCAACCTCATATTTTAGTTGAAAGGCTCCTGTGTGGAGAGCGTGAAATAAAGAGGCTCAATGATTTCTCAGTTCAGGTTTATTGACGATCTCACATCTCCAGCTTCATCTCAACAGAATAAGAGACCGAACTCCCCCAAACCCCCACTTTTATATTTGGGACATCAAAGACAGAATCACATTGTTATCACATCCCCCCAAGTCCCTTCGTCCTCCATCTGACCCCAGGAGGTCAGGAAATCCTCTCAGAGTCCTCACCAAAGGCACCTCCACCTCCTGCTGTAATCCCCAGGAGGTCCAGACACATTGTTCCTTCAAAGACGTGAGGTCACAGAATACATATGTAATTCTAAGCATCTCAATCCTGTGCTATACATATGCAGTCAAAATATGTTCGCCACATCACCCCCCTCCCAAACGTCGAAGAATGAAACAATGCAGCATAATCCACACAACATGACAAAACCACACATTAGTCCACACGCCGTCTGGGCTTCAAGCGTCTCCCAAACTTGCTGTAAGCGGGCTTCGCAGCCCCTGCGGCGCCATCTTGCAGTGAATCTGCCAACTGAGGATGAGAACCGTTATTTTATCCCTGCGGGGGCTCCAGGACATGCTTCCTGGGGAGTCTGCCGCGTCGAGGAGCCCTCGCCACTCGTACAGACTCGTCATTCATCACAAAAGCAGGCTTTAGTCTGTCTATACTGATTGTTTCCCTTCTGTCCCCCAAATCTAGCACAAAATGCTTGTCACCTGTTTCCAGCACTCTATATGGGCCATCGTAAGGTGGGCGCAGGGCTGGGCGCAGAGCCTCGTGCCGGACAAAAACAAATTCAGCATTTTTTAAAGATTCGGAAACAAAAACACGTGGAAAAGTGTGATGAATGGGGCCCGGAAGCATGTCCGCTCCCGTGCCGATTAATGACCACTGAGCCGGGGGACGCCCTGGCGTCGGATGGTCTGGCAGAAACTCGCCTGGCAGCCGGAGAGGCTGCGCGAAAACCAACTCCGCTGGGGAGGCCTTTAAGTCCTCTTTAGGCGCAGAACGCAACCCCAATAAAACCCATGGTAGTCTGTTTACCCAATTTGCATCCGTAAGCGACGCTCTGAGGGCTGCCTTCAATGATCTATGAAAACGCTCGCATAAACCATTAGCCTGGGGGTGGTAAGCGGTAGTGCGGTGAATTGTCACGCCTAAGCTGTGGGCCATCGCTGACCAAAGTTCAGACACAAATTGAGGTCCCCTGTCGGACATAATATCCGACGGAACCCCGAAGCGCGCTATCCAAGCCGTTAAAAATGCGCGGGCCACTTCTGCAGCCGTGGTGGATGCCAGTGGGACCACTTCCGGCCAACGCGTGGTTCAGTCCATCATTGTCAAAAGATGTGTGAACCCCTGCGACGACGGTAGGGGGCCCACGAGGTCGACATGTACATGATCAAATCTCTTGGCCGGGATGTGAAACGGCTCTAAGGGGGCTTTTGTGTGCTTGTGAATTTTGGCCCGCTGGCAAGCCATACAGGCTCTTGCCCACTCTTTCACGTGCTTGTGCAGGCTCAGCCAAACAAACTTTTCTGCCACCATTTTCACAGACGCGCGCACCCCAGGGTGTGCCAGGGAGTGAATTGAGTCAAAAACACGGCAGCGCCAAGCAGCCAGCACTACCGGACGCGGTCGCCCGGTAGAGACATCGCAGATTAGGGGGGGCATACCATCGCGCAAGTTCCTGCTCTCCAGCCTTAACCCTGTTGGTCCAGACTGGAGCGCGCACACGTCCGCATCTCTACCCTGATCCGCTGCCGTGGCCGCATAATCTATCCCCACGTGAACTGGGGCCGCGTACGCTTCCACCCTGCTATTTTGCTCTGCGGCCGCGGTAGTATAATCTAACTCTGCGCGGACTGGTGCTGTTACCGCGCGGGAGAGGCAGTCTGCCACTACATTGAGTTTACCCGCTACGTGTTGAATATCAGTAGTAAATTCCGAAATTGCGGCCAGCTGCCTCTGCTGCTGGCCCGACCAAGGTTCCAAAATTTTGGCCATCGCAAAAGTGAGCGGTTTGTGGTCGACAAATGCGGTGAAACGCCGACCTTCTAACCAGAATTGGAAGTGGCGAATGGCTAAGTAGAGCGCTAACAGCTCCCTGTCAAACGCGCTGTATTTACGCTCGGCCTCGCGCAAGGATCTGCTGAAGAAGGCCAGCAGCTGCCAAACCCCGGCAACGTGCTGCTCCACAACCGCCCCTATGGCCAAATCTAACGCATCAGTGGTGAGCGCTAAGCGGGCCGTTGGGTCTGGGTGAGCTAACAACGCAGCATCTGCAAGGGCTTTTTTTACCTCCGTGAATGCGCGCTCCCGCTCCGGGGACCATTCAATTGCCTTGGAGGGTTTTTGCTTTTTAAGCGCGGCATATAGTGGTTGCATGAGCTGCGCTGCGTGGGGTAGGAAACGGTTATAAAAATTCACCATTCCTAAAAACTCCTGTAGGGCTTTGACCGTTTGTGGCCAGGGAAAATCTGCCACTGCGTGCACTTTGTCCGGTAGCAGAACCGCCCCTTCTGGGGAGACGCGGTGCCCCAAAAAATCAATCTGCACCACCCCGAACTGGCACTTAGCTGGATTGATTATTAACCCATGCTCTCCCAACCTCTGAAAAACTGTTGTGAGGTGTTTTTCATGTTCCTCTTCGGATGTGCTGGCGACCAAAATGTCGTCCAGGTAGACCAACACGAAAGGGAGATCGCGTAACACGGCATCCATCATGCGTTGGAAGGTTTGCGTGGCGCCTTTGAGGCCAAAAGGCATGCATAAAAACTCAAACAGTCCAAACGGGGTTATCACTGCTGTTTTGGGAATGTCCTCAGCATGGACTGGGATTTGATAATAACCGCGGACCAAGTCTATTTTAGAAAAAATGCGCGCCCCCGCCAGGTGTACCGAAAAATCCTGAATATGTGGAATGGGGTAGCGGCCATGCGCTGTAGCATTGTTTAACCTGCGGAAGTCATCGCAAGGTCTCCACGAGCCGTCGGCTTTAGGGACCATATGCAGTGGGGAAGCCCATGGGCTCTTCGAACGGCGGACAATGCCCAACCTTTCCAGGTTGGCGAACTCCTCGCGCGCTATGGACAGTTTAGCTGCATCCAAGCGCCGAGCTTTCGCAAAGACGGGGGGACCAGCAGTAGTGATAAAGTGCTCCACTCCGTGTTTCGCAACTGTTGCAGAAAAGGTGGGAACTGTGAGTGCTGGAAACTGTGCGAGGAGTGTGTGAAACTTACCGCCTGCTGTGGCGACGTTGGTCTGTGCTGGTGGCGGGGACACTCGAGCTGCACAAGGAATGGAGTAAAAAGAGAGTGCATTAACCAAGCGTCTATTGGCAAGATCAACTAACAACCCATGTGAGCACAGAAAATCAGCACCTAACATGTTGAAACTCACCGCTGCTATAATAAAAGTCCATTCATAAGTGCGGCCGTGCAAGGACAGAAGCAGCGTCTTTTCACCGAAGGTCTTAATGCTCGAGCCGTTCGCCGCTGTTGCTCCGTCACCACGGGGGCCTGTCAGCCGGTCAGCGTAGGTTGGGGTGATGAAACTCACTTGGGCGCCTGTGTCCATGAGGAAATGCCGCCCAGAGCGCGCATCCGTGAGGTAGAGCAGCTTGTTTCGCTCGCCGAGGGCCGATGCTGCTAACGACTCTCGGTCCTGGCGTTTCCCGAGCTCTTGAACTGGCACGGCGATACACACCTGCGCGCCCTCTCTGCGAAACATCGATGGTAGAAGCAGAGGTCGTCTCCTCCGCTGCGTCGGGACCTCGCTGCTGCCATTGTTGGTGGGATCGATTCCGCCGCCTCTGGCCCACCGCTGCTCCCGGCCGCTGCGCCGAGGTCTGCCGCTGCTGCGGTGGCCGCTTGCTCCTCGCAGGAGTCGAGGATCCGCTGCGCTTCTCGGGCTAGCACGCGGAAGTCCCGCTGGGTTACGAAATGAGTGCCTGTTAGGGTCGCCCTCGTCTGCGATGGAAGGGTCCTCAGGAAGATGTGCTTGAAGAAGAAATCATCGTTGTCTGTGCCTCTCAGCTGTAGCATGTCTTCCATCAGGTCGACTGGTCTGCGTCCTCCCAAGTCGTGCAGAGCTAGGAGCCTCCTAGCTCTCTCCTCGGCTGAGGGCGTGAAACAGTGGATGAGGGCAGTCTTCAGCTCACTGTATTTGTCGCCAGCGGGCGGTTGCTGCACCAGGCTCCGCATGTACGGGCTGTGCGGTTGTCGAGCTTAGCGATGACGTGGTAGAATTTCGTGTCATCTGCCGTTATTCCCCCGAGTGCGAACTGGGCTTCGGCCTGGAGGAACCACAAGTCTGGGTTGTCCTGCCAGAACTCCGGTAGCTTGATCGAGACCGCGCTTGCTCGAGCGGTCCCTGACGAGTCTGGTTCTGGGGAACTGTCTCCGGCCATTACATGTCTTGGGTCACCAATGTGGAGAGCGTGAAATAAAGAGGCTGAATGACCCCCACTTTTATACTTGGGACATCAGAGACAGAATCACATTGTTATCACATCCCCCCAAGTCCCTTCGTCCTCCATCTGACCCCAGGAGGTCAGGAAATCCTCTCAGAGTCCTCGCCAAAGGCACCTCCACCTCCTGCTGTAATCCCCAGGAGGTCACAGACACATTGTTCCTTCAAAGACGTGAGGCCACAGAATACATATGCGATTCTAAGCATCTCAATCCTGTGCTATACATATGCAGTCAAAATATGTTCGCCACACCTGCAACAATTTGATTTAAGTAATAATATCATGGGTTGGATTCTGGATTTTTTAACCAACAGGACACAGAGAGTAAGGGTCAATGGTACATTGTCTGACCAAAAGTGTTGTTCTACTGGCTCTCCTCAGGGGTGTGTGTTGTCACCACTACTCTTCATCCTGTACACAAACATGTGTCAGAGTTGACATGACAACACATTATAAAGTATGCTGATGATTCAGTTATTGTCAGTCTCCTTCAGGATGGTGAGAGTGGCCACGGCCCAGTAGTTGTGACTTTAGGAGGAAAACTCCCAGGCACAAAGTCACTGTACTAAAAGGCCAGACCACTGAATGCGTGCAATCCTACAAATATCTTGGGACGATTATTGATAGTAATTTAAACTTTGAAGAGAACTGTGAAAGGGTGTGCAAAAAGGATCAGCAACATTTGCATTGTTTAAGGAAACTCGCACACTTCCAAATTGACCGAATCATAATGACAATGTTTTATTGGGCTTTTATTGAATCTGTTTTATCCTTTTCTTTAGTGTTGTGGTACACACATGTGTAGTTTCATAGACTCCTTTTGTATATTAATGTTGCTTCACGTCTGAGGATGAACAATAGGTCTGAGTCTCCTGGGGATAACAGGAGGATGCCAAATTTGTTCTGTGTTATGCAAAGAGATGGCCTGGAGGGATTTCCTGACCACCAGCGATGTGGGGGGGGGGGGGGGGTGAAAGGGGCAAGACCTGGAAGAAGATGTATTGTGTCTTTGCATTAAAATGACAATGTAACTGTGTGCTTTGATGTCCTGGAATAAAAAGGACAGATGTGGGAGGATGGTCCTCTTTTCTGTTTGAGAGGATGTTGGAGATACATGAATGTTAATAAACCTGAATTGAGAAATAAACTCAGCCTCATCTTTTCATGCTCTCCTAAGACGTATCATAAGCAGAAGAAATTCCCCCGAGCCAGACTTGCCAAGAACCAGCCAGGCGAACGCAGTCTCAGTCAAACTACCAGAATTCTGGCAGGACAACCCGGACTCCTGGTTCCTCCTGGCCGAAGCTCAGTTCGCTCTCGGGCGAATAACGGCAGATGACACGAAATTCTACCACGTTATCGCCAAGCTCGACAGCCGCACAGCTCGACATGTGCAGAGCCTGGTGCAGCGCCCACCCGCTGGCGACAAATACGGCGGGTTGAAGGCTGCGTTCATTCAGCGTTTCACTCCCTCAGCCCAGGAGAGAGCAGAGAGACTCCTGGCCCTGAACGAATTGGGAGAAAGCACGCCTGTCGGCCTGATGGAAGACATGCTGAGGCTGAGAGGCTCGGACGACAACGATTTCCTGTTCACCCACATTTTCCTGAGAACCCTACCGTCGGAGACGAGAGCGACCCTGGCAGGTTCACAGTTTATGGCCCAGCGGGACTTCCGCGCGGTGGCCCAGGAGGCACAGCGGATTCTCAATGCCAGCAGACGGCGCACGGCCACCGCAGCAGCGACAGACCTTGGCACGATGGCCGGGAATGGCAGGGGGCCAGAGGCGGCGGAGGCACACCCACGACAACGGTGGCGGTGAAGACCAAACATCGCGGAGGAGACGACCTCTGTTTTTACCATTGCCGCTTCGCAGAGAGGGCACGCAAGTGTATACCACCGTGTCAGTTCAAGAGCTCGGGAAACGCCAGAGCTGGGGGTCGGTAGCAGCCGCGGCCCTCGGTGAATGGAACAAGCTGCTCTACTTGACGGACACGCGTTCCGGGAGGCAATTCCTCGTGGAAACAGGCTCCCAAGTGAGTTTCATCACACCAACCTATGCTGACCGGCTGGCAGGCCCCGGGAGTCACGGAGCATCGGCGGCGAACGGCTCGAGCATTGAGACCTTCGGTGAGAGGACTCTGCTGCTTTCCCTGCACGGCCGTACATATGAGTGGACTTTTATTATAGCTGCGGTGAAGTTCAACATGTTAGGTGCTGATTTTCTGTGCTCACATGGTTTGTTGGTTGATCTTCCTAATAGGCGCTTAGTTAATGCACTCTCTTTTTACTCTATTCCCTGTGCAGCCCGAGTGTCTCCGCCCACAGCACAAGCCAATGTCGCTACGGCAAGCGGTAAGCTCCACACACTCCTCACCCAGTTCCCAGCACTCACGGTTCCCACATTTTCAGCAACCGTGGCTAAACACGGAGTGGAACATTTTATTACTACCGCCGGTCCCCCCGTTTTTGCAAAAGCTCGGCGCTTGGATGCAGCTAAACTGACCATAGCGCGCGAGGGGTTCGCCAATCTTGAAAAGTTGGGCATCATTCGGCGTTCGAAGAGCCCATGGGCTTCCCCACTTCACATGGTCCCTAAAGCCGACGGCTCGTGGCGACCTTGCGGTGATTTCCGCAGGTTGAACAACACTACAGCGCACGACCGTTACCCAATCCCACATATCCAAGATTTTTCCATACATTTGGCGGGGGCGCGCGTTTTTTCCAAAATAGACTTGGTTCGCGGCTACCCTCAAGTCCCAGTGCGCGCTGAGGACATACCCAAAACAGCGGTAATAACCCCATTTGGCTTGTTCGAGTTTTTGCGCATGCCATTTGAGCTTAAAGGTGCCGCGCAGACGTTCCAACGCATGATGGACACGGTGTTGCGCGATCGCCCCTTCGTGTTCATCTACCTGGACGACATTTTGGTAGCCAGCGCGTCCGAAGATGAACACAAAAATCACTTCACGGCAGTTTTCTGGAGGTTGGGAGAGCACGGGTTAATAATCAACCCAGCGAAGTGTCAGTTCGGGGTGACACAGATTGATTTTTGGGGGCACCGCGTCTCCTCAGATGGTGCGATTCCTCTGCCTGACAAAGTGCGCGCAGTAACAAATTTTCCCCAGCCACAAACGATCAAAGCGTTACAAGAGTTTTTGGGAATGGTGAATTTTTATAATCGTTTCCTCCCCCGCGCAGTGCAGCTCATGCAACCACTGTATGCCGCGCTTAAGAAACAAAAACCCACAAATACAATCGAATGGTCCCCGGAGCGGGAACGCGCATTCTCAGAGGTCAAAACAGCCCTGGCAAATGCTGCGTTGTTGGCACATCCAGACCCAACGGCCCGCATAGCGCTCACTACTGATGTGTCAGATGTGGCCATTGGGGCGGTAGTGGAGCAGCACGTTGCCGGGGCTTGGCAGCCGCTTGCCTTTTTCAGCAGGACTTTGCGCAAGGCCGAGCGAAAATACAGCGCGTTCGACAGGGAGTTGTTAGCGCTCCACTTGGCTATTCGCCACTTCCAGTTCTGGCTGGAAAGTCGTCGTTTCACTGCGTTCGTCGACCACAAGCCGCTGACTTTCGCGATGGCCAAAATTTCAGAGCCGTGGTCAGGCCGGCAGCAGAGGCAGCTGGCTGCAATCTCAGAGTTTACTACTGATATTCAACACATAGCGGGTAAACTTAATGTAGTGGCAGACTGTCTCTCGCGCGCCGTAACTGCTCCAGTCCGCGTAGGGGTAGATTATACTGCCATGGCCGCGGAACAGGCTAGCGGCGCAGGAGTGCACGCGGCCCCAGTCCGAGTGGCGATAGATTATGCAGCCATGGCCGCGGATCAGGTTAGCGATGCGGACGTGTGCGCGCTCCAGTCTGGACCAACAGGGTTAAGGCTGGAGAACAGGGTGCTGCAAGCTGGTATGCCCCCCCCTAATCTGCGATGTCTCCACCGGACGACCGCGCCCGGTGGTGCCGACCACGTGGCGCCGCCGCGTTTTCGACTTGGTTCATTCTCTGGCGCACCCGGGGGTGCGTGTGTCGGTCAAAATGGTAGGAGAGAAATTTGTATGGCCGAGCCTGTGCAAGCAAGTTAAGGAGTGGGCGGCAGCCTGCAATGCTTGCCAACGAGCCAAAGTACACAAACACACGAGAGCTCCTTTGGAGCCGTTTCACATCCCGGCTAAGAGGTTTGATCATGTGCATGTCGACCTCGTGGGCCCCCTCCCGCCGTCACAGGGGTGCACACATCTTTTGACAATGGTGGACCGCACTACGTGTTGGCCAGAAGTAGTTCCACTGGCATCAACCACAGCTGAGGAGGTGGCGCGCGCGTTTTTAACAGCATGGGTAGCGCGTTTTGGAGTTCCGTCGGACATGACGTCCGACAGAGGCCCTCAATTTGTTTCCGAGCTTTGGTCAGCGATGGCCTGCAGCCTGGGGGTGAAGATCCACCGCACTACTGCATACCACCCGCAGGCTAATGGTTTATGCGAGCGTTTCCATAGGTCATTGAAAGCGGCCCTCAGAGCGTTGCTCACAGATGCAAATTGGGTGGACAGGCTACCATGGGTTTTATTGGGGTTGCGTTCTGCACCTAAAGAGGATTTAAAAGCCTCCCCGGCCGAGTTAGTTTTTGCTCAGCCACTCCGGCTGCCCGGGGAGTTTCTCCCAGACAATCCTGCGCCAGATAGCTCCCCTGCTCAGCTGTTGCTGAGTGACACGGGAGCGAGCACGCTTCCTTGCCCCGTTCATCACACTTTTCCACACATTTTTGTGCCTAAGGTGCGGAGTTTGTTTTTGTGCGGAGAAAAACACCTGTGCAGAGTTTGTTTTTGTTAGACATGATGCCCAACGCCCGACCTTGCAACCACCTTATGATGGACCATATAGAGTGCTGGAAACAGGGGATAAGCACTTTTTGCTAGATTTGGGGGGCAGAAGGGAAAGAATTGGCATAGACAGACTCAAACCCGCTTTTGTCATGGCTGAGGAAACTCTGCAGTTGGCAAGAGCTCCTCGGCGCGGCAGACCCCCTAGGGAGCCTTCCCCAGAGCTCCCACAGGGATTGACTAACAGTTCTAATCCACAGACAGCAACTCCCCAGCAGGATGGCGCCGCAGGAGGGTTAAATCCCGCTTACAGCAAGTACGGAAGAAGGTTGAAGCCCAAGCAGCATTTAGACTGATGTTTGTGATTTTAACAGGATATGCAGACTGTGTTTTATTGTCTCATCTTAGACGTTTTGGAGGGGGGTCATGTGGTACACACATATGTAGTTTCATAGACTCCTTTTGTATTTTAATGTTGCTTCACGTCTGAGGATGAACAATAGGTCTGAGTCTCCTGAGGATAACAGGAGGATGCCAAATTTGTTCTGTGTTATGCAAAGAGATGGCCTGGAGGGATTTCCTGACCACCAGCGATGTGGGGGGTGAAAGGGGCAAGACCTGGAAGAAGATGTATTGTGTCTTTGCATTAAAATGACAATGTAACTGTGTGCTTTGATGTCCTGGTATAAAAAGGACAGATGTGGGAGGATGGTCCTCTTTTCTGTTTGAGAGGATATTGGAGATACGTGAATGTTAATAAACCTGAATTGAGAAATAAACTCAGCCTCATCTTTTCACGCTCTCCACACTGTCATGGTTTGGTCAGATAAAACTGAAACAGAGGAAATCCTTAGACCAGGTAGTTAGATGGTCCAGTCGTTTGCTTGGTGAGTCACAGCTGAGCCTGGCATCCTTGTACACCAGACAGGTACAGAGGATGGCTACCTCCATTTTAAATGATGACTCCCACCCTTTGCACTGCAACTTTCAGCTTCTTCCCTCCAGACGGAGGTTTGTTGCCCCAAAATGTAAACCCAGCGCTACAAAAACAGCTTTGTTCCTGCTGCTGTCAGAGTTGAACAAGATGTAGCAATATATTGCACATAATTTACTTACAGTAGCTGTGTGGCCTAGGATCAGAGAAACGGAGATGGGCGCCGCCCTATGCACCTTCATGGCGTGAAAGGAATTAACTATTAACTATCCCTCAACCAGTGGTCTGAACAAAGAAGAAGACCCACCAGATGGAGAGCAATAGAATGAGGAGAACTGCTGCACGTCAGAAAAGATGCCGTGAACATGAAACACCTCAGGTTCCAGCAGTATACCGCAGGCATGACTGTGAACAACACAGCCGTCTGAGACAGGAGGAGACCTTTCAGCAACGGCAAGCAGAAATACTTGCTTATACTTGGTTTCTACAGGCATGGACAGGTATGCACGGGTATGTACTAGTAATGATAATGCTGATAAACTTAAAACTAAGAGAAAGACTAATGAAGAAAATAAATATGCAAGACAGAATAATAATAACAATAATAACAACCCAGGATAATAATAAGGTGAAATACAGAAAATCCCAACTTAAACCGAGGATGTGGGCTGGGACCCATGCCCTGGAGACAAGGAATATCACTATATACACTACCGTTCAAAAGTTTGGGGTCACCCAGACAATTATTTTGTGTTTTCCATGAAAAGTCACACTTATTTACCACCATGAGTTGTAAAATGAATAGAAAATATAGTCAAGACATTGACAAGGTTAGAAATAATGATTTGTATTTGAAATAATATTTTTTTCCAGATACTCAACCCGCTCAAAGGAAGGTCAGTTTTATAGCTTCTCTAACCAGCTAAACTGTTTTCAGCTGTGCTAACATGATTGCACAAGGGTTTTCTAATCATCCATTAGCCTTCTGATGCAATGAGCAAACACATTGGATAGTTTTTTTATTTGACAGGGACAGTGCAATAAACATAGACAATTAATCAAATGACAATCAATCTAATTGATTGATTGACACAAAGAGTGTATAGCTATTAGCTAATTTGCAACTCTTGTCCCTGGATGGGCTTTAGAAAGAAGAAACAAGTAAAAAGAAAGAAGGATAAGGAAAAGAAAAAATGAAAACAGAATAAACAATAACCACATACATCAATGCAAAAAAGATTATAAATACACAATATAAAAACCTGATTCACATTTGCCTATTTCAGGCCTCCCTCCCTTCGTCACTCACTATAAACAAACACATTCATTCCTTCCCTTCATTCACTCTCACCCTGCAGACAATCATTTCATACATGGGTACATTCTTGTTTATTTTTCAGCCAGTTTTTAACCTTTGTAGTGAATGTTTTAAAGTCCGTTATTATTTTAATTTCATTTGGCATTGTGTTCCAGATATGACTGCCCTTTATAGAGAAAGCTGTTTGTCCAAATGTGGTTCTGAGGTGGAATATTTTACAGTTATTGTTAACAGAACTCCTGGTGGCTCTGCTGCTGTCCTGTCTTTGGATGAAACCAGCAAGTGGCTCAGGCACTGATTTATGGAAACATTTGAAAATTAATTTCAGAAAACAGAGGTCAATGAAACTCTCAAAACTCAATAGATTGTATTTTTTTTAAATATAACGGTGATGCCACCTAATGGGCTTTTTATCCAAGATTTTTAGAGTTTGATTATATAATGAACCTATATGTTTTATTGTGGAAGGGCTGCTTGAGCCCAGACTGTCAAACAGTATGATATATGAGAAAAAAACCATAGAATGCATATACAGTACAGCTGCTTGGTATGGTATGTAGTATCTAATTAATTTAAAGCAGTTCAGATTTTTTTTTTACTGTTTTAGAAATTTTCTTTATATGAAGATTAAATTTGTACCATTGTACCATTTGTACCATTGTACCATTGTACCACTGTACCATTAGAACACTGGAGTGATAGTTGCTGGAAATGGGCCTCTATACACCTATGTAGATATTGCACCAAAAACCAGACATTTGCAGCTAGAATAGTCATTTACCACATTAGCAATGTATATTAGTGTATTTCTGATTAGTTTAAAGTTATCTTCATTGAAAAAACAGTGCTTTTCTTTCAAAAATAAGGAAATTTCTAAGTGACCTCAAACTTTTGAACGGTAGTGTATATAATTCCAAGAAATCTCTGTCTGTCTTGATGTCATGATCATAGGACTCGCTAAAAGATCATAGGACTGACTATGACATCAAAAATCAAAGGCGGGCATCACAGATCAAAGGCAGACATCAACAAACGAGTGGTGACGTCAAAGATCCAAGCCAGGTTTCACCATGGTTGCTGTTGCCATGGTAACAGTAACTTCCTACGGCCATGCCGTAATGTTTGCTTACACTTGCTTTCTATGGGCATGCACGGGTATGTACACAAACATCATTTGTGCCTATGCACCAAATGATGTTTCACAGTACCCACCCTTTTTGGAGTCTCTGACTGGGGTACTGGAGGGTGCTCCTCTTGGAGACTCCATTGTCCTACTGGGGGACTTCAATGCACACGTGGGCAACGACAGTGAAACCTGGAAGGGGGTGACTGGGAGGAATGGCCTGCGCGATTCTGAACCCAAGATGTGTTCAGTTATTGGACTTCTGTGCTAACCACAGTTTGTCCATAACGAACACCATGTTCAAGCATAAGGGTGTCCATATGTGCACCTGGCACCAGAACACCCTAGGTCGCAGGTCGATGATCGATTTTGTTATAGTGTCATCAGACCTGCGACCGTATGTCTTGGACACTCGGGTAAAGAGAGGTGCAGAGCTGTCAGCTGATCACCACCTGGTGGTGAGGTGGATCCAATGGCAGGTGAGGATGCCATTCAGATCTGGTAGACCCAAACGTATAGTGAGGGTGTGCTGGGAACATCTGGCTGAGGCCCCTGTCAGGGAAGTCTTCAACTCCCACCTCCAGAAGAACTTCAACCACATTTTGAGGGAGTCTGGAGACATGGAGTCTGAATGGGCCATGTTCTCCACCTCTATTGTTGAAGCGGTGGCCCAGAGCTGTGGCCGCAAAGTGGTCGGTGCATCTCGTGGTGGCAACCCCCTCACCAAGTGGTGGACACCAGTGGTGAGGGGGACCATTAAGCTGAAGAAGGAGTCTTATCAAGCTTAGTTGGCTTGTGGGACTCCTGAAGCAGCTGAGGTGTACCAGCAGGCCAAGCAGAGTGCAGCTCGGGTGGTTGCGGAACCAAAAACCTGGGTATGGGAGGAGTTTGGTGAGGCCATGGAACAAGACTTTCGGTCGGCCTCGAAGAAATTCTGGCAAACTGTCCGGCGGCTCAGGAGGGGGAAACAGCTCCCTGTCCACACTGTGTATGGTGCAGATGGGGCACTGTTGACTTTGACTGGGGATATCGTTGGACTGTGGAAGGAATACTTCGAGGATCTCCTCAATCCCACTGATACGCCTTCCACAGAGGAAGCAGGGCTTATGGACGAGGGGGATGACTCGCCTATCGCAGGGGCTGAGGTCACCAAGGAGGTTAAAAATCTCCTTGGTGGCCGTGCCCCGGGGGTGGACGAGATTCGCCCTGAGTACCTCAAGGCCCTGGATGTTGTAGGGCTGTCACGGTTGACACGCCTCTGCAATGTTGCGTGGAGGTCGGGGGCATGGCAAACCGGGGTGGTGGTTCCTCTTTTCAAGAAAGGGGACCGGAGGGTGTGCTCCAACTTTAGAGGAATCACACTCCTCAGCCTCCCTGGGAAGGTCTATGCCAAGGTACTGGAGAGGAGAGTCCGGCCGTTGGTCAAACCTCAGATTCAGGAGGAGCAATGTGGTTTTCGTCCTGGCCGTGGCACATCGGACCAGCTCTTTACTCTCTCAAGAATTCTCGAGGGTTTGTGGGAGTTTGCCCAACCAGTGTACATGTGTTTTGTGGACTTGGAGAAGGCATTTGACCGCGTCCCTCGTGGTTTTTTGTGGGGGGTGTTTCGGGAGTATGGGGTATCGGGCTTGTTGCTATGAGCTATTCGGTTTCTGTACGACCGTTGTGAGAGTTTGATTCATATTGCCAACACATGGTCGGACTCATTCCCAGTGAGAGTTGGACTCCACCAGGGCTGCCCTTTGTCACCGATCCTGTTCATAATTTTTATGGACAGGATTTCTAGGCGCAGCCAGGGAATGGAGGGTGTCATGCTTGGTGACCACAGCATCTCATCTCTGTTGTTTGCAGATGATGTTGTCCTGCTGGCTTCATCCAGCAATGACCTACAGCTCTTGCTGGGACAGTTTGCCACTGAGTGTGAAGCAACTGGGATGAGAATCAGCACCTCCAAGTCTGAGTCCATGGTCCTCAGCCGGAAAAAGGTGGATTGTCCTCTCTGGGTTGGGGACAGGCTCCTGCCCCAAGTGGAGGAGTTCAAGTATCTTGGGGTCTTATTCACGAGTGAGGGGAGAATGGAGCGAGAGATTGACAGACGGATTGGAGCAGCATCTGCAGTGATGCGGACGTTGTACCGGTCCGTTGTGGTGAAGAGGGAGCTGAGTTCTAAGGCAAAACTGTCGACTAACCAGTCAATCTACGTTCCTACTCTCACCTATGGTCACAAACTTTGGGTAATGACCGAAAGAATGAGATTGCGGATACAAGCGGCTGAAATGAGCTTTCTCCGTAGGATTGCTGGACTCACCCTCAGAGATAGGGTGAGGGGCTCAGTCATCCGGGAGAGGCTCAGAGTAGAACCGCTGCTCCTCCACATTGAAAGGAGTCAGTTGAGGTGGTATGGGCATCTGATTAGGATGCCTCCTGGACGTCTCCCACTTGAGGTGTTTCGGGCACATCCCACTGGGAAGGGACCCCGGGGAAGACCCAGGACTCGATGGAGAGACTATGTCTCCCAGCTGGTCTGGGAACACTTTGGTATCCTCTCTGAAGAGCTGGAGCAGGTGGCTGGGGAGAGGGAAGTCTGGGCTTCTCTACTTGATCTGCTGCCTCTGTGACCTGGACCTCTGGAAAAGCGGTAGAAGATGGATGGATGGATCGATGGAGTTAGTTTTTGTATGAAAAGAGCTATATAAATATAGCTTTGATTGATTGGTTAACTGATATGATCTGATAATACATTTGCAAATCTGGTCAAGTTTGGAGTAAAGCTTGATTACACTGGTCAACACCAAATTTATTGTCTAAGGGTTTTTTTAGCTGATTTAGGACAATTTTGATGTGCTGAATCCAAAAATCACATTGGTTTTGCTCAATCAGGTCAACTTTTTGAACTATGATCACATGTTTTTTACGTTTTTGTTTACATGTATGGGTATTTTCGCTTTATATGATGCAAAATTCTTTTTTATTTCTTGAAATTTCTCAAACTCTGAAGAGTTTCCATGCACCAGTTTATGACATGATGTCATAAATTGTCATGATGGCTGATTACTGTTGGACTCCGAAGAGAGACATCCCTGCCACTGAGCATTCTAGAGGTTCGAATAAACGAAAGTTGAAGCTCTGAATTTTGAACAATGATGACATAACATTCAATTTACATGTACTTACCTTTATCAATGTCTACTATTCAATTTACAATAATCGAAGTTTGTAACATTCAATCAATAAATTGTGTTAGAAAATGATTTTTTCTCTTAAAAATCTATTTCAGATGAGAAATATTCACAAAAATCAACCGATAATGTCAAAAAATGTAATCGATTTAGTCAGAAGATCAGGTGTTTTAAAAATCAACTTAGCCTAAAAACCTGACCTGATCAAGAGAAATGGATGTCATTTTCGAATTCAGCGGTGCAAAATTATCTTAAATCAGTTGAAAAAACACAGACAACTTACAAAAAATTATTTTTGTAACCCTGTGTTTTCGGCTGGATGAGTGTGTGTCAAGATGAGTGACCGTAGCACACTACACAGTTTGAAGGTTCTTCTTCTTCTTTTGGAATTGATTGGCGGTTGGCAACCAGCTTGCAGGTGCATTACCGCCATGTACTTCACTCTATATCTGGTCAGGAGCTGTAGTCCTTCAATCATCATTGCTGTGTCCAATAGAACCTCAACTCTATCTTCAGACATCACTCTTCTTCGTCTCCTCGTACTTCACTCTACATCATCACTCTATCTGGTCAGGAGCTGTAGTGGTTGAAAAGACCAGGAGACTCATTGAAGAGACTGAATAACTAACCAATGTTGTTGTTCTTCTTCTTTTAGATGTGATTAGTATCTGTCCTTGGACTGTGCCCGAGGTGTGGGTCAGGATCTCCTCCTCCTCCTCCTCCTCTTCCTCTTCCTCTTCCTCTTCTTCTTCTTCTTCTTCTCTCTATCTATGTCGGCTGAAGAAGGAGGACGGAAATAGGGAACTCCGTGGTCTTTTGGACTTTTTTTTTCGTTTTTCCATCACTGCCCGCATAATTAACTCTTGATTTTTGGGAAGGAGGATGGCGACCTTGGAAATGCCACCTTCATCTATCCGCCAGGGGGGGTGGATCGTTCCCCCGGATGACACTGTTACTGTGAAGGGGGTCCTTATGGCTGTGGGTGCCCAGGTGGGCCCTGATGCGATCCGCTATGCGTCCAGGATGAATAGAGCTGTAGTTGTGTTTCTGGCTACTGATGAGAATGTCCACGCTCTGGTTGCGAGCGGTATTGTAATCGGGGACATGTCTGTACAGGTGTCCCCCTTAGCAGTTCCATCAACACTTATCACCGTCTCGGGTGTTCCACTTTTCATTACTGACGAGCAGTTGGCGACGGAGCTCCGCAGATTCAGGAAGTTTGCGGGCCCATTTAGACACGTGAGTTTGGGACTCAGGGAAGCCGAGTTTAAACATGTGAAATCACTCAGGCGACAGGTGTTCATGTTTCTAGACTCGCCCACACAAACTCTGGAAGTGTCCTTCCGGGTCAAACACGGGGACGGCTACTATATGGTGTATGCGAACTCGGGACAGATGAAGTGTTTTGAATGTGGCAACGTGGGCCATAAACATTTCGCCTGCCCGCACAGGCGCCCGGCGGGGGGGCTCTGGTGGAGCCGTGGCTGAGGCTGCCGGTGCGGCTTCTGCTCGCAACGCTGCTGCGGACGGTGTTGCGGGGGCTTCCGCCGTGGCAGAGCCCGGCGGGGCCGCACGGCCTGCCAGCGAGGCTTCAGCACCTGCCGCTGCTGCGGACGATGTTGCGGGGCTTTCCGCCGCTCCTGCTCCGGAGCCTACCACTGTGGCTGTGGACAGTCTGCCTGTGGCGCCCGCAGCACGGCCTGCAGCTGGGGGCGTGACTGGTGATGGCGCTCAAACAGTCAATGACGTTGACTCAGCATCGCGCTGTGTGACATCAGCGGCTGTGCTTCCGCAGCCTGCTGCCACTTCAGAGCAGCAGGCGGAACAACTCCGGTCGCCTGATATAGGCGCCACCCCGGAACACATGGCTGATGAAGGATCAGCTGCACCAGCTGACGTGCCAGCTGGATCTAACAGTCAGCAAAGTTGTGCTGACGAAGGAATGGAGTGTGAATCTGTGTCTGCTAAAAATGAGTCTGTTGGGGCAACTGGCAATGCCAGTGCGGATTTGTATTCACTAGACGGAATAAATGCTTTCCTGGATGGAACCTATAATAATAGGGCCGTTAACGTCGCTGATTACTTCAGTGACACTGACAAATTCATTCGGTCTGTTAATGTACTGAAGAAGCAGGTTGGTGTTGACCTCCTGGATGAAAGAAAACGCTTCCGCCTGAAGAAGCACCTCACGGCCCTGCATACATCAGCAGGGGAAAAAAAGGCCAAGCGCGCAAAGATGGAATGATTTCCATGGCAACAGCACGGTGCTCCTCACATCGATCGCCTAATGCAGAACATAAAATTAGGGTCCTTAAACATCAATGGCGGGAGGGGTAATCATAAGAGGGGATTCATTACTGACCTGTTCAGATGGAAAGGTCTCAACGTTTTGTTTTTGCAAGAAACTCATATCACTTCGGCAGATGAAGTCGACTGGGGCTTGTGGTGGAAAGGCCCTTTTTCACTCAGTCACGTCACCAATCTAACCGCAGGAGTGGGCATTTTGTTTGGGGAATCAGCAAATGCACAACTTTTATCGGTGGTGGAGATAGTGAGGGGCAGGCTGCTTCTTGTTAGGGCCCAAATAGGGGATTCCGTGTTTTGCCTGGTTAATGTTTACGTGCCAAACCACGGCGCTGAAAGGGTTGCCTTTTTCAATATACTGACTACTGAATTGCAGCACTATCACCAAGAACAACTTGTTGTTGCTGGTGATTTCATCTGTACCTTGGACTTCACTGTAGATCGCACTAATGCAGAACCTCATCTGCAGTCTTCTAGAATCTTGGAAAATTTCACTGTGTAGTTTGACTTAGTGGACACGTGGAGGTCTAAAAATGCACATGCGAGACAGTATACCTGGGTCAGGGTCACTGACGGTGTTGTCAGTGCTGCTAGATTAGACAGGATATATGTTTCTAGAACCTTTAGCCCCGGACTCCTTCACAGTAACATAAGTCCCGTCGGTTTCACGGATCATCACCTGGCTACTGCGGTGTTACTGAACTCCCCAGGGAAACGGGCAAAATCTTATTGGCACTTCAATAACAAGCTCCTACAAGACAACGCCTTTTGTCAGTATTTTGTGTGCTTCTGGGAACACTGGAGGACCACAAAGGCTCGTTTTGGTTCCCTCGAACAGTGGTGGGACGTTGGCAAAGTGCAAATTCGCCTTTTTTGTCAACGGTACGCTGCGAACTCAACTGCCATCATCAAGGCCAAGGTCAGTGAACTTGAGGACGCTGTCAAGAGGCTGAAGGCCAGCTTGGTTATGGGTCGGGATTCTACTGCTGGTCATTTGCTGCAGGAGACGAGATCGGCCCTGCACACATTCATGCAGGGAAGAGTGGAGGGGGCGCTAGTGAGGTCACGCTTCACTCGCCTGCAGGACATGGATGCACCAACGTCCTTCTTCTTCAATTTGGAGAAGTCAACTGCGAAAAAAAAGGTGATGGCTTGCTTGACACTCCCAGATGGTCGGCTGACTACGGACCCATCGGAGATGCGGCGCCATGTAGTGGATTACTACGGGGCCCTGTTTGCGGCGGGAACGTGTTGCAAAGAATCTCAAACTCAGCTCTTCGAAGCCCTTCCGGTGCTCAGCCCAGGGGACAGGGCCGCTCTGGACTGTGCCCTGACTTTGGATGAGTTGACTGTGGCTGTAAATCAGATGGCTCTGGGACGCGCACCTGGGCTTGATGGTCTTTCTTCAGAATTTTTTAAGCATTTTTGGAATATTATTGGATCAGACTTCTATGACGTTCTGACTGCCTGTTACAGGAAGGGAACATTACCTGTCTCCTGCCGACGTGCAGTGCTGTCTCTGTTGCCTAAGCAGGGGGACTTGGCCCTGCTGAAAAACTGTGGCTCTTCTTTGCACGGACTACAAGGTGCTTTCTAAAGCCCTGGCAAACAGACTGAACACTGTCTTGGGTTTGATCGTACATAAGGATCAAACATATTGTATTCCTGACCGAAACATTATGGACAATGTTTTCCTCATACGTGACGTTCTTCAGCTCAATAAATGTCATGACTTACAGTTCGGGATTGTGTCTTTGGACCAGGAAAAGGCTTTTGATAGGGTTGACCATTCCTATTTGTTTTCCACCATGAGGGGGTTTGGTTTTGGCAATATGTTTTTGAGGTGGGTCAATCTGCTATATACTGGAGCTGAGTGTTTGGTAAAGAGGGGGGCAGGCCTGAGTCGGCCAATCCCTGTACACCGGGGAATACGCCAGGGGTGTCCACTCTCGGGTCAGCTGTACAGCTTGGCTATTGAGCCTTTGCTGTGCAGGTTGTGCACTCGGCTGGGTGGTCTGGTTCTGCCGGGGCCATCAAGCTGTTGCCGCCCGATCGTCTTGTCTGCTTATGTGGATGACGTCAACGTTTTCATCACCTCCCACGGGGATGTGCAGCGTCTGGTGGACACTTTGTCAGTTTATGAAAGGGCATCTTCTGCACGGGTGAATTGGGCCAAGAGTGAGGGTCTATTGGTGGGCCACTGGTCACGTCAAAGCGTCCCTCGCCTGCCCGGCGGTCTTCAGTGGGGGACGGCCGGTCTCAAAGTGTTGGGGGGTTTTCTGGGTTCGGAGGCTTTTGAACGAAAGAACTGGGAGGGTGTTAAGGACAAGGTGTGTGCTCGCTTTTCTAAATGGAAATGGTTGCTACCACAGCTGTCATATAGGGGCAGGGTTCTGGTCGCAAATAATCTGGTCGCCTCGGCTCTTTGGCATAGGCTGGTGGCTTTGACACTGCCCAGGAGCCTCGTGGAGGACATTCAGAAGATCATCGTGGACTTCTTTTGGTCTGGTCACCACTGGGTCCGTGCGCCTGTTCTCTACCTGCCTGTGGCCGAGGGGGGACAGGGCCTGGTGGACATACATTCCAAGATCGCCTGCTTCAGGCTTCGGACTGCACAACGCCTCCTTTACGGATGCGGACCCTGCTGGATGGACACTGCTAGACTGCTCCTGAGGAGAGTTGGTCACTTGGGCTATGATAAGCAGCTATTCCTCATGACATCTGGGGAGGTGGACCTTACTGGACTATCTGCTTTTTACACGTCCGTCTTGCATGCGTGGCGAGTCTTCAATGTGGGCCGCATCCGTGACGAGACACCGGGCATGTGGCTGTTCGAGGAACCATTGTTTTTCAGTTGACTCATCGACGCTGAGGTGCTGCAGTCTGTCAGTCTGCGGACTTGTTTGCGGGAGGCACGCTGTACCAGGCTTGGTCATCTAATGAAGATGTCGACCACATCGATGGATACGCTGAGGCGGAGTGCCATTACATCTGGCAGACTGCTGCAAAGGGTGGTGGGGGACGTGTGAGCCGCCCTGCCACAACCGCTTTGAGTGTTTGCGACAAACCGCACTCTTTCCAGTCAATGGGATGACGACACTGTGTCCACCTTTCCTGCAATTTCCATAACTCCAGCTGTGGGGGAGTGGCAGGGAGAAGAGGATCACCTGCTGACCTTCAGAATTCCTCGCCTGGGCAAGTTCCAGTTTGTCGGGACAAGGGCGGTGTATCACATTTGTGTGAAGGTTCTGAATCTGTGCTTTCTGAAGAATGTCACGCAATCGAGGTGGGCGGGTTTTTTGGGGCCAGAGGTCTCCCCGAAAGGCAGCTGGCGGTGCATGTACAAGCTACCTATTGAGACAAGGACAGCAGATCTCCAGTGGAGGATTGTGCATGGGGCAATAGCTACAAATAAATACAGAGCACACCTCGATCCGACTATGGGGGGGGAATGTTTGTTTTGTTCCCAAGTTGAGACCCTCGAGCATTTGTTTGTCCAATGTTTTCATTTATCTGGACTTTTTGATTTTTTGCGCGAGTGGTTTCAGGCTTTGGGTGAACGTTTCTCTTTTGGTCTGTTCATTTACGGTCCAAAGTATAAAGTGGCAAGGAAGGCTGCCCACACTTTGATGAACTTCCTATCTGGTACTGCTAAACTTGCCATCTGGCTGACGAGGAAAAATCGGGCTAACAACGCTGGCAATGTGGATCCTGTGTCTGCTTTCAAGGTCTTGTTGAAAGTCAGACTCCAGGTGGAGTTCTCTTACTATCAAATGGTGGACAATTTAGAGGCATTCATCAATAGATGGACTGTAGGGAACGTTTTGTGTTCTGTGGGTTAGGGGGATGAGTTATGTTTGCACTTTTGAGATGTGACACACTTGGGCCGGTGATATTGGTCTTTTTGCATTTTTGGAATGTACAATAAAGCCTTTTTTAAAAGTCAAAAAGTCTTCTTCTTCTTCTTCTTCTCTGCTGCCTAAGCAGGGGGACTTGGCCCTGCTGAAAAACTGGAGGCCCGTGGCTCTTCTTTGCACGGACTACAAGGTGCTTTCGAAAGCCCTGGCATGGATCCTGGACTACCTCACGAACCGGCCTCAGTTTGTGAGAACCCGGGACTGTGTTTCCGACACGATCATCAGTAGCACGGGGGCCCCCCAGGGAACGGTGCTGGCTCCCTTCCTGTTCACTCTTTATACTGCGGACTTCTCACACAACACAACACATTGCCATCTACAGAAGTTCTCTGATGACTCTGCGATCGTTGGTCTCATCTCCAGCGGAGATGAAGCTGAGTACAGAGGGCTTATCCAGGACTTTGTGGACTGGTGCCATCGGAACTGCCTCCAGATCAACGCGAGGAAAACTAAGGAGCTGGTGGTGGACTGCCGCAGGCATGGGCAGCCCCTCACAGCACCAGTAAATATACAGGGAACAGACATCGAGATGGTGACATCCTACAAGTACCTGGGTATTCATCTGAACAATAAACTAGACTGGTCACACAATACTGACGCACTCTACAAGAAGGGACAGCGCAGGCTGTTCCTGCTGAGGAGACTCAGGTCTTTTGGTGTACAAGGGGCGCTGCTGAAGTCATTCTATGACACGGTGGTGGCGTCAGCCATCACTTTTGGAGTGGTCTGCTGGGGCAGTGGCATTACTGCAGCCGATAGGAAGAGACTGAACAAACTGATTAAGAAAGCTAGCTCTGTCCTGGGGCAACGCCTTGATCCGATGGAGGAGATAGGAGAGAGAAGGACGGTGGCTAAACTGTCATCTCTGCTGGAGTCCGAGTTCCACCCTATGCAGGACATACTGGATGCACTGAGGAGCTCATTTAGCAGCAGACTACATCATCCCAGGTGCACAACCGAGAGGTTTCGTAGGTCCTTCCTACCAACGGCTGTCAGACTGTACAACCTAAGCAGGGCTGCTCGCAGAGATAGCAAAAAGACGTAACAAACTAATAGTTTTTTTTGAATGCAAAAGATGCAATAGACTTACACAATGGTCCTCTCCGGCATACAACTAGGAACATACCGGTCGCTATGGAGGGTGAGAATATGTATGGGCACATAATCATACCATGTAGGATAACTAAATAGACGGTTATGCTGTTTCATCCCACCTAGCAACAATGCTCTGCACTGTGTGTGTTTATATATTTACATATTTATTCCATCTAGCTACAATGCTCTGCACTGGGTGTGTTTATATTTATATATCTATATATTTATTCCATCTAGCTACAATGCTCAGCACTGGGTGTGTTTATATTTATATATCTATATATTTATTCCATCTAGCTACAATGCTCCGCACTGTGTTTTTATATATCTACATATTATTCCATCTAGCTACATTGCTCCGCACTGTGTGTGTTTATATACTTGCATATTTATTCCACCTAGCTGCAATGCTCCGTACTGTGGGTGTTTATATATTTACATATTTATTCCATCTAGCTACAATGCTCTGCACTGTGTGTTCATATATTCATATATTTATTCCATCCAGCTACAATGCTCTGCACGGTGTGTCTGTGTGTGTGTGTGTATATATATATATTTTATAGTAATATGTACATATATATATTAGCTGCTCTTGCTTGCTTGTTTTTTTTCTTGCCTTCTGATTGTTGCTCTGAGTGTTGCTATCCCTGTGCTGTTGCAATCCTGGAATTTCCCCGTTGTGGGACTAATAAAGGCTTATCTTATCTTATCTTATCTTATCTTAAATAGACTGAACACTGTATTGGGTTTGATCATAGATAGGGATCAAACATATTGTATTCCTGACCGAACCATTATGGACAATATTTTTCTCATACGTGACGTTCTCCAGCTCAGTAAATGTTATAAGACATAATACAGTTCGGTATTATGTCTTTGGACCAAGAAAAGGCATTTGATAGGGTTGACCATTCCTATTTGTTTTCCACACTGAAGGGGTTCGGTTTTGGCAATATGTTTTTGAGGTGGATCAATCTGTTATACTGGAGCTGAGTGTTTGGTAAAGATGGGGGCAGGACTGAGTCGGCCAATCCCTGTACACCAGGGAATAAGGCAGGGTTGACCAATCTCGGGTCAACTGTACAGCTTGGCTATTTGCTGTGCAGGTTGCGCACTCAGCTGGGTGGTCTGGTTCTGCCGGGGCCCTCCAGCAGTTGCCGCCCAATCGTCTTGTCTGCTTACGCGGATGACGTCAGCGTTTTCATCACGTCCCACAGGGATGTACAGCGTCTGGTGGACACTTTGTCTGTTTATAAAAGGGCATCTTCTGCCCGGGTGAATTGGGCCAAGAGTGAGGGTCTATTGGTGGGCCAGTGGTCACATCAGGACGTTCCTCGGCTACCCGGCGGTCTTCAGTGGGGGACGGCCGGTCTCAAAGTGTTGGGGGTTTTTCTGGGTTCGGAGGAATTTGAACGCAAGAACGGGGAGGGTGTTAAGGACAAGGTGTGAGTTCGCTTTTCTAGATGGAAATGGTTGCTACCCCAGCTGTCATGGTGAGTCTTCACCGTAGCCCACTTCCCTGACGAGACACCAGGCATGTGGCTGTTCGAGGAACCACTGTTTTTCAATCAATTCATCGACACTCAGGTGCTGCAGTCGGTCAGTCTGCGGACTTGTTTACGAGAGGCACACTGTACCAAGCTTGGTCATCTTATGAAGATGTTGACCACATCGATGGAAACGCTGAGGTGGAGTGCCAACATTACATCTGTCAGACTGCTGCAGAGGGTGGTGGGGGAAGTGTGTGCCGCCCTGCCACAACCACTTCGAGCGTTTGCGAAAAACCGGACTCTTTCCACTCAATGGGATGACGACACTGTGTCCAACTTTCCTGCCATTTCCATAAGTCCAGCTGTGGGGGAGTGGCAGGGGGGAGAGGATCACCTGCTGGCCTTCAGAAATCCTCGTCTGGGCAGGTTCCAGTTTGTGGGGACAAAGACGGTGTATCACATCTGTGTGAAAGTTCTGAATCTGCGCTCTCTGATGGACGTGAGAGAGTTGAAGTGGGCGGGGTTTTGGGGGCCAAAGGTCTCCCCAAAAGGCAGCTGGCGGTGCATGTACAAGCTCCCTATTGAGAAACAGACGGCAGATCTCCAGTGGAGGATTGTTCATGGGGCAATAGCTGCGAATAAATGCAGAGCACGCCTGGATCCAACTGTGGGGGGGGGGGATGTTTGTTCTGGTCCCAAGTTGAGACCCTGGAGCATTTGTTTGTTCAATGTTTTCGTTTATCTGGCCTTTTTGATCTTTTGCGAGTGTGGTTTCAGGCTTTGGGTGAATGTTTCTCTTTTGGTTTGTTCATTTACGGTCCAAAGTATAAAGTGGCAAAGAAGTGTGCACACTTTGATGAACTTCCTATCTGGTACTGCTAAACTTGCCATCTGGCTGACAAGGAAAAATCGGACTACCAACGCTGGCAATGTGGATCCTGTGTCTGCTTTCAAGGCCTTGTTGAAAGTCAGACTCCAGGTGGAGTTCTCTTACTATCAAATGGTGGACAATTTGGAGGCATTCACCAATAGATGGACTGTAGGGAATGTTTTGTGTTCTGTGGGAGAGGAGGATGAGTTATGTTTGCACTTTTGAGATGTGACACACTTGGGGGCATGATATTGGTGTTCTTACATTTTTGAATTGTACAATAAAGCCAGTTTTTAAAACTCAAACTCTTCTCTTCTTCTTCTTGATTTGATTGGCGGTTGGCAACCAGCTTACAGGTACATTACCACCATGTACTTGGTGTTGTTCACATTATAAATTTTATGTGCAGATGAAGTTGCTATATATTGCATTGATGCACCATCACTCTATATATAATTCAAGAAATCTGTCTGTCATAACCATAGGACTCGTTAAAAGATCATAGAATTCGCCTACTCACGTCACGATCATAGGACTCGCTATGAGATCAACAAAGATCACAGGAACTCGCTATGACATCATCGATTCAATTCAACTTTATTTATATAGCACCATTTCACAACAGTCATCTCATAGCATTTTCCAACTGTAGGTGAAACCCCCACAATCGTAGAAAGACCCCAGCAATCAGGCGAGCCCCTGTGAGCAAGCACTTGGCAACGGTGGAGAGGTAAAACTCAATTTTTACAGGACAAAACCTCCAGCAGAATCACGCTCAGGGAGGGGCAGTCATCTGCTGCGAGTGGCTGGTGGGGTGAGGGGATAGAGAATCTTCTTCTTCTTCTTCTTTTAGATTTGATTGGTGGTTGGCTACCAGCTTACAGGTGCATTACCGCCACTGACTTGATTATCATCACTCTATATCTTTGTATACGGAGTTCTTACAAGGAGTTCTGAACAACTTATGTGTGAAAAAAATATCCATTCTTCTTCTTCTTCTTCTTTTAGATTTGATTGGTGGTAGGCAACCAGCTTACAGGTGCATTACCGCCACGTACTTCACTCTATATCATCACTCTTATCTGGTCAGGGGCTGTAATTATTCTCTATATATCACTCTATATAGGACATCACTGCTATGACATCATCAAAGACCATAAGACTCACTACGACAGCATCAAAGATCATAGGACTCGCTATGACATCATCAAAAGATCATCGGACTTGCTATAACATCATCAAAGATCAAAGGCAGGCATCACTGAACAAGTTGTGACGCACTTGCTTACACATGCTTTCTACGGGCATGCAGAAATACTTGCTTATAATACTTGCAGAAATACTTATATTGTGGAGCGTGTAAATGAAGAGGCAGGTTTATTTCAGACGATTTATTACACACTCGCACATCTCAAGCACAAAACAGAATGACTACTCCAGCAGAAACTCCTCTCTCAAGTTTCATGGCATTTTCATCACACACCAGATGACCTTCGCGTCACACTGCATTCAACCCCCTCATCCTTGACACTTTCCTGCTATCTCACCAGGAATCCCCTGCTCTTTGTTCTCCCAAGCTTATCCACTGTCTCCTGTCTGAGATGCTAGACAATCAGGCTCTCCCAAGGTGCTACCACCCCCCCCCCCCAGCATCTTAGATAGGACAATAGAATAACAGTCCACATGCTGTGATAGAACAATTGAACATCAGTCCACATGCTGCTTGGGCTTCCGTCTTCTCCCGTGTCTGCTGTAACCGGGGTTTACCGCCTCCGCGGCGCTGCTGTGCCGGTGGGGGGCTGTTGCTAGGAGGGGAGCCACTTCGGTCTGTCCGTGTGGCTGCTCTGGTGAATCGTTTCCCTGGGGAGCTCTCCTTGGGGGTCTTCCACGCCGAGGGGCCTTAACCAACAGCACCTGCTCGTCCGCCACAACAAAAGCGGGTTTGAGTCTGTCTATGCCAATTTTTTCCCTCCTACCCCCCAAGTCTAGCAAAAAATGCTTATCCCCTGTTTCCAGCACTCTGAACGGTCCATCATAGGGTGGGCGCAATGGAGGGCGGTGGGCGTCATGTCTGACAAACACGAACTCCGCGTTCTTCAAAGTTTTAGGCACAAAAACACGCGGAAAACTGTGGTGGGCAGGGCCCGGCAGCGTGCCTGTGTTTGCACTACGCTGCAAAAGCTGAGACGGGCAGCTGCCCGGCACGAGATTATCTGGCAGAAATTCCCCGGGCAGCCATAGTGGCTGCGCAAAAACGAGCTCTGCCGGGGAAGGTTCCAGATCCTCTTTCGGAGCGGAGCGCAACCCCAATAAAACCCACGGCAGCCTGTCTACCCAATTTGCATCCGTCAGTGAAGCCCTGAGTGCTGCTTTCAGTGATCTATGAAAACGCCCACATAAACCATTGGCCTGTGGGTTGTATGCGGGTGTGTGGTGAATTGTAACACCCAGGCTGTGGGCCATCGCAGACCAGAGTTCGGAAACAAATTGCGGGCCCCTGTCGGACGTAATGTCCGACGGGACTCCAAAACGCGCCCCCCATGCTGTTAAAAAAGCGCGCGCTACATCCGCGGACGTGGTTGCCGCCAGCGGGACTGCTTCTGGCCAGCGTGTGGTGCGGTCCACCATTGTCAGGAGGTGCGTGCACCCCTGTGATGGCGAGAGGGGGCCCACGAGGTCCACGTGAACATGGTCGAACCTCTTAGCCAGAATACGAAACGGCTCCAAGGGAGCCTTCGTGTGTCTGTGTGCTTTGGCTCGTTGGCACGCCACGCAGGCTGCAGCCCATTCTTTCACTTGTTTGCGTAGGCTCGGCCACACAAATTTCTCTCCCACCATTTTGACCGATGCGCGCACTCCTGGGTGCGCCAGAGTGTGAACCAACTCAAACACCCGGCGGCGCCACTCGAGCAGGACCACCGGAAGCGGGCGACCCGTGGAGACATCGCAGATTAGGGGGGGGGGCCGCCATCCTGCAGCACCCTGCTCTCCAGCCTTAACCCTGTTGGTCCAGACTGGAGCGTGTGCACGTCTGCATCGCTAATCTGCTCCGCGGCCATGGCTGCGTAATCCATCCCCACGCAGACGGGGGCCACTACGGCACGCGAGAGGCAGTCCGCCACCACATTCAGTTTACCAGACACATGCTGAATATCGGTCGTAAACTCTGAGATCGCGGCCAGCTGTCTCTGCTGCCGGCCCGACCACGGTTCCGAAACCTTGGCCATTGCGAATGTTAGCAGCTTGTGGTCTACGAACATGGTGAAGCTGCGCCCTTCCAGCCAGAACTGGAAGTGGCGTATGGCCAGGTGAAGGGCCAGCAACTCTCTGTCGAACGCGCTGTATTTACGTTCGCTGTCGCGCAAAGTTCTGCTGAAAAAAGCCAGCGGCTGCCAAGCCCCGGCGGCGCGCTGCTCCACGACAGCCCCTATGGCCACGTCTGAAGCGTCGGTGGTGAGCGCTATGCGGGCCGTCGGGTCTGGATGCGCCAGCAGTGCGGCGTTTGCCAGGGCTGCTTTAACTTCTGAGAACGCCCGTTCTCACTCCGGGGACCATTCGACCCTATCCGCGGGTTTCTGTTTCTTGAGCGCGGCGTATAATGGTTGCATGAGCTGCGCCGCGCGGGGAAGGAAACGGTTATAAAAGTTCACCATTCCCAAAAATTCCTGTAGCGCCCTGACTGTCTGAGGCCGGGGAAAATCCGCTACGGCGCGCACTTTGTCAGGCAGCGGGATCGCTCCTTCTGGAGAGACGCGGTGCCCTAAAAAATCAATCTCGGTCACGCCGAACTGGCATTTCACCGGGTTGATTATTAACCCGTGCTCCTCCAACCCCCGGAAAACCATCGTGAGGTGGGTTTCGTGTTCATCTTCAGACGCACTGGCTACCAGGATATCGTCCAGGTAGACGAACACGAACGGGAGATCGCACAGCACTGCATCCATCATGCGCTGGAACGTCTGTGCTGCTCCTTTTAACCCGAATGGCATGCGCAGGAACTCGAATAAACCAAATGGAGTTATTACCGCTGTTTTGGGTATGTCCTCAGCGCACACTGGGACTTGGTGGTAACCGCGGACCAGGTCTATTTTGGAAAAAATGCGTGCTCCGGCGAGGTGAACGGAAAAATCCTGTATGTGAGGAATTGGGTAGCGGTCGTGTGCTGTGGCGTTGTTCAACCTGCAGAAATCCCCGCACAGTGGCCACGAACCCTCAGCCTTAGGGACCATGTGTAGCGGGGATGCCCATGGGCTGTTTGAGCGCCTGATGATGCCCAACCTTTCCAGGTTGGCGAACTCCTCGCGCGCTATGGCCAGTTTAGCTGCGTCCAAGTGCCGAGGTCGTGCAAAGACGGGCGGCCCGGTGGTGGTGATAAAGTGCTCCACCCCATGTTTAGCGATGGCCGCCGAAAATGTCAGGACCGTGAGTGCTGGGAACTGAGTGAGCAGTGTGTGGAACTTAAAGCCTGTAGCTGTGACATTGGCTTGTGCTGTTGGCTGGGCCACTCGAGCTATACAGGGGAGAGAGTCAAAGGACAGTGCATTAACCAGGCGCCTGTTAGCAACATCAACCAGTAAACCATGTGCACACAGAAAATCAGCCCCCAGTATGTGGTAATTCAGTGCTGCTACGACAAAAGTCCACTCATATGTACGGCCGTGTAGAGATAAGAGCAGAGTCCTCTCACCAAAGGTCTTAATATCCGAGCCGTTTGCTGCCAACATCTCGGGGCCGCTAGATCCTGCCAGCCAGTCAGCGTAGGTCGGCCAGATGAAGCTCTTCTGGGCTCCGGTGTCCACGAGGAAACGCCTCCCCGAGCATGCGTCCGTCAAGTAGAGCAGCTTGTTCTCTTCCCCGAGGGTCGCAGCTGCTACCGACCCCCAGTCTTGGCGTTTCCTGAGCGCTTGAATTGGCATGGTGGCGCACATCTGCGTGCCTTCTCTCCGAAACGGCGGTGGTAGAAGCAGAACGTGTCTCTCTCGCGCTCCTTGGCCCCCGCTGCTGCTACCGTCGGTGGCTCCTCGCCTCCTCTGGTCATCTCGCTGGGCTCCGCCACTGCTGCGTTGACTGTGATCGCCCTGGTGGTCATGATGATCCGGTCTGCCTCCTGGGCTAGGGCACGGTAGTCCCGCGCGGCCAGCAACGGCCAATTGGCCAGGGCCGCTCTCGCCACTGTTGGAAGGTTCCGGAGGAAGAGGTGGGCAAACAGAAAGTGCTCGTCGTCCGTGCCCATTAATGCCAGAATCTTCTCCATGAGGTCTACGGCCGAACCATCTCCTAACTCGGTCCGCGTCAGGAGCCTCTCTGCTCTCTCACAGTCCGAGAGTGTGTAGCGCTGGATGAGCGCAGCCTTGAGCGCCTCGTATCAGTTGCCGGCTGGTGGCTGATCGAGCAGGCTCGCTACCTGTTGAGCTGTGCGGGTGTCGAGCGCTGCGACCACATGGTAGAATTTGGTGTCATCTGTCGTTACTCCCCGGAGGGCAAACTGAGCCTCGGTGAGGTGGAACCAAGAGCACGGGTTATGCTGCCAGAAATCTGGTAGCTTGACTGAAACCGCACATGCGTGGCTGGAGGTTCCAGTCAGGGCCAGCTCCGGGGATCATGCCTCGTGTTCCATAATACGTCTTGGGTCACCAGTGTGGAGCATGTAAATGAAGAGGCAGGTTTATTTCAGATGATTTATTACACACTCGCACATCTCAAGCACAGAACAGAATGAATACTCCAGCAGAAACTCCTCTCTTAAGTTTCATGGCATTTTCATCACACACCAGATGACCTTCGCGTCACACTGCATTCAACCCCCTCATCCTTGACACTTTCCTGCTATCTCACCAGGAATCCCCTGCTCTTTGTTCTCCCAAACGTATCCACTGTCTCCTGTCTGAGATGCTAGACAATCAGGCTCTCCCAAGGTGCTACAATATAATACTTATAATGCTTAGAAATACTTGCTTTCTACGGGTATGCATACATACTGTATGCACGGGCATGCACAGGTATGCACTAGTTTATTTAAAACTAAGAGAATAAAAGCAGTTCTGTCTGCTACTGCTTTAATAAATTGGAAATACTAGTGCGTATCTGTGCATACCTGTGCATACCCGTGCATACCCGTGCATGTCTATATGGCATCATATAGACACCATATATACAGCAAGTCCTATGATCATTGATGATGTCATAGTGAGTTCTTTGATCTTTGATGATGTCATTGTCAGGAGCCGAGCCGGCTTGGTTTCCCCCGGCTCGGTCCTGGCCTCTCTGTGGGTTAGGTGCCACTTTGTTAGTATGTAGTTCTGTGTTCTTTGCCGTACCCATAGCCACTGCTTTCTGGCTGGCGGCGGTGACGCAGCCCCTTGGGCTCACGCTGGTGTGAGTGCTAACTGTCTGCTGGTCCGACCACACCCCCTCTCTTATTACTGTCAGCTGTTCCCACTCCTGTTTGCCATCTCCCCGCTCCTCACCCAGGTGCGACCCATTTGCCATCCCCAGCAATGCATGTACTTAAGGAGCCTTTTGCCAGTCACACATTGCTGGGTCATTGCACTAGACATGCGGTCGTTAATCGCTGTGTGATAGTCAAAGTCATTAAAAGACTGCTTTCACTTGGTGCTGTATTTGGACTACTCGGACAGCTCCAGTCCTATGAGTATAATCTGCGAGTGTTTTCCCCGGTAATCCTCACCTGAGACTGTTGAGCATCCTGGAGGACTCCTTAAGCTATTGTGGAATATATGCATTGGAACTGTTTGTCAGTTTTCGTGTTTAATAAATGTGTGTGTGGTGTAATCCTCATCCTTTCACTCCTCGCCGTGCTATGAAGAGACACACAGGAGGGTTCATGACAGTCATAGCAAGTCCTATGATCTCTGATGTCATACCACTCGTTCAGCGGTCAATGGACATCCTGATTATTTTTTGGAATTTGAGAGGAAACCAAAGCACCCAGAGAAAATCCATGCTTTGCTTAGCATTTTACAAGTGTAGACTGCCATTCTTTGATATGACATCATAGAGACACCATATAACTCTCTATATATGGTGTTGTGGAGTGTGTAAAAGATGAGGCAAGTTTGTCTCAGACAGTTTATTACACGTCTCACACATAAGCATCATAGAAAGAGAAAGCTCACAGACAAAATTCTTCCCTTAAATACCAGGTCTTCCTACAGCTGCTTCTACACATCAAAGTTCACATTTGCATTCACATCAAAGGTCACATTGCATTCACTTCCTTAATCCCTTAACATCCCCTTCGCAGTCTCCGACACACAAAGGATCCTCCAAGTAGTCTCTGACACACAAAAGATCACAATCTCACCACTTCCTGTTATCACCCAGAAAACTCTGCTCTTTGTTCTTATCTAAGATGCGAGTCATTATGTTTCCCATATGGTGATACACTCCCCCCCCACCCCGAGCATAATGGATCGAACAAAAGAATAACAGTCTGTATGCTGGGACAGAATCATTACACATCAATCCACATGCTGCTTGGGCTTCAATCTTCTCCCGTATCTGCTGTAACCAGGATTCACCTCCTCCGCGGCGCTGTCTTGCTCGGGAGCTGCTGTCTGGGGGTGAAAACCTTTTGTCAGCCCCTGCGGGTGTTCTGGGGAATCTCCCCGTGGGGGTCTACCTCGCCGAGGGGCCCTCGCCAACAGCACTTGCTCGTCCGCCACCACAAAAGCGGGTTTGAGTCTGTTTATGCCAACCTTTTCCCTCCTACCCCCCAAATCTAGCAAAAAATGCTTGTTCCCTGTTTCCAGCACTCTGAACGGTCCATCATAAAGTGGTCGCAGTGGGGGGCGATGTGCATCGTGTCTGACAAAAACAAACTCCATGTTTTTCAAAGTTTTAGGCACAAAAACGCGTGAAAAACTGTGGTGGGCAGGGCCCGGCAGCGTGCCTGTGTCACTGCTACGCTGCAACAGCTGAGACAGGGAGCTGTCCGGCGCAGGATTATTTGGGAGAAACTCCCTGGGCAGCTGAAGTGGCTGCGCAAAAACGAGCTCAGCTGGGGAGGCTTCCAAGTCCTCTTTAGGCGCAGAACGTAACCCCAATAAAACCCACGGCAGCTTGTCAACCCAATTTGCATCCGTCAGTGACGCCCTGAGAGCCGCTTTCAATGACCTATGAAAACGTTCGCATAACCCATTAGCCTGCGGATTGTATGCGGTTGTACGGTGAATTGTGACACCCAGGCTGCGGGCCATTGCTGACCAAAGTTTGGAAACAAATTGAGGGCCTCTGTCGGACGTAATGTCCGACAGGACTCCAAAACGCGCCACCCATGCTGTTAAAAACGTGCGCGCCACCTCCTCAGCTGTGGTTGACGCCAGTGGAACCACTTCTGGCCAGCGCGTGGTGCGGTCCACCATTGTCAGAAGGTGTGTGCACCCCTGTGACGGCGGGAGGGGGCCCACGAGGTCCATGTGAACGTGGTCGAACCTCTTAGCCGGGATGTGAAAAGGCTCTAAGGGAGCTCTCGTGTGTCTGTGTACCTTGGCTCGTTGGCACGCCATGCAGGCTGCTGCCCACTCTTTAACTTGTTTGCGAAGGCTCGGCCACACAAATTTCTCTCCTACCATTTTGACCGACGCGTGCACTCCTGGGTGCGCCAAAGAATGAATCGAGTCAAAAATGCGGCGGCGCCACGCGGCCGGTACCACAGGACGCGGTCACCCAGTGGAGACATCGCAGATTATGGGGGGCATACCGTCTTGCAGCACCCTGCTCTCCAGCCTTTACCCTGTTGGTCCAGACTGGAATGCGCACACATCCGCGTCACTAACCTGCTCCACGGCCATGGCTGTGTAATCTATCCCCACGCGGACTGGGGCCGCCACGGCATGCGAGAGTCAGTCTGCCACTATGTTCAGTTTACCCGCCACATGCTGAATATCGGTAGTAAACTCTGAGATCGCGGCCAGCTGTCTCTGCTGCAGGCCTGACCACGTTTCTGAAACCTTGGCCATCGCGAATGTTAGTGGCTTGTGGTCAACGAACGCGGTGAAACAGCGTCCTTCCAGCCAAAACTGGAAGTGGCGTATGGCCAAATGGAGAGCCAGCAACTCCCTGTCGAACGCGCTGTATTTACGTTCACTATCGCGCAAAGTCCTACTGAAAAAGGCGAGTGGCTGCCAAGCCCCGGCTACATGCTGCTCCACGACCGCCCCTATGGCCACATCTGACGCGTCAGTAGTGAGCGCTATGCAGGCCGTTGGGTCTGGATGTGCCAACAACACAGCATTTGCCAGGGCTGCCTTGACTTCCGAGAACGCCCGCTCTCGCTCCGGGGACCATTCGATCTTATTCGCGGGTTTTTGTTTTTTGAGCGTGGCGTACAGTGGTTGCATGAGCTGTGCTGCGCGGGGGAGGAAACGGTTATAAAAATTCACCATTCCCAAAAACTCCTGTAACACCCTGACCGTTTGCGGCCGGGGAAAATCTGCTACCACGCGCATTTTGTCAGGCAGCGGAACCGCTCCTTCAGGAGAGACGCGATGCCCCAAAAAATCAGTCTGCGTCACCCCGAACTGACACTTCACTGGGTTGATTATTAAACCGTGCTCTCCCAACCTCTGGAAAACCGCCGTGAGGTGTTTTTCGTGTTCGTCATCGGACGTGCTGACTACCAAAATATCATCCAGGTAGACGAATACGAAAGGGAGATCGCGCAGCACCGCGTCCATCATGCGTTGGAACGTCTGTGCAGCCCCTTTAAGCCCGAATGGCATGTGCAAAAACTCGAATAGACCAAACGGAGTTATCACCGCTGTTTTGGGTATGTCCTCAGCGCGCACTGGGACTTGGTGGTAACCACGGACCAAGTCTATTTTAGAAAAAACGCGCTCCCCCGCCAAGTGAACGGAAAAATCCTGGATGTGAGGAATTGGGTAGCGGTCATGCGCTGTGGCGTTGTTCAACCTGCGGAAATCCCTGCAAGGGATTTCCCATTGGGCTGTTTGAACGTCTGACAATGCCCAACCTCTCCAGGTTGGCGAACTCCTCGCGCGCCATGGCCAATTTAGCTGCATCCAAGCGCCGAGGTTTTGCAAAAACGGGCGGCCCGGTGGTGGTAATAAAATGTTTCACCCCGTGTTTAGCGACGGCCGCCAAAAATGTCGGGACCGTGAGTGCTGGGAACTGAGTGAGCAGTGTGTGGAACTTACCGCTTGCAGCTGTGACGTTGGCTTGTGCTGTTGGCCGGGACACTCGAGCTGTACATGGGATAGAATCAAAGGACAGTGCATTAACCAGGCACCTGTTAGCGACATCAACCAACAAACCATGTGAGCACAAAAAATCAGCACCCAATATATTGAAATTCAATGCTGCTACAACAAAAGTCCACTCAAATGCACAGCCGTGTAGCGACAGGAGTAGAGTCCTCTCACCAAAGGTCTTAATCTCCGAGCCGTTTGCTGCTGCCATCTCGGGGCCGCTGGATCCTGCCAGCCGGTCGGCATAGGACGGCATGATGAAACTCACTTGGGCGCCGGTGTCCACGAGGAAGTGCCTCCCCGAGCGTGCATCCGTCAAGTAGAGCAGCTTGTTCTCCTCCCAGAGGGCCGCAGCTGCTACCGACCCCCGGTCTTGGCGTTTCCCGAGCGCTTGAACTGGCACGGCGGTATACATTTGTGTGCCTTCTCTGCAAAGCGGCGATGGTAGAAACAAAGGGCGTCTTCTCCGCGTTCCTTGGTCCTCGCCGCCGCCGTCGTCGGTGGTTCTGCTACCGCCGTCAATGGCTCCTCGCCATCTCCAGCCGTCGCGCCGAGCTCCGTCGCTGCCGCCGTGGTCGCGAGCTCACTGCTGGCCATGATGATCCGGTGTGCCTCCCGGGCCAGCGCACGGTAGTCCCGCTTGGCCAGCAACGGCGAACTGGCCAGGGCCGCTCTCGTCGCCGACGGAAGATTCCTGAGGAAGAGGTGGGTAAAAATGAAGTGATCGTCGTCCGAGCCCTTCAATCTCAGCATCCTCTCCATCAGGTTGATCGCCGTGCAATCTCCTAAACCGGTCCGCACCAGGAGTCTCTCTGCTCTCTCCTCAACCGAGAGTGTGTAGTGCTGGATGAGTGCAGCCTTCAACGCATCGTATTTGTCATTGGCTGGTGGCTGATCCAGCAGGCTCTCTACATGCTGAGCCGTGTGGGTGTCGAGCTTTGTGACCACATGGTAGAATTTCGTGTCATCTACCGATATCCCCCGGAGGACGAACTGCGCCTCGACCAGGTGGAACCAGGAGCGCGGATTGTGCTGCCAAAAATCCGGTAGCTGGATTGCAACGGTATACACTTGGCTGGGGGCTCCCAACGAGGCTGGCTCCGGGGAATTCTCTACGTGTTGCATACTTCGTCTTGGGTCACCAGTGTGGAGCGTGTAAAAGATGAGGCAAGTTTGTCTCAGACAGTTTATTACACGTCTCACACATAAGCATCGTAGAAAGAGAAAGCTCACAGACAAAATTCTTCCCTTAAATACCAGGTCTTCCTACAGCTGCTTCTACACATCAAAGTTCACATTTGCATTCACATCAAAGGTCACATTGCATTCACTTCCTTAATCCCTTAACATCCCCCTCGCAGTCTCTGACACACAAAGGATCCTCCAAGTAGTCTCTGACACACAAAAGATCACAATCTCACCACTTCCTGTTATCACCCAGAAAACTCTGCTCTTTGTTCTAATCTAAGATGCGAGTCATTATGTTTCCCATATGGTGGCTACAGTGTCTATGATGTCATATCAAAGATCATCTGATCGTGACATAGTGAGTCCTATGATCTTTGATGATGTCATAGCAAGTCTTATGATTGTGAGTGATGTCTGCCTTTGATCTGATGAAGTACACTGTAAATACAGAAGAAGGTGGAAATTAAACCAAAAATAAAGATTCCCTGAGTAATCCTGAAAAATCCTGTTTATTCCACTCATTTCTGCTACGGCTGCCGTCTATAAATGCAGTGAACATGCTACAGTTCATTTGAAGGGTTTTTAAGAACTACATGGAGAATCTTTTGATGTGATTTGGCTTTCTTCACAGTTAATAAAACTGCCTGGATTCAACTTGAAATAGCTGTGGACTCTACATGGTACACTGAGGTATGTTTGTGTACATCTGTGCTGTGCGGTGGACAGACGGGCAGCGTGGGTGGCGTTACTTCCAGGGTCTGCAGCTCTGAACCCGGGCACTGTCTCTCCCAGATGTGGAGGAGCTGCGACGTCTGGATGTGCTGGAGTGGGCGCTGCTGGACGACACGTGGCTGGAGAGTCGGCCTGCAGAAAAACAGTTCAGTGCTGCAAAATTCAGGTTTAAGTCTTATTTGTGAGTATTGTGATTGGCCCCATTTCCAGAAACCCGTTTTAAAGGATCTCCACCCATGAAGTGTGTCTCCAATGCTTGGGACTGACTCGTTCCTGACTGGACAAAACTCAGCATCGCAGCATAAACAAAACAGAAGCTCATAACAAACAGCAACAAAGGTCAATCAGCAGGCGATTCTTTAACAAGGGGGATGAGGCGGTATTCACCAATTTAGCAAGAGGTACAAACATATAAATGTAAATTAGGTACAAATTTGCAAGAACAAATGGTGCAAAGACATGATAAAAGATGCCAATTAAAAGATGAGAAAAGCCACAAATTACAATTTAATGGCCCAGAATAAAAATGTAACTGGCATCCAGATGAGTGTTGTAAATTTATGAGAAAAAAAAAAATAAAAATTTACAGAAAAAAATGCTAATTTTTTAGAAAAAGTTTTTAAAAAATTAGGAAAATGTGCAAATTTATGAGAAAAGTCACAAATCTTTCAGGAAAAAAATTTAAACATTTTTTTGGGAAAAAAAAGTGCAGATTTATGACAAAAAGTTGAAAACTTAAGAGAAAAAGTTCAAAATTTACAGGAAAAAAGATGGCAATTTATAAGAAAAAAAAATAAAAAAATTTTTAGGATAAAGCTGTATATTAATGAGAAGTTCAGATTTATGACAAAAAAGTTTAAAATTTATGAGAAAGCTGAAAAGCTGCAGGAAAAGTTAAAAATTTATGAGAATAAAGTTACAAATGTTTTAGGAAAAAGCTGCAAATTTATGAGAAATTGCAAAAAAATAAAGAACATAAGAAAAAAGACAAAATTTTGAGAAAAATGTCAAATTTATGAGAAAAAAGTGGCAATTTTTTGAGAAAAGAAGAGCAGGTTTACGAAAAAGTTGAAAATTTAGAGGAAAAGAGTTAAAATTTTACAGGAGAAAAGTTGAAAATGTACAAGAAAAAAATTTTTGCAAAAGATTTGAAAAAACAAATTTATAAAAAGACAAATTTTGAAGCAAAAAAGTTGCAAATCCACAAGAAAATTTCAGATTTATGAGGAAAAGTGTTGCAAATTTATGAGGAAAAAATGGAACATTTAAAAGATATTTAGATTTTTTTATCTTTCTGCTTAGAGTTGGCCATTCAAAGCCATGTTATTCAGTTATGGAGCACGATGGAGAAAGTTTATGATGATACTGGGGGACAATTCTCTCTTGTTCCAGGGGATCGGGGAATGCCAGGCTAACAAGGGCGATGCTTTTGGGTCATTTTGCTAACAAGGGGGATAGCATCCTCCCCTCATCCCTCCTCAAATCAGCTACTGGTCACAGAGAAGGTGTAATACTAAAAAACTTTAAATCTAACAGCGTATGCAGCCACGCAGGGCAAGAAACAGAAGAACACGAGCATTACAGCAGAGGGGCCCAGCACAGAACCGGCTGCTCATGCTCTCTGTAGTGTGGGACGTGGATCCACACCAGTGGCTGGCGGGAAACAAGAGTCCCCATTGGTGTTAGTCTCTTCGTGTTTTGGAACAGACAGTCATGCGTAGCTAATGTGCTGCTTCTGTCAATCCGAAGACACAACAGCCTCGTACAGCAACCAAAGAAAAACTGTTACCCACACCTGGTCTTACGTTACAAAGATTCATTTGGAACAAAAGTGCTCTTACTGTTTGAGTTACTGGGGATGAATATCTGCTCCATCTGCTCCTGGATCTTGGCCAGCTCATCCGATGTGAATCGCCACCTTCTCTCTGCTGGCTGCTGTGGTGCTGTGAACTTCTTCACCCGTGATGACGGAGGAGAGGACAGGCATGAGGTGGGGATGGAGCCCGTGGTCATCCCGCAGGGAAACTTCTGAGCGATTACTTTAAGACCTGAGCAAGGAGGAGACGGCACTTCAAATGTAATTGCAGTGTTCTGCAGCAGTAGCTGTGGGCTACATTTCCGACTTTAAACTGCTCAGTTCTTATGCAGCATCTCATTTCTCAACATACTGTAAGAACACAACGTAAGCCTTTTCTTTTTTTAAAAAATCACTTCATCTTCTATAAATTCAAAAAATCTCTGCCTGTGTGTTTGTGTGTGTGACTGTTCCACACATATCTCTTGAACCGTTTGTCAGACTGGCTTCAGACTGTAAATGTGGTTTCCTGAGGTTACGAGGGCGTGCATCCCCGAGTATGGAGTCGCTCAGTCAAAATATATAATTTTTATCAGTAAAAGTTTAGCCACATTTCATGAATGGCCCCTCCGGGACAGAAAGACAGACACATGCGCTGAACTGCAGTTGTGACATTTATTTAAAAAAAAAAAAACGAACATTAGATCCAAACTGTGCAGGGAACACAAAAATGTGCAAACTAAAGGTAACTTACAGAAAAGGGCTCTCCAGAGCCAAAATCGCACTGCGAGACAGAATTAAGTTGAATAAGTCCTTCAGACATCAGTCATCAGAAATCAGTCATTCAACCAAGACTGTGATGCTGAAAGAATCACCCAGCAGTCTTTAAATAGCTGTCATGAGTCTGAGCTCAAATGTCATCTTTGAGCTCAGACTCAGTTTATTGTTGAGTTTTGCATTTCTGTTATTATTATGTCTGCTCATGTGTATAGTTTGGGTTGTTGTCTTTGTTTTTGCCCCTCTCTCTCCAGACACTCCCACTCGCTGTTCAGTCGGTTTGCCACCAGCTGTGAGCAGCTTTGCAATCAGCTCACCTGCAGCTCAGCTCCCGCACCTGTCGCCCACTTGTCTGGCTATTTAGACCCTGTGTGTTCACTGTTTCTTTGCAGCTGCCACAAGTGTGTTTAGACTGATCTCCAGCTCTTTGGTCAATCCCCCCTCCTTTCCTCCAGGGATTTCTCAGCCCTGGAGAACCTCAGCTGTGTGTTATTCTTGTTGCCTTTTTTATATTCATCAACAGTTATTTTTTGGACTGTTGTCTTTTTTCTGTAAATAAATGTTCAATTGCAGTCACGTGCTTGGGTTTGTTTTTGCCCTGGAGGGGCGTACGTGACAATAGCTTGCAAATAATGAGCAGCAGGTGAGAGGGCAGGTGACCTAATTACCCCAACTACTCACAGCTGAGATGGTTGGGGAGCAGATAGTGAGTAGCTGGTGGGAGTGTCTGGGAAAGGAGGAAGGCATTCATGTCACAACCAAAAATATACACAGAAACAGACAAAAATAATCATAATAGACATAAAATACTCAGAAATAAAGTAAGAGTCTGAGCTTGGTGAGACACCGTGCTCAGACTCATAACACCACAGCTCTGTCTCATGCCCAGGCTTCTAGAAGTGTGGGCGGGGTCGGTTTAACATTGACTCCTACTGATTGGATAATACACGTATTATGGCTTCAGTAACCAAGTGCTTGGTGTGCAATACAAGGAAGCGAAACGTGACAAATTTTACTAGAAAAAGATTACTTAAGATTTAATGCTTAAACAATTGTACCATAAAGCTGCCATAATTGCGTAGTTCTAATGGATAATTCAGCATAGAGAACACAGGGTGTGCGGGTGTGCTGGGGGAGGGGAAGGAAAGGTGGAGCAGCAGCTGAACCGCTGGCACCATGGGTAAAGCAACAGCTGAGACTCTCATTGACCAGGTCCAGGCTGAGCTTGGTTCTCTGTGAAGGACTGCAATCCATCGGTTCAGCTGCTGCTTCTCCCACCGGTATCCGTCCACCAAAACTATAAAATTTAGCACTACAGCCAGGCTTGTAACCATTTGTGCATTTTAAAAAGTACCCATTATACATTTTTAGAAGTAAAAATTATTACCTCTGGTAAATTATCTTTAAATTATGTTTATTCGCCAGATGTTTTAGTGTTTCAAAAAGAGTTAGAAATCATAATGATCCAACTCCACATTTTACAATCTTCAAAGATGAGATTTTGCATTCATGCATTGTCGGTAAAGAGGGTAATCACTTTTTCAAAGTTGTACTGACTTCGACTAACACTAAACACCTGCTTACGATGATTGGATGCAATTCTCGGCAAGCAAGTATTTCTCGGCATAACACTGGCCGCTCCACAATTGTTCATGAGGAGGCATGCCCAGCCTGCCCTAGTCAGCAGTAGACGAGTGTCACGAGCCTCCCCATGCACTTTTACGCAGAGCATGGAGGAGGGGAAGGATGAATGGATTTACGCGCAGGTTACACCATAAGCACATTTATTAACAGAAACAGTCTTTAGGTGAGAACCACCGGGGAAAAGCACACAGTCATTACTCACACGGCGGGGGCAGTCCAAATTAGTCCAACAGCAGCCTGGCAACACTACACACACCAAGGGGAGCAGCGACAGTGTGGAACACACAATCCTTCAAAGACACAGACAGTCATACGACGATAAACGTCCGCATGACTAGCACAATGGTCCAGCAATGCTTGACTGGCAAAGGCCGCCTAAGTACAAGCATTGCTGGCTCCACAAATTGGGCATACCTGTGCGAGGCGCGGGAATGACAGTTACCGGAGAGGAATCACCTGGCTGTCAAAGAGGGGGCGTGGTCGAACCGGCGAGTGCTAGACAACGCCCACACAAATGTATGTCAAGGAGGCTGCCTAACAGCCGCTGGCCAGAGCGGTGGCTACAGGCATGGAAAAGAAAAAGAACAAAGACATAAAAACAACAAGAACTCAAAAGATAACACAACACATAAATAGCCCGATACCTGAACCACAGAGAACGGTCAAAAGCAAGCCTTTTATCTGGGTATACATATTACTCCCTCTCTTTCTGGCCTATATAAAGCTATCCTTGTCCCTGCAATTTGTAGAATCAAGGAGCACTTGGTCCACTGGACGGCCTTGCCTCTACCTCTCTTAGGAAGGGTCAACCTTGTCAAAATGGTTATACTTCCTCGGTTATTGTATCCCTTCCAGATGATCCTGTGGTGATTCAAGCGCTGAGGTTGTCCACGCTCGGGCCACTCAGTATTCTCCCCCTTTTTCTCCCGTTTATTTCTGCTGGTTATTATTGTTCTCCCACGGCTTTTATTGTGACAGTGCCACAGCTCAACTTCCGGCTGTCAAAGCCAAGCCGGCACTATCACAGCTAATCTTGATTTTGGTAATTACGTTTCCCCCTTTCCTGTTTGGTTCTTTGCTTTTGTGGTCAGTATTTAAGGGAGCAGCTGAGGCTCACTCCTCGCTGCGACCTGTGTCAACCAGGACTGGAGTCCCTATCCCCGGCTCCAGTCTTCTTTCTGTATTTGATCCGTTTTCGCATCATCACCTGTGAGTGTTTATTCGATAGTGTCAGGTTCCGCCCTTGCTACGCCCCTATATTGATGTTCTTTATTTTGTGTTCTAGCTCAGTGTGTGTGTTTTGCCCCACATGGCTCTTCATTTTGTTCGTTCTTTAATAAACAAGAAAACTCTCTGTGGCATCTGGCGCCTCATTTATGCCCTGAAAGGGGCAAACATGACAGATCCCAGCTCTCTGAAAATCACTTGCCACTCTTAACAGCTCCTTAACATCTTTTCTGTGGAGGAACAAGTGAGCCAGGCTAAAACTTAATATATTACAGCACCCACTGGATGAAGGAGGCCTGGCAGTCCTATCAAACTGCGTCCCTCTCTATTTACATTTAGCATTGGTTTAAAAATGACCCAACATCCACCTGGCTTAATATACTGTAGAGGTGGCTCCGGTGGCCCCTACTCCTCTTAGCCACATATTATATGCATCTAAGAAATGGGTTTGTCTTAAATTAAAGGGGAATTTTATTTTACAGAATACTTCAAAAGTTTGGAGGATGGTGAAGAAGCTTGGAAATCAGGATGGCTTCTTTCCCCTCCTCACACCTATTTATTTAAACCCAGAATTTCCCCCTGGTCTGGCCGATCAGGCCTTTTCCTTGTGGTTTGATAGGGGCGTAAAAACTGGAGGCGACTTGAAGACAGAGGGCACTCTGCTGTCTTTCGAGCAGCTCAGAGAGAAGTATAACCTCCCATAGAATAACCTTTTTAGGTATCTGCAAATCCATAGTTTTATTTCTTCATCCATTAAGCTGCACCGTAATGGGTTCTCTCTTTCACCTATGGAGGAGGTGATTCAGAAACCAGACACTAGAAAACTAATCAGTAAGTTCTACAAGACCCTCTCAGTTCCATCCAGTGACTGTACAGCTTATGTCAGATCTCTTTGGGAAGTGGATTTTGGAGAATCATTTTCACCTGATATATGGGATGAGATGCAGTCATGCAGTGCAAATTACCTATTTACTAACAAAGCTAGAGAGTTACAATTCAAGATCATACACAGGCTTCATGTCACAAACCGAGCCGGTTTTGTCCTTTAGGCTTGGTTCTGACCATTTTCTGTGGCTCAGGTTATCGGGTTATTTGTGTATTATGTTATCTTTTTGAGTTCTTGTAGTTTCTTTGTCTTTTGTTTTTTCTGTACCTGTAGCCACTGTTCTGGCCAGCAGCTGTTAGGCAGCCTCCCTTGACCTACATTCATGTGGGCATCGTCTGACACCTGCCAGTCTGACCATGCCCCCTCTCTCTTGACAGCCAGCTGGTTCCACTCCGGTAACTGCCCACCAAGCCCCGCCCAGGAACAATGAAGCGGCCTTTGCCAGTCAAGCATTGCTGGACCATTGAATTGTCTATGGAAGTATTGTGGCCACCGTTCACTGTGGTCTGCCCGCTACACGTCCAGGCGTGTGAGTCTAGAAGTGAACCCTGTCATCCTTTTTGTAAGTCTGCTCAGTTTTTTGTGTATTATTTGTCTTGTGGCCACGAAGCACTGTGGTCTGCCCGCTGCATGCTCATCATGTGAGCTGTTTAATGTACGCTGTATCGTTTTTGCAAGTCTTTATTTTTGGAACTGTCTGCCTCTCTGTTAATAAATGTGTTTGTGGTGTAACCTGTGCTTAAATCTGTTCTTCCTTCCCCTCCTCAATGCGCTTATTAATGGCTTCTGGGTAAAAATTTGTAAAGAAATTGATATTGTATTCAAGAAAAATCTAGCCCTCCTCACTCCTCTCTGTCATGGCCGCCAATCACGGCACCTGTGCACGCACCTGCCTGTCATCTCCTGCAGCTTATTTATTCCACCAGGACCAGAGCTGGGCATGGAGTCATCTGGTTTGCCTGCCTCCGTGCTTCCCAGCACTCAACTCTTCAATCACTGGCTTCCAAGCCCTGCTGAACCCTGTCCGGGCTGGTTCCACCCGGACCACCTACCAAGTAAGCCTTTATGCTTCTCACCCTGTCTGCTTCCCCTGTGCACAGGCGAAGAGCCGCAGAGGTGGTCCTCCATCTCCCTCCAAGGGGGCGGACTCATCCTCTCACCTCCAGCTCATCAGCCTCCAGCAGGCACTATCTTCCTGGCTGCAGCTTCGGCGCTACCTGAGCTTCTTCAACATCCTTTGACAGTAAGCGCAGTAACATCTCTAGAGCTGCATAGGCTAAACTGCAAACTAATGGCCCTTGTCTCCTTTCAGGGTTGCCAGGTTGTATGGTTCTCTGCCGGCCCCAGCTGTAGATTACGGATTGCACTACACCACATTACACTACACACCCCACACTCACTTATTCAGTAAACTACGTTGATTGTATTTACTCTGAGTCGTGTCTGCTCTGTGGGTCACCGGAACCACGTCACTCTCAGCTGCATTCTAGGAGTAAATCCTACCCCACTGAATCTTCGCTCCTTCGCACTCAAACTGCTGCAGGTGCTTCTCTTTAGTGCAAGAAGATGCATTCTTCTCTTATGGACCTCAGACTCTGCTCCTACAGTTACACATTGGATTTGGGGTGTGATGGAACTTATTCCGTTAGAAGCTATTAGCTTCTGGCTAAAAGATAAACCTTTTCATTTTTTTGCTATATGGGACCCCTTTTTGAGTTATATAGGAGGAGATTGCACCCAGGCTCTCCGGAGTGGCCTCTATGGTCTTGCATGGACTGAGATGTCAAAGTGCATTGCCAAATAGAGCACCATTATTTCTGATTGTGTTATCAGGATGCAAATCTTCTGCTTCTGACAAATTTGTTTTGTATTGCGGTATTTATTATTATTTATGTTTTGTGGGGGGGCGGAGAAAGGGGGAAAAAATAAAAAGTAGAGAAAAAAGAAAATATAAACTGATGCACTACAATGGGTCTCAAATATTTGTAAAGGTGTCCTGTTATAGTACTGCATGAATTTATTGATGATACACAGAAGAAATTCAATATTACACTGAACTCTAAAACAATTATAATGACTGAACAACTCCCATTCCCCAAAGTGAAGATGCACCATTTTCTTGAATATAAATGATAAAAGATCAGATAAATAAGTGATCTGACAAACAAACAAGGGATCTGAAACAGAAGCAAATACTGGATGTCCCATTCATTTTCAATGTTATTTAATATTCACACGATCAAAAAATCTTAGTGCCATTTACTCCCTTTTACATTTACCAAAGTCTAACATGTGATTGCCTACATATAGGCTGCACCTCTTTGTACTCCACTTTAAAACACAGCCTACATTTGGACCTGGAAAGCCTGATTGGGATACTTGTTTCAGACATGGATACTTGGTTCTACAGGCATGCACTAGTTATTAAAATAGTTTATGGGGTATAATCAGTGTTAGAGCCTTGCCACTAAATGGCCTTTAATGTATGACTGTCACAGCCATCCACACTCACTCGGCTGTCACGTGATTTGGGGTGTGTGGCTTCATATCAGCCACGGAGAGATCCAACTGGTCGATAATGGAGAGATCAAGGAATGACAGAACGAGCACGGACAGACACACAAGCCGCTTCCCCTCAAATTTTGCTTTTTCAAGTGTTTCATCTAACTAACTGAACTACGAGCTGCACTGGAGCTAATGCTGCTTGGACTAGCAGCTCAAGTAGTCGGAGCCTAGAGGTGAGAAAGAGAACTTCATGAACACAGAGTTCACCGTCTAGGGCAGGGGTTGGCAACCTGTATGACACAAAGAGCCACTGTGAGTGATTTTTGTATAAAAAAAAAGTCTGCGTGGAGCCACAAAAATATCTGAGCCTAAAAACTGTGATAAAACTGGTAAATCTAGCCTGACAACATCGGGATAAATGGTTTTCTTATAAATTTGCAGCTTTTTTTATGGTAAATTTGTTACCTTTTTCCTCACAAAAATGCTACTTTTTCTGGTAATTTTTTGATTATTTGCAACAACGTTGTTTTTTTCTAGCAAAACTGTGGGGGTGTTTTCCTCAAAGCAATTTTTTTTTTCAAAGTATTGGGATAAATATGTTTTGCTTTTTTCTAAATTTGGCGTATTTTTCTTTGCAAATTTAAAATAATTTTTGAGTAAAACTGAAGACTTTTTCGCACATAAATTTGCATCATTTTCCCCAATAAAGTTACAGTGCATCCAGAAAGTATTCAATGCTTCACTTTTTCCACATTTTGTTATGTTAGTCTTATTCCAAAATGGATTAAATTTTTTCCTCAAAATTCTATACACATTACCCCATAATTACAATGTGAAAAACTGTTTGAAACTTTTACAAATTTATTAAAAATAAAAAAACAAACAAATCACATATACATAAGCATTCACAGCCTTTGCTTAATACTTTGTTGATGTACTGCACCTTTGGCAGCAATTACAGCCTCAAGTCTTTTTGAATTTGATGCCACAAGCTTGGCACACCTATCTTTGGGCAGTTTGGCCCATTCCTCTTTGCAGCACCTCTCAAGCTCCATCAGGTTGGATGGGAAGCGTCGGTGCACAGCCATTTTCAGATCTCTCCAGAGATGTTCAATTGGATTCAAGTCTGGGCTCTGGCTGGGCCACTCAAGGACATTCAGAGTCATCCTGAAGCTCTCCTTTGATATCTTGGCTGTGTGCTTAGAGTCGTTGTCCTGCTGAAGGATGAACCATTGCCCCAGTCTGAAATCAAGAGCGTTCTGGAGCAGGTTTTCATCCAGGATGTCTCTGTACATTGCTGCATTCATCTTTCCCTTTATCCTGACTAGTCTCCCAGTTCCTGCCGCTGAAAAACATCCCCACAGCATGATGCTGCCACCACCATGCTTCACTGTAGGGATGGTATTGGTTTGGATTTTCCACCAAACTCAGCTTCATGACTTTCCTCTGTATTCATCGTTATCTGCCATATTGTTTTGTCTTGTGAGTTTCCATACTGCTTTCCGTTTTTCCTGTTTTTGTTCAGTTTGTTTTTTGCTATGTCTTTTATTTGTAATTTATTTCTAGTTGGTTTCTGAGTTTGTTTATTTCTGATATTGGTTCTTTGGGCTGGCAGCTGATAGGCAGCATTCCAGGTCTGCACTTTGTGGGGGCGTTGCCTGTCATACTGCCAGTCCAACTACTCCCCTCTCATTATCATCAGGTGATTCCAATTATTAATTGTTGTTCCCTTCTCCTGCTCGGGTTAACCCACACAGCTGTGATCACTTATCTTGTCATCACCCCACTCACTATTTAAGCACTGTCAGTTCTGATTATTGTTGCCACTACTTCGTATGTGTTTGAATCAATGCCTTTCCATTGAGTGTTCCTCGGGACATTAATCCTTTACCTGCCTGCCTCATCTCCTCCTGAGCAGACTGCTCAGGAGCGCTTCTTCCTGTAAGTTTTCTTGTGTTTGCATTTTGAGTTTTGCACTTTTGGACTTTAGTTTCTTGTCACAATAAATGTTGCAAAATATCATCCAGCGTGTGGGTTTGTCTTTATCTCTGTGCACCGCGTCGAGGTGCACATGACAGTGCATGGTTTCCTCCAAACATGATGCCTGGCATTCACACCAAAGACTTCAGTCTTTGTCGCATCATACCAGAGAATTTTGTTTCTCATGGTCTGAGTCCTTCAGGTGACTTTTGGCAAACTCCAGGTAGGCTGTCATGTGCCTTTTCCTAAGGAGTGGCTTCCGTGTGGCCACTCTACCATACAGACCTGATTGGTGGATTGCTGCAGAGATGGTTGTGGAGAGAGGAGAACTTTCCAGAACTACAGAGGAACACCGGAGCTCTGATAGAGTGACCATCAGGTTCTTGGTCACCTCCCTGACTCAGGCCCTTCTCCCCTGATCGCTCAGTCTAGATGGCCGTCCAGCTCTAGGAAGAGGCTTGGTGGTTCAGAAATTTTTCCATTTGTGGATGATGGAGGCCACTGTGCTCATTAAGACCTTCAAAGCAGCAGAAATTTTTCTGTACCCTTCCCCAGATTTGTGCCTCGAGACAATTCTGTCTCAGAGGTCTACAGACAATTCCTTTGACTTTCATGCTGGGTTTGTGCTCTGACATGCACTGTCAACTGTGGGACCTTATATAGACGGGTGTGTGCCTTTCCAAATCATGTCCAATCAACTGAATTCACCACAGGTGGACTCCAACTAAGCTTTAGACACATCTTAAGGAGGATCAGTGGATACAGGATGCACCTGAGCTCAATTCTGAGCTTTATGGCAAAGGCTGTGAATACTTATGTGCATGTGATTTCTTAAGTTTTTTATCGATAGATGTACTTTATTGATCCCAAACTGGGAAATTACAGTGTAACAGCAGCATGCCAGTAGACAACCAAATGACAGAATGCAGCATAACAGACAAAGGGATTACCCATGGAAAGTAAAACTGCTAAAAGTGCTTATATACATCATAGATGAACAGATGGTGACCCGTGTAGATACATGAATCATACCCACTGTACAATGCAGGACTATCAGGTGCAGAGTCAAATGTGAGGTACCAATTAGACTGTAAGGTGCAGTATGGCAGCATAATTTTGACCAAGATTCAACATCAGAGTGAGTTATTGTACAGTGAAATGACATGTGACAGGAAAGATTTCCTGTACCTAACCGTTCGGTAGCGAAGCTGTAGCAGTTTGCTGGAGAAAGTGCTGTGCTGTCTGTCCAGTATGTAAATGCAACAGATCTGTGTGTGTGTGTGTGCGTGTGTGTGTGTGTGCGTGCGTGCGTGTGTGTGTGTGTGTGTGTTCCTCAGATATCTCAAACCGTTCGTCAGACTGGCCTCAGATTCTATAAGTGCTTTGCTGAGGTTACGAGGGTGTGCATCCCCGAGTATGGAGTTGCTCAGTGAAAATATGTATTTGTTATCAATAAAAGTTTAGCCACCACTCCATTTCCTCATGCTCTGGCTTCTACGAGTGTGGGCGGGGTTTTGGATTGACTGTACTGATTGGATAATACGCGGCATCACGACCAGTCACCAGAGCACTCCGTAAACAAAATAAGGAAGTGAAAAGCAACAAAGTTGACCCAAAAAAGAGAATACTTACAATTTAATGGTTAAAAAATTATACTATAGTCTTGCTGTGATTGTGTCTTGCTAAAGGATAATTGGGCATATGTGGAGAACATGAAGTGCACAAGTGTGCTTGAGGAGGGGGGCAGCCAGGCCCCCTAACCGCAGTCCTTTCCTGGGAGCCAAGTCCAGCCTGCCCGGATAAGAGTGGTCCCACCTGGTCCCACCAGGGGGCAGAGGTGGGACCAGGAATGGATCCACTCCAGTTCGCCTACCAGCACGGCATCGGAGTGGAGGATGCCACCATTGAATCTACGATTCAATGGTGGCATCAGCAATCACATTTGGAGTGGTCTGCTAGGGCAATGGCATCATGGCAGCTGACAGAAAGAGACTGAACAAACTAATCAAAAAAGCTAGATCTTCCTCATACACCATTCCCTGTCCCACCTGGAGAAGCCTGGGAGCACGGTGAGGATCATGTTCTTTGATTTCTCCAGTGCTTTCAGCACCATCCAACCGGTGATCCTGAAGGACAAGCTACTGTGTGCAGGGGTGGACCAGCATCTGTCATTGTGGATCCTGGGCTACCTCACAAACCGGCCACAGTTTGTGAGAACCCAGAATTGTGTGTTCGGCACTATCATCTGCAATATGGGGGCCCCCCAGGGAACAGTTCTGGCTCCCTTCCTGTTCACCCTTTTAACTGCGCACTTTTCACACCACACACCACACTGCCATCTTCAGAAGTTCTCTGACTCTGCGATTGTCGGCTTCATCTCTGATGGAGGTGATGCAGAGTACAGAGGACTTATCCAGGACTTCATGGACTGGTGCCTACAGAACTGCCTCCAGATCAATGCGAGGAAAACTAAGGAACTGGTGGTGGACTGCCGCAGGTGAGGACAACCCCTCACAGCACCAGTAAACATCCAGGGAGCAGACATTGAGATGGTGACGTCCTATAAGTACCTGGGTGTTCATTTGAACAATAAACTGGACTGGTCACACCATACCGATGAACTCTATAAGAAGGGACAGCGCAGGCTGTTCCTCCTGAGGAAGCTTAGGTCTTTTGGTGTTCAAGGGGCACTCCTGAAGACCTTCTACGATTCAATGGTGGCATCAGCCATCACATTTGGAGTGGTCTGCTAGGGCAATGGCATCATGGCAGCTGACAGAAAGAGACTGAATAGACTAATCAAAAAAGCTAGCTCTGTTCTGAGGCAGTGCATCAACCCAGTGGAGGAGATAGGAGAGAGGAAGATGGTGGCTAAGCTGTCATCTCTGCTGGAGTCCAAGTCCCACCCCATGCAGGACACGCTGAATGCACTGAGGAGCTCACTTAGCAGTAGGCTGTACCATCGTAGGTGCGTGACCGAGAGGCTTCGCAGGTCCTTCCTACCCACGGCTGTCAGACTTTATAACCTAAACAGGGCTGCTCGTAGAGGCCGTATTGAATGCACAAAATGTAACAAACTTGCACAATAATGTTCCCCTCCATTATACAACTAGGACAATATCAATCGCTACAGAGGGTGACAACTAGGCTGATTTAAATACTTAATATACTATATGGGTACATTGTAGCAGAGACAAAATGTATATTGTAGAGACTTGGGGAGTCAGAGAGCGTCTCAGTCAGGAAGCAGAGGGTAAACAGTAGACGGGGGGTTTAAGGGTGAATGTATTGTGATGTTGGATGTCATGCAGTGTGATGTGGAATGTCACGCAGATGTGAGATGAGCGGTGGGGATATAAAGGAGAACCGTGCCTGAATGCTTTCATGCTTTTCTGTGTATGACTGATGAGAGAGTGTTAATAAACTTCGTCTGTTCGTAAACCTGCCTCATCATTTCCCACACTCTCTACACTGGTGACCCTGGACGTATTACGAAACACGAGGCAAGAACCCAGGAGTCGGCCCGGACGGGAAGCCCCAGCAACGCAGCAAGCATCCCACAGACGGCCTGGACGGGAACCCCCAGCAACGCGTGCGCTGTTGCAGTCAAGCTACCGGACTTTTGGCAGCACAACCCGTGCTCTTGGTTCCACCACACAGAGGCCCAGTTCGCCCTCCAGGGAATAACGGCAGATGACACCAAGTTTTATCATGTAGTTGCAGCACTGGACGCTCGCACAGCTCAGCAGGTAGTGAGCCTGCTGGACTAGCCCCCAGCCCACGACAGATACAAAGCTCTCAAAGCTGCGCTGATCCGGCGCTACTTGCTCTCGGACTGTGAGAGAGCAGAGAGGCTCCTGAGGCGTTCCGAGTTAGGAGATGGTTCGGCCGTCGATCTGATAGAGAAGATGTTGGCGTTAATGGGCACGGACGACGGGCATTTTCTGTTTGCCCACCTTTTCCTCCGGAACCTTCCAACAGAGGCGAGAGCGGTTCTGGCCAATTTGCCATTGCTGGCCACGCATGACTACCGGGCGCTAGCCCAAGAGGCAGACCAGATCATCCTCACCACCAGAGCGCTCACAGTGAACGCGGCGGCGTTGGAGCCCAGCGAGATGACCAGAGGAGGCGAGGAGCCACCGACGGTAGCAGCAGCGGGGGCCAAGGGGCGCCAGAGAGACATGCTCTGCTTCTACCACCACCGTTTTGGAGAGAATGCACGCTGATGTGCACCACCGTGCCAATTCAAGCGCTCAGGAAATGCCAGTGACCGCCGGCGAAGAGAACAAGCTGCTCTACGTGACGGACTCGCGCTCAGGGAGGCGTTTCCTCGTGGACATGGGAGCCCAGAAGAGCATCGTCCTGCCGACCTATGCCGACCGGCTGGCAGGACCTAGTGGCCCCGGGCTGGTGGCGGTAAATGGCTCGGACATTAAGACCTTTGGTGAGAGAACACTGGCTTTATCTCTACACGCAGCTGCCAATGGTGCACATTCCTTGTCGGGGTGCAGCGGCTCGCGTGCCTCAGCAACCCCCGGAGCTATGTCGACGGGAACCTAGTGCTCCCAGAAGGTTCAACCATGTCGAACAGGTCCGTGTGGGGTAGAGGCCAGACTAAAGAGTGCACCCTGGTCCTCCAGGTTGGGGGTTGTGCAGCATGTAACAAATCCCTCACGTAAAACCCAAGTTTTTGTTACAGCAACAAATGTCCCAACGGCGGAACAGGCGGAGAGGAGAGCGAACTCCCAACGGCTGTGAAGGCGGAGGAGGACAGACAGTTGCATGGGAAGAAGGGTCTCGGAAAGCCTTGGCAGACAACCTTTCTACAGGGTGGACCAAGCTCTCGACAGCCCAGCCATGGAAGGCAGTTGGTCTAGGGGAGGGACCCCCAACCAACATCCATGGCTGAAGACGGAGATGCAGGACCCCTGTGGTGCCACAAACCTCTGCATCATGCATATTCGCTTCAGCGATCGACGAAGAAGAAGATCTCTACATGGCCGTACATACGAGTGGACTTTTGTCATAGCAGCACTGAGTTTCCCAATCCTGGGAGCTGATTTTCTGTGTGCGCATGGTTTACTAGTTGATGTTGCTAACAGGCGCCTGGTTAATGCACTGTCTTTTGACTCTCTCCCCTGTACAGCTCGAGGGGCAGGGCCAGTAACACAAGCCAACGTCACAGCTCCAGGCGGTAAGTTCCACACACTGCTCACTCAGTTCCCAGCACTCACGGTCCCGACGTTTTCGGCGGCCATTGCTAAACACGGGGTGGAACACTTTATCACCACCACCGGGCCGCCCGTTTTCGCACGACCTCGGTGCTTGGACGCAGCTAAACTGGCCATAGCGCGCGAGGAGTTTGCCAACCTGGAAAGGTTGGGCATCATCAGGCGATCAAAGAGCCCATGGGCATCCCCGCTACACATGGTCCCTAAGGCTGAGGGGTCGTGGCGACCGTGCGGCGATTTCCGCAGGTTGAATTACGCCACAGCACACGACCGCTACCCGATTCCCCACATTCAGGATTTTTCTGTTCACCTCGCCGGAGCACACATTTTTTCTAAAATAGACCTGGTCCGCGGTTACCACCAGGTCCCAGTCCGCATGGAGGACATACCCAAAACAGCGGTAATAACTCCGTTTGGCTTGTTCAAGTTTCTGCGCATGCCATTCGGATTAAAAGGAGCGGCACAGACGTTCCAGCGCATGATGGACGCGGTGCTGCGCGATCTCCCGTTTGTGTTTGTCTACCTGGATGATATCCTGGTAGCCAGTGCGTCTGAAGACGAACACGTAACCCATCTCAGGACGGTTTTCCAGAGGTTAGAGGAGCACGGGTTAATAATCAACCCAGCGAAGTGCCAGTTGGGCGTGACGGGGATTGATTTTTTGGGGCACCGCGTCTCACCGGAGGGAGCGATACCCCTGCCCGACAAAGTGCGCGCTGTGGCAAACTTTCCCCGGCCTCAGACGGTCAGGGCGCTGCAGGAATTTTTGGGGATGGTTAACTTTTATAACCATTTCCTCCCCCGCGCAGCTCAACTCATGCAGCCATTGTACGCTGCTGCGCTCAAGAGACGGAAACCCGCGGATGGAGTCGAATGGACTCTGAAGCGAGAGCAGGCATTCTCTGAGGTTAAAGCAGCCCTGGCAAACGCCGCACTGTTGGCACACCCAGACCCAGCGGCCCGGATAGCGCTCACTACCGATGCCTCGGACGCAGCCATAGGGGCCATCGTGGAGCAACGTGTCGCCGGTTCTTGGCAGCCGCTCGCTTTTTTTCAGCAGTGCTTTGCGCGCCAGTGAGCGTAAATACAGCGCGTTCGACAGGGAGTTGCTGGCTCTCCACCTGGCCATACGCCACTTCCAGTTCTGGCTGGAAGGGCGCAGCTTCACGGCGTTCGTGGACCACAAGCCGCTGACGTTCGCGATGGCCAAGGTTTCGGAACCATGGTCGGGCCGGCAGCAGAGACAGCTGGCCGCGATCTCTGAGTTTACGACCGATATTCAGCATGTGTCGGGTAAACTGAATGTGGTGGCGGACTGCCTCTCGTGCGCGGTTGTGGCCCCGGTCTGCATAGGGATAGATTATACAGCCATGGCCGCAGAGCAGATTAGCAATATGGACGTGCGCGCGCTCCAGTCTGGACCAACAGGGTTAAGGCTGGAGAGCAGAGTACTGCAAGACGGCAGCCCCCCCCCAGTCTGCGACGTCTCCACGGGACGGCCACGCCCGGTGGTCCCGGTTGCGTGGCGCCGACGCGTGTTTGTGTCAGTTCATGCTTTGGCGCACCCAGGAGTGCGCACGTCAGTCAAAATGGTGGGAGCGAAATTCGTGTGGCCAGGCCTGCGCAAACAAGTGAAAAAGTGGGCGGCAGCCTGCGTAGCGTGCCAACGAGCCAAAGTGCACAGACACACGAAGGCTCCTTTGGAGCCGTTTAGTATACCGGCTTAAAGATTCGACCATGTTCACGTGGACCTCGTGGCCCCCCCCCCCCACCGTCGCAGGGGTGCACGCACCTTCTGACAGTGGTGGACCGCACCACACGCTGGCCAGAAGCAGTCCAGCTGGCGGCAACCATGTCCGCGGACGTGGCGCGCGCCTTTTTGACATCATGGGTGGCGCGTTTTGGAATCCCGTCGGACATCACGTCCGATAGGGGCCCTCAGTTTGCTTCCGAACTTTGGTCCACAATGGCCTGCAGCCTGGGTGTTGCAATCCACCGCACAACCGCGTACAACCCACAGGCAAATGGGTTATGCGAGCATTTTCACAGGTCACTGAAAGCAGCACTCAGGGCTTCGTTGACGGATACAAATTGGGTAGACCGGTTGCCATGGGTTTTATTGGGGTTGAGTTCCGCACCAAAAGAGGATTTGGAGGCTTCCCCGGCTGAGCTGGTTTTTTCTCAGCCACTGCGGCTGCCCGGGGAATTTTTGCCAGATAATCCCGCACCGGACAGCTGCCCGTCTCAGCGTTCGCAGCGCAGTGCAGACACAGGCACGCTGCCCGGCCCACCACTGTTTTCCACGTGCTTTTGTGCCAAAAACTTTGAAGAACGCGGAGTTCGTGTTCGTCAGACACGATGCCCACCGCCCGCCATTGCGCCCACCCTATGATGGCCCGTTCAGAGTGCTGGAAACAGGGGACAAGCATTTTTTGCTAGACTTGGGGGGCGTCGGAAGAAAATATGCATAGACAGACTTAAGCCCGCCTTTGTAGTGGCGGACGAGCAAGTGCTGCTGGCCCGGGCCCCTCGGCGTGGAAGACCCCCCACTGAGAACTCCCCAGGCAAATGATTCACCAGGACAGCCACACAGGCAAAGCGGTGTTCCTCCCCCCCTCGCCATGGCCCACCCGCAGTCAGACACACGTCCAGCAGCCCCCCCGCCGGCACAGAGACCCCCGTTACAGCAGATACGGGAGGAGGCTGAAGCCCAAAAGGCGTGGTGAGTGAAACTCTGTCTGGGGGGGAGGGGTGGTGGTGTAGCAGAGACAAAATGTATATTGTAGAGACTTGGGGAGTCAGACAGCATCTCAGTCAGGAAGCAGAGGGTAAACAGTAGACGGGGGGGTTTAAGGGTGAATTATTGTGATGTTGGATGTCGTGCAGTGTGATGTGGAATGTCACGCAGATGTGAGATGAGCGGTGGGGATATAAAGGAGAACCGTGCCTGAATGCGTTCATGCTTTTCTGTGTGTGACTGATGAGAGAGTGTTAATAAACTTCGTCTGTTCGTAAACCTGCCTCATCATTTCCCACACTCTCCACAACAAATTCATACTAGGTGGGGAAACTGAATAGACCATTATGCTGTTTATTCCATCTAGCTACAATGCTCCGCACTGTGTATATTTCTGTGTATTTCTGTGCATATGTATATTCACTGTTCCAATTATCTTATCTTCTGAATTATTGCTCTGAGTGTTGCTATCTCTGTGCTGTTGCAATCCTGGAATTTCCCCATTGTGGGACTAATAAAGGCTTATCTTATCTTAATGGGAGTCTTGGCTGCTGTTCCAATCAAATAAATCTTAGAGGCATTCAGTCCCTTTTATATTTGTCAAAGTCTAACATGTGTAATTGCCTACATATAGGCTACACCTCTTTGTATTCCACTTTCAAACAGCCTACATTTGGGCCTGGAAAGTCCAATTGGGCTTCCTGTTTTCACACAAGAATATTTGCTTTCTACGGGCATGCACTAGATTTTTATAAATTTGAAAAAATCTCAAAAAAACTTTTTTTACGTTGTTATTATGGGGTATTGTGTGTAGAATTTTGAGGGAAAAAATGGATTTAATCTATTTTGGAATAAGGCTGTTACATAACAAAATGTGGAAAAAGTGAAGCACTGTGAAGACTTTCCGGATGCACTGTATAAGCTTTTTTCATAAATTTTGATATTTTTGGCATAATCTTCTGCTGTTTTCATAAGATTGTATTATCTGATTATTACCTTTTTCAGGAAAAATGCTGCCTTTTTCATATAAATTTGCAACTTGATTATTTTTATCATGTTCATAGTCAGCTTCATGTGTGCCTGCGTTTGTGTCTATGTTGAATGTAATTTGTTGTTTGTAAATATGGATGTCACCAGACTGCAAAACAAATCTACCTACGGGTACAAATAAAGTAACCTGAAACTGAACCTGAACCTGTTTTCTAATAAAATTGTAGCTTTCAGGTAAATTTGTGACTTTTTCTTGCCAATTTGTGTTTTTTTCCACTCATAAGATTGTAACATTGCCCTTAAATTCTGAGAATTTTTTTCATAAATTTACAGTTATTCTCATAAATTCCATCCATCCATCCATCCATCTTCTACCGCTTTTCCGGAGGTCCAGGTCGCGGAGGCAGCAGTTCAAGCAGAGAAGCCCAGACTTCCCTCTCCCCAGCCACCTGTTCCAGCTCTTCAGAGAGGATACCAAAGCGTTCCCAGACCAGCTGGGAGACATAGTTTCTCCAGTGAGTCCTGGGTCTGCCCCGGGGTCTCCTCCCAGTGGGACGTGCCTGAAACACCTCAAGTGGAAAGCGTCCAGGAGGCATCCTAATCAGATGCCTATACCACCTCAACTGACTCCTTTCAATGTGGAGGAGCAGCGGTTCTACTCTGAGCCTCTCACGGATGACTGAGCTCCTCACCCTATCTCTGAGGATGAGTCCAGCAATCCTACGGAGAAAGCTCATTTCAGCCGCTTGTATCCGCAATCTTGTTCTTTCGGTCATTACCCAAAGCTCGTTACCATAGGTGAGAGTAGGAACGTAGATTGACTGGTAAATCGACAGCTTTGCCTTAGAACTAAGCTCCCTCTTCACCACAACAGACCGGTACAACGTCCACATCACTGCAGATGCTGCTCCGATCCGTCTGTCAATCTCTCGCTCCACTTTCCCCTCACTCGTGAACAAGACCCCAAGATACTTAAACTCCTCCATTTGGGGCAGGAGCCTGTCCCCAACCCAGAGAGGAAAATCCACTTTTTTCTGGCTGAGGACCATGGACTCGGACTTGGAGGTGCTGATTTTCATCCCAGCCGCTTCACACTCAGCGGCAAACCATCCCAGCAAGAGCTGTAGGTCATTGCTGGATGAAGCCAACAAGTCCACAAAACACATGTAAACTGGTTGGGCAAACTCCCATGAACCCTCAAGAATTCTCGAGAGGGTAAAGAGCTGGTCTGACGTGCCACAGCCAGGACGAAAACCACATTGCTCCTCCTGAATCTGAGGTTCGACCAACGGCCAGACTCTCCTCTCCAGTACCTTGGCATAGACCTGGAGGCTGAGGAGTGTGATCCCTCTAAAGTTGGAGCACACCCTCCGGTCCCCTTTTTTGAAGAGAGGAACCACCACCCCGGTTTGCCATGCCAAAGGCACTGCCCCCGACCTCCACGCAATGTTGCAGAGGCGTGTCAACCATGACAGCCCAACAACATCCAGGGCCTTGAGGTACTCAGGGCGAATCTCGTCCACCGCCGGGGCACGGCCACCAAGGAGATTTTTAACCACCTTGATGACCTCAGCCCCTGTGATAGGCGAGTCATCCCCCTCATCCACAAGCCCTGCTTCCTCTGTGGAAGGCGTATCAGTGGGATTGAGGAGATCCTCGAAGTATTCCTTCCACCGTCCGACGATATCCCCAGTCAAAGTCAACAGTGCCCCATCTGCACCATACACAATGTGGACAGGGAGCTGTTTCCCCCTCCTGAGCCGCTGGACAGTTTGCCAGAATTTCTTCAAGGCCGACCGAAAGTCTTGTTCCATGGCCTCACCGAACTCCTCCCATATCCGGGTTTTTGTTTCAGCAACCACCCGAGCTGCACTCCGCTTAGCCTGCCAGTACACCTCAGCTGCTTCGGGAGTCCCACAAGCCAACCAAGCCTGATAGGACTCCTTCTTCAGCTTAATGGCCCCCCTCACCACTGGTGTCCACCACTTGGTTTGGGGGTTGCCACCACGAGATGCACCGACCACCTTGCAGCCGCAGCTCTGGGCCGCCGCTTCAACAACAGAGGTGGAGAACATGGCCCATTCAGACTCCATGTCTCCAGACTCCCTCGGAATGTGGTTGAAGTTCTTCCGGAGGTGGGAGTTGAAGACCTCCCGGACTGGGGCCTCAGCCAGACGTTCCCAGCACACCCTCACTATACGTTTGGGTCTACCAGGTCTGAATGGCATCCTCCCCTGCCATCAGATCCAACTCACCACCAGGTGGTGATCAGTTGACAGCTCTGCATCTCTCTTTACCCGGGTGTCCAAGACATACGGTCGCAGGTCTGATGACATGATAACAAAATCGATCATCAGCCTGCGACCTAGGGTGTCCTGGTGCCAAGTGCACATATGGACACCCTTATGCTTGAACATGGTGTTCATTATGGACAAACTGTGGTTAGCACAGAAGTCCAATAACTGAACACCACTCGGGTTCAGATCGGGCAGGCCGTTCCTCCCAATCACCCCCCTCCAGGTTTCACTGTCGTTGCCCATGTGCGCATTGAAGTCCCCCAGTAGGACAATGGAGTCTCCAAGAGGAGCACCCTCCAGCACCCCAGTCACAGACTCCAAAAAGGGTGGGTACTCTGAAACATCATTTGGTGCATCATTTGGTTCTTTCTGATCCGGTGATAACTTTCTGATCCGGCACACCTTTCACTCTATATATATCACGGACACACAGATCGCCCCAAAGGTCTCCCGAGTCGGCGGACGGAGCCTCTGTTTACAGCAGGAGATGATACAGCAGGAAAGAGCTAGCTAGCACTCAACCGCCACCCGGTGCTAACGGAGAAACTCGACATACCGGGAGAACTGAAGCGAAAACAATGCGGGTGCCGGGCTGGAGTTTAGGTGGCGTGCAAGAAATATAAGACAGAATAATAAAGAGCGATGGCAAGAACCAAGCAGACCGCCCGTAAATCTACTGGGGAAAAACCCCCAGGAAGCAGCTGGCCACCAAGGCTACTCGGAAAAGAGCTCCGGCCACCGGTGGAGTGAAGAAGCCTCACCGTTACAGGCCCGGTACCGTGGCTCTGAGAGAGATCCGTCGCTACCAGAAATCCACGGAGTTGCTCATCCGTAAGCTGCCCTTCCAGCGCCTGGTGAGGGAGATCGCTCAGGACTTCAAGACCGACCTGCGCTTCCAGAGCTCCGCCGTCATGGCTCTGCAGGAGGCCAGCGAGGCCTACCTGGTAGGTCTCTTCAAGGACACCAACCTGTGTGCCATCCACGCCAAGAGGGTCACCATCATGCCCAAAGACATCCCGCTGGCCCGCCGCATCCGCGGAGAGAGAGCTTAGACTTTCTGCTGCACATCCACCAACCACAATGCGCCGCACTGTGTGTCTATATATATATCAGCCACCAATTGTGCAAGTTCTCCCACTTAAAAGATGAGAGAGGTCTCCAATTTTCATCATAGGTATACCTCAACTATGAGAGACAAAATGAGGAAAAAAAATCCAGAAAATCACATTGAAGGATTTTTCATGAATTAATTGGTAAATTCCTCGGTAAAATAAGTATTTGGTCAATAACAAAAGTTTATCTCAATACTTTGTTATATACCCTTTGTTGGCAATGACAGAGGTCAAACGTTTTCTGTAAGTTTTCACAAGGTTTTCACACACTGTTGCTGGTGTTTTGGCCCATTCCTCCATGCAGATCTCCTCTAGAACAGTGATGTTTTGGGGCTGTCGCTGTGCAACACGGACTTTCAACTCCCTCCAAAGATTTTCTTTGAGGTTGAGATCTGGAGACTGGCTAGGCCACTCCAGAACCTTGAAATGCTTCTTACGAAGCCACTCCTTCGTTGCCCGGGCGGTGTGTTTGGGATCATTGTCATGCTGAAAAACCCAGCCACGTTTCATCTTCAATGCCCTTGCTGATGGAAGGAGGTTTTCACTCAAAATCTCACGATACATGGCCCCATTCATTCTTTCCTTTACACGGATCAGTCATCCTGGTCCCTTTGCAGAAAAACAGCCCCAAAGTATAATGTTTTCACTCCCATGCTTCACAGTAGGTATGGTGTTCTTTCTCCTCCAAACACGACAAGTTGAGTTTTTACCAAAAAGTTCTATTTTGGTTTCATCTGACCATATCACATTCTCCCAATCCTCTTCTGGATTATCCAAATGCTCTCTAGCAAACTTCAGACGGGCCTGGACATGTACTGGCTTAAGCAGGGGGACACGTCTGGCACTGCAGGATTTGAGTCCCTGGCGGCGTAGTGTGTTACTGATGGTAGCCTTTGTTACTTTGGTCCCAGCTCTCTGCAGGACATTAACTAGGTCCCCCCGTGTGGTTCTGGGATTTTTGCTCACTGTTCTTGTAATCATTTTGACCCCATGAGGTGAGATCTTGCGTGGAGCCCCAGATCGAGGGAGATTATCAGTGGTCTTGTATGTCTTCCATTTTCTAATAATTGCTCCCACAGTTGATTTCTTCACACCAAGCTGCTTATCTATTGCAGATTCAGTCTTCCCAGCCTGGTGCAGGTCTACAATTTTGTTTCTGGTGTCCTTTGACAGCTCTTTGTTCTTGGCCATAGTGGAGTTTGGAGTCTGACTGTTTGAGGTTGTGGACAGGTGTCTTTTATACTGATAACGAGTTCAAACAGGTGCCATTAATACAGGTAACGAGTGGAGGACAGAGGAGCCTCTTAAAGGAGAAGTTACAGGTCTGTGAGAGCCAGAAATCTTGCTTGTTTGTAGGTGACCAAATACTTATTTTACCGAGGAATTTACCAATTAATTCATTAAAAATCCTTCAATGTGATTTTCTGGATTTTTTTTTTCCTCATTTTGTCTCTCATAGGTGAGGTATACCTATGATGAAAATTGGAGACCTCTCTCATCTTTTAAGTGAGAGAACTTGCACAATTGGTGGCTGACTAAATACTTTTTTGCCCCACTGTATATATACACTACCGTTCAAAAGTTTGGGGTCACTTAGAAATTTCCTTATTTTTGAAAGAAAAACACTTTTTTTTCAATGAAGATAACTTTAAACTAATCAGAAATACACTCTATACATTGCTAATGTAGTAAATGACTATTCTAGCTGCCAATGTCTAGTTTTTGGTGCAATATCTACATAGGTGTATAGAGGCCCATTTCCAGCAACTATCACTCCAGTGTTCTAATGGTACAGTGTGTTTGCTCATTGCGTCAGAAGACTAATGGATGATTAGAAAACCCTTGTGCAATCATGTTAGGTCTGCATTGCTGTAATTGCTGCAAATAGAGGATTCTTTGACAAAAGCAAAGTTTGAAGGAAAAAATTATTATTTCAAATACAAATCATTATTTCTAACCTTGTCAATGTCTTGACTATACTTTCTATTCATTTTACAACTCATGGTGGTAAATAAGTGTGACTTTTCATGGAAAACAGAAAATAATTGTCTGGGTGACGCCAAACTTTTGAACGGTAGTGTATATATATACAGTATATGTATATACTGTATATGTACATATGTATACTAGCTGCTCTTGTTTTTTCTTGCCTCTGATTGTTGCTCTGAGTGTTGCTATCCCTGTGCTGTTGCAATCCTGAAATTTCCCCATTGTGGGACTAATAAAGGCTAATCTTATCTTATCTTATCTTATTATCTGCCTAGGGAATTCAGCAACGTGTTTGTAGTCGGTGTTTACATAGCGCCGAGCGCTAACGCTAAAGCTAATGCTAAGAAGGCACTCAGGGAACTGCACAATGCAATCAGTGAAATCCAAATTTCACACCCGGACAGTTTTGTGGTGGTTGCGGGGGATTTTAACCACACCAGCCTAAAGACTGTGCTCCCCAAGTTTAAACAATGTGTAGACTTTTAAGACCAGAGGAGAGAATATGTTGGACTTAGTGTACACAAACACAGATGCATATAAAGCGATACCCCGCCCCCATCTCGGCTGTTCTGATCACATATCCGTGATGCTGCTGCCTGCCTACAAACCTTTATTGAAGCGCAGCAGGCCAGCAGTGAAACAAATCAGGATTTGGCCAGAGAGTGCAACCTCTGCACTGAAAGACTGTTTTCAGCACACAGACTGGAAGGTCTTCAAAATAGCAGCCTCCCAGGAAGACAGGACAGATGTGGAGGAGTATGCTGATTCGGTCACCAGCTACATCGCGAAGTGCACAGAGGATTTCACTACAGTGAAGACCATCACTATATGGGGTAATCATAAGCCCTGGATGACTGCAGAGGTGCGCTCGCTGCTCACAGCCAGAGATGCAGCCTTCAGAGCGAAGGCCAGGATCGCCCTCCGCTCAGCCAGGTCTGCGCTTTCTAAGGGAATTAAGGCGGCAAAGCGCGCCTATGCGGAGAAAATCCAGGGACACCTCTGTGACACTAGGAACACCAAGCAGATGTGGCAGGGAGTTCGGACACTGACGGGCTTTAAGCCTAGGCAGGGGGTCGATGATGACGACGCTTCGCTTCCAGACAGGCTTAACGACTTCTTTGCACGTTTTGAAGCATCAAACTCGACAATCAGAGGGAGGGCTGGCCCTCCCCCACCATCGGTCGGACCAGCTTTTACCATCAACACAGCGGACACACGGAGGACCCTAACCAGAGTCAACCCACGCAAAGCTGCAGGTCCAGACAACATTCCGGGACGTGTGCTCCGAGACTGCGCGAGCGAGTTGGCGGATGTCCTGACTGACATTTATAACATCTCCCTGAGTCAGGCCATCATTCCCAGATACTTCAAGACCTCTATCATTGTACCGGTGGCAAAGAAACCAGTGGTGTCCTGTTTGAATGACTATCGTCCTGTTGCACTGACACCAATTGTGATGAAGTGTTTTGAGCGGCTTGTCAAACCACACATTACAGCCTGCCTCCCTGCATCACACGACCCACTCCAGTTTGCATATTGTTCAAACCGCTCCACGGAGGATGCTATAGTCACCACCCTACACTCTGTCATCACCCACCTGGACCAGAAAGACACCTACGCCAGACTCCTGTACATTGATTTCAGTTCAGCATTCAACACCATTATTCCCCAGAGACTGATGGAGAAATTACTCCTTCTCGGTCTGAACACCGCCACATGTCTCTGGATCCTGGATTTCCTGACTGAGAGACCTCAGTCTGTCCGGGTTGGAAACAACATCTCCAAGTCTGTCACGCTGAGTACCGGATCCCCTCAAGGCTGTGTACTCGGTCCACTGTTGTTTACACTTCTAACACATGACTGTGTATCCAGACACGAGGGGAACCAGATTATTAAGTTTGCAGATGACACCATGGTGGTGGGACTTATCCAGAGGGATGAGGAATCAATGTACAGGGAAGAAGTGAGAGACCTGGAGGGCTGGTGCAGGGAGAACAATCTGGTGCTCAACGTGGACAAAACGAAGGAGATGATTATCGACTTCCGGCGGTCGCAGCCTGAACACGCCCCCCTCAGCATCGGCGGCCGTTTAGTGGAGAGAGTAGAGAACATCAAGTTCCTCGGAGTGCAGACCTCGCAGGACCTGACCTGGAGCAAGAATTCCTTGGAGATCATGAAGTGGGCTCAGCAGAGACTGCACTTCTTGAGGAAACTCAAACAGGCCTCTCTCCCCATCTGCATCCTCAGGATCTTCTACAGAGGTGTGGTGGAGAGTGTTCTGACGTACTGCATTGCTACATGGTACTCCAGCTGCAGTATGTCACACAAAAAAGCCCTGCAGAGGATAGTCAAGGGGGCGGAGAGGGTAATTGGAGTCTCCCTCCCCTCTGTCCAAGAACTTTTTCAGAACCGTTGTAGGAGCAGGGCACTAAACATTGTCAAGGACCGTTCTCACCCTCTGCATAAACACTTTGAACTTCTTCCATCTGGTAAACGATTCCGGAGCATCAGAGGCAGAACCACCAGACTGATCAACAGCTTCCTTCCACAAGCTGTCAGGATGCTGAACAGTTGACCCGGAATCTCTCATACACACTACTGCACCTACGGACATTTTGTATATTATAGTTAGTTTTTCTTTTTTTTCCCCAAGTATGTCTCAGGGATGTGTGAATGGATGGGGGGTGGGGGGGGGGGGGGCTATGTGGGAATGTGTCTTAAATCATGCTGCTTCTTATATGGATGCCGAGAGAAATGCAATTTCATCTTGCCTGCACTACAGTTGTATGTACAGCAATATGACAATAAAGTTTGATTTGATTTGAGGCACAAATGATGGTCAGGACCTGTTTCCCAACCCGAAGGCGCAGGGAAGCAACCCTTTCGTCCACCAGGGAAAACTCCAATATAGAGGCAGCAAGGTGGGGGGATACAAGAATACCCACCCCTGCTCGTTGCCTCTCGCCCGGGGCAACTCCAGAAAAGGCCAAGCTCCAGCCCCTCTCCAGGAGACTGGTTCCGGAACCGGAGCTGTGTGTTGAGGTGAGGCCGACTATATCTAGCCGGTATCTCTCAACCTTGTACACCAGGTCAGGCTCCTTCCCCACCAGAGAGGTGACATTCCACGTACCAAAAGCCAGTTTAGAAAGCTTGGGATCAGTCCGCCAAGGTCTCCGCCTTTGACCGCCACCTAATCCACATAGCACCGGACCCCCATGATCCCTCCTGCAGGTGGTGAGCCCACTGGAGGTATTCTCATAAATTGATTATAATTTTCTTTGTAAACTTGTTAGCTTTCATGGGCAAAACTGCAGCATTTCTCACATAATTTATTACATTTTTCCTCAATAAAAACTCCCAGCTTTTTCCATTAAACTGATTTCTTTTCCAGGCATTTTGTGGCTTTTTTTCCTTTCAAATTTGTGGGTACATTTTCCTCAGAAAGTTCCCAAATTTTTCCCTAAATTTGTGAGATTTTTTGCACAAGTTTTCAGATTTTCTCATTTTCTGCTTTTTAGGATATTTTCTCATGAATGTGCAGCTTTTTTTCTTGTAAATTTATTGCTTCTTTTCATGGAAATGTATGATTTTATCCCCCAAGGCCTCAGGGAGTCACTGTCTCACTATCTATGGGCAAAAGAGCTACATGTGGCCCCAGAGCCGCAGGTTGCAGACCCCTGCTCTAGGGTATTGTCCTGGGCCACAGTGTGTGTGATGGACCAAGGAGCTGGCAGCAGCGAGGTAAGTCCACTCTTCCACACATTAACAGGCAGGCAAACAATGTAGCTCTTTAGAAGCACAGCATCGTACATTGGATGCTTCTACACTAAGAGCACATGCTGTAATATAATAAACAATAGTGAACCATTCACCACGCCATTCACTTCCGCCCTCCAGAGAGAGCAGTCGCTTCTTCTCTTCTCTCCTGCTCCCTGCCTCTCCCTTCCTAACTGACTGGATCCCAGCTTGCTATTGTCTGTGTCTGCGTGGCTCTTCTACTGGTGATTCATCCTAACGAAATTATGGATTTAGTAAGCTGGGCTTTGAACGCAATCGACACTGTCTTCTCAACGAGGAAATCGGGTCCGGGGGAGCCCATCTGTCCTGCAGGTACTGCTGCTGTGGGTTATATTAAAGACACATATAATTGGAAACTTATGTGTCTGTGCGATCTTTCAATTGAAGATATAGAAGATATATATCTATTTGGCGCTACGGTCTCAGGACTTCTACTGATCGGCTTTGGGATAGTCCTGGTGTATCGAAAATTAAAGAAGATGGACAGAGCTTATCAAAAAGCTGACCCTGCGAAGCTCTTTCTTCAATTCGACCAGCTGGGGAGGACTCTGATAGCGGCTAATGGAGAACTGAACAGAAAGACTGAAAACATCACGGTGGCACTAAGAGCTCTCCAGGATATGATTTCAAAGCCTGGCAACGATGGAATTATGGAGCACTGAACCCATAAGAGAAGGGAAAGTTTTTCTCTGAACATCAGTACTCATTCGACCTGTTTTCGGCGCCCTCAGCACTCAGTCCTCCTGGATGAAGATAACAGTATAAATGTTGATTTTCCCCTTCATAAACATCTGGCGTACAGTATCTGACTCTCAAGGACAGCGCCATGTGTCTGACTCAGAGAATTCCATCTGCCGTGCTCAAGGACATGTGCCTCTGACTTTCAGACACTAGTCATAACATCTGCTGAGAGATCTTTGCTGTCCACCAGTAACTGATAACTGACACCCTTTGCATCCAACACACACATGACTGACCCATTTATACTGATGAAAGACACACATTCACTGTTCTCTCTACTGTTGCTGTTTGTTAAGTGTGATTCATTGTCTGCTAATTGTGCATTGAGGGTTTTTTTCTGTGTGATCATAATTCGGCTCACTTGAGCTTATTTGAGCTTACAAGCGTTATTTTGATAACTATGTTTTTTCTCTCTGCCTATTGTTTTTTTCCTTGACCCTTGCCCTCTATTCCCCTCCTGTATGACAGGCGCCTCGTCATGGCTTGCCGCGTCATTGGGATGCGCCTTTCAGGAGCGCCCAATGTCAAGTCAAATTCCTCGTATGTTTACTTGTTTACTTGTAAATGTGCTTGGCAATAAACTTTATTCTGATTCTGATTCTGATTCAGATTCTGAACACTGACGTGTAGGTTTAGGAGCATGACAGTGTAATATATTTATTTGAATGGTCTAGATTTGTAATTAATTAACTGTAGCTACCAACATCCTTGAACTAGTAGTACAACTACAAAAAAGGGGCTAACAATTAGTAAATGATTTTCATTGTCAAAGCACTTTCACTATTTTATTAGATTACTTTTTGAAGCATTTCAGAAAGCACCAGTGATATCAGTCAGCTTACCTCCACTCAGCACAAACAGATTCTCAAATCCTCCTTCACACATGGTGGTGGCTGCCTGGCTGGCTATTCTCTCATCCTCATCATAAACAATGATGATTTTCCCTGCCGCATTTTTCTAAGGTAATGACAGTTAAGGCAATATTATCTCACTCTGGAAAACCTTGATCATGAACAAGTAGAGAAGGAAGCTGAATACGTAATACTTCATAAGCTTGAAAGGGAAATTTCTGTTTTTGAAACTCCTTAACCAGCATGGATGGGAATAAAGTAAAGAATTCAACAATTTTAACATATTCTGAGATTTTTGCAAACATGTAGGTGTGACATGAAAATATGAGAATGTCTGTGGCAGTAAAGGATACGTATTCCAGCACTTCTTTGGTGTAGGGGTTCATAGTTCGAGAAAGCATGGCAATGGGGAAACTGTGCGCTGCAAGAAACACAGCGTGATTTAATGTATTAAAGCAACAATAAAGAACGCTTTTAAAGGGTCACTGATTGCTCTTTTTACACATTTCAACAGCTCACTCATGTCTTATTGAAGTGCATGTGACATATTTTGTTCAGATTTTCTTAAATTTTTTAATTATTGAAGGAGATTAGTTTTTTTATATTTTTCTTGGCTTTCTTCAAATGCTCTGATTCAAAGCCTGTCACTTTAAGAAACAGACTTCAGTTGTTCAACTTCAGCCTCCCTCTTACGTCAGTTAGCCATTAGCTGAGGAGCTTCTAGCAGGCTCCTTCCTTCCAACTCGGTTGAGCAGCACTCTGGTTCACTGATCCACAGTCAGTGGTGGATCTCGCGTCAGTCTGGTCTGTCTCCCAATAAATTTTGCCGTGATTCCACAACAAATTGCACTACATGCTGGAAGATCGCGGCAACCCAAGCCGAGCTACCGAGCCAAGGGATCTCAAAGGGCATTGTGGCTCTGTGGGACTCCACTCTTCTGTCACAGCCAGCTGAAAGCTGGAGCAACTATGCTGCCCATGAGAGCTGAGCAGATCCACGGAGGACGGTGGGGTTGCTGGGTGTGAGAGCCAGCAGCATCTGGTCCCGGGACATTTTGATTATAGCGAGCCAGAGACTTTGTTGTGATTCCGTGGTGGATTGCATGTACTGGTATGCCAAGAACTCCCCCACCAATCTGGGGGAGTTCTCGGCATAACACTGGCCAGTAGCCCAAGTCCTGGACCATAAAAGCGACCGGTGTGCCGTGGCGAGCGATCCGACGTGGAATCACGATGAAACCACTCGGAGATGGGCCAGAGTGAACCAGGTGATAACAGGCATGGCTATTAGGGTGACTAAGCTCTGAAGAAGATAACAGTATAAGCTGCGCTTACAGCGAGTGTCCTGATAACAGTGTTAGCTCGTGCATCTACATGACGGGCAGCTAGGCAGGCCAATAATAGAGCAGTGGGTGGGTCTCAAGGACGGCAGTGGGTTGGCTTTTTCGAAACTTGACGTGTACGATTTACCCGGAAGAGTCAAAAAATGTTTTGAGGAGCTTCTCTGAGAGAAAAACGAGATAAAGGCAGTGTGCTTTTTTCAGATAGTTGTCTTTTTTTGAAAATTTTTGGTTAATTACATGACCAGTTGGCACATTTGAGTTAAAACCTACAAATATGACATTTTTCAGTCAATGACCCCTTTAAGATATTCAACAACTACATGTTGGCTCACCGCTGATGATGTGACAGTGGTCGTACTGATTGCGGTCTCGGACGTCCAGCAGCAGGTACGGGCACTCGGGGTACGGACTATTGCACGGCTGTGGGTTGGATGCCAACTCATCAGCCGTCTGTTGATCATTCCTATCCAGGTTCAGCTTTCCCACGCCACTGATGACACTGAAAGGTCAAATGCATCACTGTTTAGTTGTACATGTGTCCGAATAAATTACAACATTTTGATGAGGAATTTTGGTGAAATTGTTTTTCAGCAGGTTACAGAATAAAACAGAATTGTTCATTTTACTTGATAAACTGATAATTTTGCAGTGGTCTCATTGTGTCATGGGTAAGGAAGCCAAACAACAGAAAGGAGTCCTTTGTGTAGCAGCACTGCCTGATTTCTGCCCCCCACACACACACACACACAGATAGTGATGTGCACCTAAAAGGTCTCTCATTGCAGTTTCGATCTGTCACCTCCAGAGAGGCCACAGTTAGAGTTACTCTGGGGGTTCCTGTTGGAGCTGTGAGGGAGGACCTGGGTGGTGTAGGAACAGATTAAAGGAGGTTATTGTGTAGAACGCAGGAAGGAGTGTCGGTGGGACAGACTGGTGGTTTTGAAACTACAGGATGAACACTGTACTAGAGGAGGTGTAAGAGTTTTACATGTGCTTAGAAAGAAGAAGGGGATTTAACTCATTACATCAGAAGATGATGTGAGGAAAAAGAAGATGCAGCACATCAGATCAACAGACATGCTTCAGAATATGCCAGCGTCAGAATTGATCTGAGGTTCCTGGTTTGTTGCACCACAGTTTCCACAACAGTTCCAGTGAAAGCTCTACTGCAAGTTTAAATAAATGTCCTCAACTAAATCAAAAATAACCAGAAACATTTTCTTAAGCACAAATATTGAGGGGGACACTAAGAATTATTTTACACTAAGAATTATTTTAATCTTCTCCTCCTCCTCCTCCTCCTCCTCTCAGTTACTGGCAGAGAGCAAACAACTGAAAGATACAGTGGTGTGAAAAAGTATTTGCCCCCTTCCTGATTTCTCATTTTTGTGAATGTTTGTCACGCTTAAATGTTTCAGATTATCAAACAAATTTAAATATTAGAGGAAGATAACACAAGTAAACACAAAATGCAGTTTTTAAATGAAGGTGTTTATTATCATTCATTCATTCATCTTCTTCCGCTTAATCCTTTTCGGGTCGCCGGGGGGCTGGAGCCTATCCTATCTTTGGGCGAGAGGCAGGGTCCACCCTGGACAGATCGCCAGTCCATCGCAGGGCCAGCACAGAGAGACAGACAACCATTCACTCTCACAGTCATACCTAAGGACAATTTAGAATCCCCCAGTTTAATGCCAATTAACCTAACTTGCATGTTTTTGGCATGTGGGAGGAGAAAAAAATCCAAACCTACATGGGGTCATGTGATAAAAGTAATTGCCCCCTAAACCTAATAACTGGTTGGGCCACCCTCAGCAGCAACAACTGCAATCAAGCGTTTGCGATAACTGGCAATGAGTTTTTTACAGCAGTGTAGAGGAATTTTGGTCCACTTATCTTTGCAGAATTGTTGTAATTCAGTCACATTGGAGGGTTTTCTAGCATGAACCGACTTCTGAAGGTCATGCCACAGCATCTCAATCATATTCAGGTCAGGATTTTGACTAGGCCACTCCAAAGTCTTCATTTTGTTTTTCTTGAGCCATACACAGGTGGACTTGCTGGTATGTTTTGGATCATCGTCCTGCTGCTGAACCCAAGTGAGCTTCAGCTTGAGGTCACGAACAGATGGCCGGACATTCTCCGTCAGGATTTTTTGGTAGACAGCAGAATTCATGCTTCCATTTACCACAGCAAGTCTTCCAAGTCCTGAAGCAGCAAAACAGCCCTAGACCATGATACTACCACCACCATATTTTACTGTTGGTATGATGTTCCTTTTCTGAAATTCTGTGTTACTTTTAGGCCAGATGTAATGGGACACACACCTCCCAAAAAGTTCAACTTTGTCTTGTCAGTCCACAGAGTATTTTCCCAAAAGTCTTGGGGAACATCAAGATGTTTTCTCACAAAACTGAAACGAGCCTTTATGTTATTTTTGCTCAGCAGTGGTTTTTGTCTTGAAACTCTGCCATGCAGGCCATTTTTGCCCAGTCTCTTTCTTATGGTGGAGTCATGAACATTGACCTCAACTGAGGCAAGTGAGGCCTGCAGTTCTTTGGATGTTGTTGTGGGGTCTTTTGTGACCTCTTAGATGAGTCACTGCTGTGCTCTTGGGGTAATTTTGGTCGGCCAGCCACTTCTGGGAAGGTTCACCACTCTTCCAAGTTTTCACCATTTGTGGATAATGGCTCTCACTGTGGTTCAATGGAGTCCCAAAGCTTTAGAAGTGGCTTTATAACCTTCTCCAGACTGATAGATCTCAGTTACTTTGTTTCTCATTTGTTTCTGAATTTCTTTGGATCGCAGCATGATGTCTAGCTTTTGAGGATCTTTTGGCCTACTTCACTTTGTCAGGCAGGTCCTATTTAAGTGATTTCTTAATTGAGAACAGGTGTGGCAGTAATCAGGCCTGGGTGTAGCTAGAAAAACTGAACTTGTGGGACACATATGTGGGTTTCATATGCTTCACATATATATTACTGTATACTTATTGTATGCTTCACGTCTCAGAGGAACAAAAGGACTGAACCTCCTAGGGGTAACAGGAGGATGTGAGATCTGGCCTTTTGTATGCAAAAAGATGGCCTTGAGGGATTTCCTGACCACCAGTGACTTTAGGTGGAGGTGAGAAGACCTGGAGGGAGATGCATTGTGACTTGGGATTAAAAGACAATGTGACTGTGTGCTTTGATGTCCTGGGGTATAAAAGGGACAGATGTTGGGGGATTCATTCTCTTTCTGTTTTTGGATGTTGGAGAATGTGAAATAAACTGGACTTGTGAAATAAACTCAGCCTCTTCCTTCCACACTCTCCACACTGGTGACCCTAAGATGTATCATGAGCAGAAGTAATTCTCCCAAGCCAGACTCGTCAGGAGCCAGCCAAACGAATGCAACCACAGTTCAGCTACCGGACTTCTGGCAGAACAATCCGCGCTCCTGGTTTAACGCGGTCGAGGCGCAGTTCAACCTCCGGAGGATTTCGGTAGACGCCACAAAGTTCTACCATGTGGTTGCAAAGCTGGATAACCACACAGCCCAGCGGGTGAAGAGCCTGATCAACCACCCGCCGGACAGCGACAAGTACAGCACGTTGAAGGCTGCACTTATCCGTTACTTCACCCCCTCGGTGGAGGAGCGAGCAGAGGGGCTCCTGGCGCTGACTGAATTTGAGAGCGACAGACCTGCAGACCTGATGGAGAAGATGTTGAGGTTGAGAGACTCCGAAGATGATAACTTCATCTTCACCCACCTTTTCCTCAGGACCCTACCGTCAGCGGTGAGAGTGACCCTGGCCAGTTCACCACTGTTGGCCCGACGAGACTACCGCGAGCTGGGCCAGGAGGTGCAACGACTCGTCAACGCCAATAAACGGCGTGCAGCTACGGCCACGGCAGCGGAGCTAGGCGCAATGTCCGGAGATGGCAGGGGGCCAGAGGCTGCAGCACCAGACTCACCGACGACGGCGGCGGCAGGGGCCAGGAGACACGGAGCAGATGACGTCCTTTGCTTCTACCATTGCCGCTTCGCAAAGAGGGCATGCAAGTGCATTCCACCGTGCCATTTCAAGTGCTTGGGAAACGCCAAGACCGGGGGTCGGTAGCAGCTGCGACCCTCGGAGAGGAGAACAAGCTGCTCTACTTGAGGGATGCGCGCTCAGGGAGGCATTTCCTCGTGGACACAGGCTCCCAGCTGAGTTTCATCACACCTTCCTACGCTGACCGGCTGGCGCCTTCCAGTGGTCCCGGGGTGTCAGCAGCAAACGGCTCGGCGATTAAGACCTTCGGTGAGAGGACTCTGCTTCTGTCTTTACACGGCCGTACATTCGAGTGGACTTTTGTCATAGCGGCAGTCAATTTCAACATGTTAGGGGCTGATTTTTTGTGCTCACATGGTTTGTTGGTTGATCTTGCTAACAGACGCCTGGTTAATGCACTCTCTTTTTATTCTATTCCCTGTACAGCTCGAGTGGCCCCGCCAACAGCACAAGCCAACGTCACAGCTGCAGGTGGTAAGTTCCACACACTCCTCACTCAGTTCCCAGCACTCGCGGTCCCAACATTTTCGGTGACCGTGGCTAAACACGGGGTGGAACATTTCATTACTACCACCGGACCGCCCGTTTTTGCAAAAGCTCGGCGCTTGGATTCAGCTAAACTGACCATAGCGCGCGAGGAGTTCGCCAACCTGGAAAGGTTGGGCATCATCAGGCGTTCGAAGAGCCCATGGGATTCACCGCTTCACATGGTCCCAAAAGCTGATGGCTCATAGCGACCTTGCGGTGATTTCCGCAGGTTGAACAACGCTACAGCGCACGACCGTTACCCGATCCCGCACATCCAAGATTTTTCAGTTCATTTGGCGGGAGCGCGTGTTTTTTCTAAAATAGACTTGGTACGCGGTTACCACCAGGTCCCAGTGCGCGCTGAGGACATACCCAAAACAGCGGTAATAACTCCTTTCGGGCTTTTCGAGTTTTTGCGCATGCCGTTTGGGCTTAAAGGCGCGGCACAGACGTTCCAACACATGATGGACGCGGTTCTGCGCGATCTCCCCTTCGTGTTCGTCTACCTGGACGACATATTGGTAGCCAGCGCGTCCGTAGACGAACACGAAAACCACCTCACGGCAGTTTTCCGGAGGTTGGCAGAGCACGGGTTAATAATCAACCCAGCGAAGTGTCAGTTCGGGGTGATGCAGATTGATTTTTTGGGGCATCGCGTCTCTCCAGAAGGAGCGGTTCCTCTACCTGACAAAGTGCGCGCAGTAACAAATTTTCCCCAACCACAAACGGTCAAAGCGTTACAGGAGTTTTTGGGAATGGTGAATTTTTATAACCGTTTTCTCCCCCGCGCAGCGCAGCTCATGCAACCATTGTATGCTGCACTAAAAAAACAAAAACCCACAAATAAGGTCGAATGGTCTCCGGAGCGAGAGCGCGCATTCGCTGAAGTCAAAACAGCCCTGGCAAACGCTGCATTGTTGGCACACCTAGTCCCAACGGCCCGCATGGCGCTCACTATGATGCATCAGATGTGGCCACAGGGGCGGTCATGGAACAGTATGTAGCCGGAGCCTGGCAACCGCTCGCCTTTTTCAGCAAGACCTTGCGCGATAGCGAACGAAAATACAGCGTATTCGACAGGGAGTTGTTAGCTCTCCACTTGGCCATTCGCCACTTCCAGTTCTGGCTGGAAGGACACCGTTTCACTGCGTTCGTTGACCACAAGCCGCTGACTTTCGTGATGGCCAAGATTTCAGAACCTTGGTCGGGCCGGCAGCAGAGACAGCTGGCCACGACATCGGAGTTTACTACCGATATCCAGCATGTGGCGGGTAAACTTGATTTAGTGGCGGACTGCCTCTCGCGCACCGTGGCGGCTCCAGCCCACGTAGGGGTAGATTCTGCAGCCATGGCCGCGGATCAGGTTAGCGACGCGGAAGTGCACGCAGCCCCAGTCCGCGTGGGGATAGATTATGCAGCCATGGCCGCGGAGCAGGTTAGCGACGCGGATGTGCACGCGCTCCAGTCTGGACCAACAGGGTTAAGGCTGGAGAACAGGGTGCTGCAAGACGGTATGCCCCCCCTAATCTGCGATGTCTCCACTGGGCGACCGCGTCCTGTGGTACCAGCCGCGTGGCGCCGCCGTGATTTTGACTCGATCCATTCTCTGGCGCACCCGGGAGTGCGCGCGTCGGTCAAAATGGTAGGAGAGAAGTTTGTATGGCCAAGCCTGCGCAAACAAGTTAGAGAGTGGGCGGCAGCCTGCACAGCTTCTCAACGAGCCAAGGTTCATAGACACACGAGAGCTCCCTTGGAGCCGTTTCACAGTCCAGCTAAAAGGTTTGATCATGTCCACGTGGACCTCGTAGGCCCCCTCCCGCCCTCACAAGGGTGCACACATCTTCTGACAATGGTTGACCGCACCACGCGTTGGCCGGAAGTGGTTCCGCTGTCGTCAACCACAGCCGAGGAGGTGGCGCGCGCGTTTTTAATGGCATAGGTAGCTCGTTTTGGAGTCCCGTCGGACATTACGTCCGACAGAAGCCTTCAATTTGTTTCCGAACTTTGGTCAGCGATGGCCCGCAGCCTGGGGGCAACGATCCACCGCACGACCGCGTACAACCCGCAGGCTAACGGGTTATGTGAACGTTTTCACAGGTCATTGAAGGCGGCTCTCAGAGACAGATGCAAATTGGGTGGACAAGCTACCATGGGTTTTATTGGGGTTGTGTTCTGCACCTAAAGAGGATTTAGAAGCCTCCCCAGCTGAGCTAGTTTTCACACAGCCACTTCGGCTGCCTGGGGAATTCCTCCCAGATAATCCGGTGCCAGAGTGCTCCCCTGCTCAGCGGTTACAGAGTAACACGGGCCCGAGCACGCTACCTGGCCCCGTTCACCACAGTTTTCCGCGTGTTTTTGTGCCTAAGGCTTTAAAAAATGCGGAGTTTGTTTTTGTCAGACATGATGCCCATCGCCCACCTTTACGACCACCTTATGATGGACCATATAGAGTGCTGGAAACAGGGGATAAGCATTTTTTGCTAGATTTGGGGGGCAGAAAAGAAAGGATTGGCATAAACAGGCTCAAACCCGCTTTTGTGGTAGCTGACGAAGGTGTGCAGTTGGCTAAGGCTCCTCGGCGCGGCAGACCCCCTAGAGAGTATTCCCCAGAACACCCACAGAGATTGACTAACAGTTCTCATCCTCAGGCAGCAGCTCCACAGCAGGAAGGCGCCGCGGAGGTGGTACAGCCTGCTTACAGCAAATACGGGAGAAGACTGAGGCCTAAGCGGCACATGGACTGATGTGTAGTGATTTTATTATGACATGCAATCTGTTATTACATTGTTCCATCTTAGACGTTTGGGGGGGGTCATGTGGGACACATATGTGAGTTTCATATGCTTCACATATATATTACTGTATGCTTATTGTATGCTTCACGTCTCAGAGGAACAAAAGGACTGAACCTCCTAGGGGTAACAGGAGGATGTGAGATCTGGCCTTTTGTATGCAAAAAGATGGCCTTGAGGGATTTCCTGACCACCAGTGACTTTAGGTGGAGGTGAGAAGACCTGGAGGGAGATGCATTGTGACTTGGGATTAAAAGACAATGTGACTGTATGCTTTGATGTCCTGGGGTATAAAAGGGACAGATGTTGGGGGATTCATTCTCTTTCTGTTTTTGGATGTTGGAGAATGTGAAATAAACTGGACTTGTGAAATAAACTCAGCCTCGTCCTTCCACACTCTCCACAAACGCAGCTTTCCAAAGATGTGATAAACCACAGTTGATTTATGCTTTAAGAGGAGGGGGAAATCACTTTTTCACACAGGCCCATGTAAGTTTGGATTTTTTTTACCTTTAATAATAAACACCTTCATTTAAAAAAAAAAACCACTGCATTTTGTGTTTGTTTGTGTTATCGTTGTCTAATATTTAAATTTGTTTGATGAGCTGAAACATTCAAGTTTGACAAACATACAAGAAAAAAATAGAAATCAGGAAGGGGGCAAACACTTTGCACGGCTGCACGGTGGCGCAGTGGTTTAGCACTGTGGCAGCACAGTTTTACCCTCGGCCGGGGGATCGCGGGGATCATGAGATCGTGGGTTCGATCCCAGCCCCTGACCAACAGTGAGCTGTGTGGAGTTTGCATGTTCTCCCCGTGTTGCGCGGGTTTACTCCGGGATTTCTCCGGTTTCCTCCCGCTTACCAAAAACATGTAGGTTTAGGGCGCTCGCGCACGCAGCGACCAGCAGCCGGTGGCTTGTCACCAGACTGCAAACCAAGTCTACCTACGGGTACAAATAAGTAACAAAAAAAAAAAAAAAAAAAAAAACACTTTTTCACACCACTGTACATACTGCTGCCTCCTGTACAAGAGTGTGTAATATTTAATGATGCAGTCACACCAAATGCAAAGCGAATTTTTTCATGTGGCGTTCATACATGTATAGTTAATGTAAACGTGTGAATAAACGCAAATTTGTGCCTGAGGGAGGTGGTCGGCTAAGCAGCTTTGAGATTCCACCATTACAGGATTAAAGGTATTAACACTGGAGAGTAAACTTGTCATAAACTGAGCCGGTGTTTCCTGTAGACTCAGTTCTGACCATTCTCTGTGGCTCGGGTATTGGGTGATTTATGTATTGTGTTATCTTTTGAATTCTTGTTGTGTGTATGTCTTTGTTCCTTTTTTTTCCCATGCCTGTAGCCACCACTCTGGCCAGTGACTGTTAGGCAGCCTCTTTGATCTACATTCGTGTGGGCGTTGTCTAACACTCGTAGGTCCGACCACGCCCCCTCTCTCTTGACAGCCAGCTGATTCCTCCCCGGTAATTGTCTTTCCCACGCCTCGTCCAGGTGTGCCTAATTTGTGGAGCCAGCAATGCTTGTACTTAGGCGGCCTTTTGCCAGTCAAGCATTGCTGGATTATTATGCTAGTCATACGGATGTTAATCGCCGTATGACTGTGTATGTCGATGAAGGGTTGTGTATTGCTCGCTGGATTCTGGGACTATTGGACTGCTCCTGTACTGTGAGTTAATCTGTTTGCATTTCCCCGTGCAGTCGACTGCTGCGCTTTGGCTGTTTAGACCAGGTTTTATCTCCAGCCAGTTGAGCCTCCTAGAGGTCTCCAAGTTTTCCGAGTTAAGACATTAATTGTATTGTCTGTTTTTTGTGGCTACTGTGCACTGTGATCTGCCCGCTGCACGTTATCGTATTATGCCCTTTAGTGGACCCTGTTCCCTTTTTGTATGTCTTTATTTTTGAACAAGGGTTGACCCTTGTGTTTAATAAATGTGTTGAGGTGAAATCCTGCATGTAAATCCATTCTTCCTTCCCCTCCTCTGTGCGCTGTGTAAAAGCACACGAGGAGGCTTTTGACAAAACTAGCTTAAAAATTAGACTCCCTTTCACATAAAGACAGATGGAGCGGAGCTCTGCAGCTGAAACAGAGTGTCTGTTGTTTGTCCACCCACAAACCCCTGCTGGGATGTGCTAATGAGGGCTAGCAGTGCAAACAACCATTATCCGGGTGCAGTTTCTGGAGGAGTCGGTGACATTTTCCCAGCTGTGTGCCCTGCCGGATGACACTGTACACCTAAACATGATGCAGTTTTTGGGATTTCCACAGCCGGTAGAAAGCAGCTGCAGAATTTATGAAGGCGTCCCCACGCTCTGCAGCTTGCTTGGGACTTGAAATCATGTCTATTCGCATGTTAATACTGAGTTGACATGTAATCGTGCTGCGTGAAAAATTCACGCTTTCGCATTTGGTCTGTACCTTAACATTATGTTCCCTAAATTCTGTGGGTTAAAGTTGTGTTGTCTAAAAAAGAGAAGAGCTGTTCTAGTGTTCCTAATCACCTCTACATCTCCCTCTGTTCCCCAAATCCCAGCTAAATCCCACTCCCTACCTGCCTCCCTCTCTAACTTTGTTTTTCATCCCCTCTCTTTCATTTCAATACTTGTGACAGGGCAATGTGTGTTTCCCAGCTGTTTCCAGCTGTTTCCAGCTAGAAACAAAAAGTTCCACACTGTCAAGGCAAAAAGTCAAAAATTTATGTGATAAAAGTTGCAAGTTTCTGAGAAAAATTAAAAAATTGGCAGAAAGAGCAAATTTTCAAGGAACAAAAAAAGCTACAAATTTATGAGAAAAAATGTTTCAGATTCATGAGGAAAGAGTAGCAAATTTATGATAAAAAGTCACAAACCAATGAGAAAAAAGTTTAATATTTACAAGAAAAAGTTTCAAATTCACAAGATAAAGGCTACAAATTTTTATGTGAAAAAGTTGCAAATTTATGAGAAAAGGTGTATTTATGCTTAGCATTTGTGCTTCAAATTCATTTTATTCAGTTACGTAAGACAAGATAGAAAGGTTTGATATTGGGAGCGGTCCCTCCATTGATTTATGCCGAAGTACAGAAGTGATCCTCCTCTGATTTTAAGCCTAGCTACAGTTTAAATGTCTCAGATGAACCCTCTTGATGCAGCTGCTCCAGTGCGTCGTGCTGTATTCTACCTCAGAAGAGTCGATCTGGCAGTGCAACAGATTTCCTTGGTGTCTCCCGTGTCTTCACTGCCAGATCTCGCTGACATCTGTGGGGATCTGTTGGTCTGTTCACACAGATGCTCCCACTCTGGATCTGACCCAAACGACAGAACATCTGTGGATCCGTTATACAAATGACAGCACATCCTGGTTGAACATCAGCAGTAACCTCTGCTAAGAGAACAAGTCACCTGACTGGAAATGTTACCTTCAGGATGGTGTGACTCGCAGTCATTCGCACTTTCATTCAGCTCTGAAACCGAGGCTACTTGAAGTATCTGATGAGGGGGGAAACCAGTTTTGGAATTATAGAGAAAGGAAAAAACCAACAAAATCTCAAGTCTCTAAATGATTGTAAACTAAGAAATTATTTATAAAGAGACGACAGATATGTACATCTTAAGGAGAGCTGAAAGATTTCAGCAGTGATGCTTACCAGTTGTGCAAATGTCGTCACCTTTAACCGTTTGAAGATTTCATCTTCCCGATACCTGTAATCTTAAACAGGAAGAAAAAAGGAGTAAGAATCCTATTAATCTAAATGATTTCAAAAGCAGAAAGTCTTGCAGTCTTTATGACTCCATGAAACAGCTCACCCTGGTTCTGGAGCTCTTAACCACTTCACCAAAGTGGGACCCTGACCTGCCTATTCTACTGTCTGGTAATAGTTGCCACTACTCCCAATGAGATGCTTAGCATCATCAACTCTGCCACCTCCAGCGCTGCCTGTCTTTTCATCAGTGCCACTGTCGCCAAACCATACATCATTGCAGGTCTCACTACCATCTTGTAAATCTTCCCTTTCCCTTTAGCTACTGACCTTCTGTAACAAATAACCCCTGACACTCATCTCCACCCACTCCACCCTGCCTATACTCTCTTCTTCATGGGTTGACGGCTGTTAGGCTACGCAGTGTTGTATTTACAGTCTGTAGTAATTAATGGATTTCTACAATTCTGTGAAACGTGTTGGCCTTTGCTCCTCTGGCTGGACCACAGACTTGGCCTGGGCCACTTGGGAGGTTGGTTCTGGGCCGCATGTGGCCCACGGGCCGCTAATTGAATACGCCTGCCTTAGATGGTTGACCCCAGGTATTTAAATTCATCTGCCTTCACTACCTCTACTCCTTGCATCTTCACCATTGCACCTGCCCCCTCTCATTCACGCGCATGTATTCGGTCTTCCCTCTATAGCTCCACCTCTCCAGGTTCTCTTCCACCCGCCCTCTACTCTCATTATACATAAGAACTCCTCAGATTTAAAAAAAAAAAAAAAATGTTCTTTAAGAGAAATACACACTCACTTTTTCCGATCTTTTCCATTCTCTCTATATACTTCGTAAGGCTACACCCTGTTCAGTAAGAGGAAAAAAGACAAAAAAGCATTTGAACAGTTTGGGGGGGGGCATAATAAGTCTTTAAGGTGCATTTGTACAGCATACCTGTATCCACCCTTGCTTTGATGTGTTCATATTTTGAATTTTTTGGTACCCTCTTTTGTAAGAGCTGCAATGAGGGGAAAAAAACAAGTGAAGTCAGAATTTGTGTTACAAATAAACTAATAAAATAAACAGCACAGGAAATACTTTGTTCAGTTTAATACATTTTGTGAAGGTGTTAACATTCATTCATTCATCTTCTTCCGCTTAATCCTTTTCGGGTCACGGGGGAGCTGGAGCCTATCCCAGCATCTTTGGGCGAGAGGCAGGGTCCACCCTGGACAGATCGCCAGTCCATCACAGGGCCAACACAGAGAGACAGACAACCATTCACTCTCACAGTCACACCTAAGAACAATTTAGAATCCCCAGTTTGATGCCAATTAACCTAACTTGCATGTTTTTGGCATGTGGGAGGAAACCAGAGAAATCCCGGAGTAAACCCACGCAGACACGGGGAGAACATGCAAACTCCACACAGATCACTGTCGGTCGGGGGCCGGGATCAAACCCAGGATCCCCCGGCCAAGGGTGAGTTGCTGTGCTGCCGCAGTGCTAACCACTCCTCCACCGCGCCTCCCCAAGGTGTTAACAGTGTTGTTAATTTCTGTTCTAAATGATATCAAAGCGTCAAAAGTTTGAAAGGCCTTTGAAATGAATGACAGCTGTCATTCAAGGCTGTAAAACAAGGTGTTATTCAGAGGACTGTGTGAATAATAACTAGAATAAGATAGTAAGAGCTCCAGAAGTGTTCTTCACATTTTATGTTTCAATAAAGTATGTTATTATTATTATTATCATTATTATGCCATTATGGATAGGGCTTGACATTAACACCGGCCAACCGGCTAATGGCTGGTTGGTAAGACAGCCACACCCACTAGTCAGTTTGGCCAGCTGTAGTTTTCTCAAACAGCATATAAAATAATAAACCTATTGCAATGTGAGACAATGAAACTACAACTCCCATAGGCACTGTGATTTTTGTAATCAGTTTTCTTTTTCTTTCTCCTCCTTTTTCTGATGAAAATAGGTAGTGTCAATTTAAGTTAAATCCATCAGCAACTACTAATGACGAAGTGCAGCCATGAAGGGGTGTCCCAATTCATAGGGGTAGGCACAGGGGTAGAGGTACAAATGAGAATATGGATGGACCAGAATCTACCTGTACTTCACTTTCATATTGCAAATATTTTTCTCTAGCGTTTTGAAGTATTTACTGCTCTTCATAAATAATTAAATAGACAGTGTTTCTCTTGCTATTTTTTTATGCATGTATAAGGATAATTTACATTCAAAACTGTTGTAAATTTAGTTCAAGTAAATTTTAGCATGCCATAGTCCAATTTGATCATCTTAAACATAATTTTCCAACCACAAAATTGTGGCCAGTGAAAAGGCAGAGTCGCTAGTAACTATGGAAATCACTAGCAACAGTGGATGGTGAGCAAAAAAGTTACCGGTAATGTCAAGCCCTGATTATGGGCGATATACTGTATTCTTTCTAAGGTACAATAGAGAGGATGTTATTGTGAGATAGCAGTGCTTTTCTTTCCTCCCCAAAAACTGCTGGTGTAAATCCTATAACAGTTTCCCTGCTTCCAACAATATTTAGGATGAAAGACCAAATATGAGCATCAGGGTATTTACGTATATGTTTTAATAGATCTGTTACTCAAAATTTCATATAGACGCTAAGATTGCTACATCAGTTCAGTGATTTATTGCCGTGTCAAATAGGCTTTAATTGATTGGATTCTTGTGTCCAACATATTGTTAAGGGATATTAACGTGATGTATGTTCTGACACATACCTCAACTGGAAACAAAGCCATTTTTTTCAAAGGAAGAGTTAACATTACACCATTTAACACACAGAAAACAGTCTCATTTAATATTATGCGATCTAAAGAGGGGGTGAAAATAATGCCGACATGTACGAGAAATTATAAGAACTAGTGCATACCCGTGCATGCCTGTAGAAACCAAGTATAAGCAAGCATTTCTGCATGCCTGTAGAAAGTTACTGTTACCATGGCAACAGTAACCATGGTGATGCCTGCCTTTGATCTTTGATATGGTTACCATGGCAACAGTAACCATGGTGAACCCTGCCTTTGATCTTTGACGTCACTACTCCTTCAGTGATGCGTGCCTTTGATCTTTGATGATGTGTCTGCCTGCCAATAGTAGCCATGGCAACATCTGTGCATCTATGATATAACTATGAATGCCCACAGCTCTCCTATGAACGTTCGTTAAAGATTTCCCCTCCTAAACTTCCACATATCCAGGGAGTTTGAAATTAGGTGATGCACACCCTCGTAACCTCAGCAAAGCACGTATCAAATCTGAGGCCAGTCTGACAAATGGTTCGGGAGCTATGCCGGAACACACACACACACACACACACACACACACACACACACACACACACACACACAGAGCGATTTCTTGAATTATATATAGAGTGATGACTAGTGCATGCCCATAGAAAGCAAGTATAAGCTAGTGTTTCTGCATGCCCGTAGAAAGCAGCTGTAAGCAAGCACGTCACGACTCGTTCAGTGATGGCTGCCTTTGATCTTTGATGATTTCAAAGCGAGTCTTATGATCTTTGATATAACAAGTCCTATGATCTTTGATGTCATACCACTCATTCAGTGATGCCTGCCTTTGATCTGTGAAGCCTGCCTTTGATCTTTGATGATGTCATAGCAAGTCCCTATGATCTTTGATGATGTCATAGCGAGTCCTATGATTGTGAGTAATGCCTGCCTTTGATCTTTGATGTCCTATGATCGTGAGTGATGCCTACCTTTGATTTCTGATGTCCTATGATCATGAGTGAGCATGAGTGATGCCTGCCTAGGCATCATGTAGAGATCATAGGAACATCATAGACGCACAGACATAGAGATTTCTTGAATTATATATAGAGTGATGACTAGTGCATGCCTGTAGAAAGCAAGTATAAGCAAGTGTTTCTGCATGCCTGTAGAAAGTTACTGTTACCATGGTAACAGTAGTAACTAACTAACTAACTAACTAACCTGCACTTATATAGCGCTTTTCTAGTCACAAAGACCACTCAAAGCGCTTTCATTAATACTAACCCTCTATTCTAAGGGCCTATAGGAAACAGATATCTAGGGACAATTTAGAACAGCCAATTAACCTAACATGCATGTTTTTGGCATGTGGGAGGAAACCGGAGAAATCCCGGAGTAAACCCACGCAACACGGGGAGAACATGCAAACTCCACACAGATCACTGTTGGTCGGGGGCTGGGATCGAACCCACGATCCCACGATCCCCACAATCCCCCGGCCAAGGGTAAACTGTGCTGTCGCAGTGCTAACCACTGCGCCACCGTGCAGCCAATAACCATGTAACCAGTAACCATGGTGAAACCTGCCTTTGAGCTTTTCAGGAGTTCAAAAGGTAGGACAGAATGACAAAATGACAGCTCAGACTTCTGTTGGTAAACTCAGTCCTATGATGTATCTTTGACATCAAAGGCACTCTGTGTTCCTATGATGTCACATTACCATATTTTTCCTCTTTTAGATTTGATTGGCGGTTAGAATCCTTTGATCTCTCTAACATCATAGACGCACATCTGCTATGTCATAGCTATGAACACCCATTGCTCCTCTACGGACGTTCATTAAAGATTTTCCCTCCTATACGTCCCCATATCTGGGGAAACTGAAATTCGGGGATGCACATCCTTGTAACCTCACCACAGCACATATAAAATCTGAGCCCAGTTCGATGAACAGTTCGGGGGATAGAAGATTCCAGCGATATAGAGTGAAGTATGTGGTGGCAATGCACCTGTAAGCTGGATGCCAACCGCCAATCAAATCTAAAAGAAGAAGATAATACAGAGTGAAGTACGACTACAGCTCCTGACCAGATGGAGTGATGATATAGAGTGAAGTACGTGGTGGTAATGCACCTGTGAGCTGGTTGACAACCGCCAATCAAATCTAAAAGAAGAAGAAGAAGAAGAGGAAGAGTGAAGTACGTGGCGGTAATGCACATGTAAACTGGTTGCCAACCGCCAATCAAATCTAAAAGAAGAAAAAAAGAAGATGAACAGTTCAGGAGATACACACAGAACACGCACACACACAGATTCCTTAAATTATAATATGACTAGTGCATACCTGTGCATGCCCATGCATACCCATGCATACCTGTAGAAACCAAGTATAAGCAAGTATTTCTGCATGCCCGTAGAAAGAAGGTGTAAGCAAGCACATCAGCATTTATTCAGCGATGCCTGCCGTTGATCTTTGATTGTGTCATAGCGAGTCCTATGACCATGAGTGATGACTGCCTTTGATCTTTGATGATGTCATAGTGAGTCCTATAATCAGCGATGATGTCATAGCGAGTCCTATGATCTTTGCTGATGTCAAAGCGAGTCCTATGACAATGAATGATGCCTGCGTTTGATCTTTGATGATGCCATAGCGAGTCCAGTGATTGTGATGCCTGCCTTTGTTACATAGGAACATCACACGACATTTCACACAAGATGGATGGATGGAGTCGGTATACATAGGAACATCATAGGACATTATGCAGACATCATAGGAACATCATAGGTGGCCCTATCTTGACACACTGACAACCACACACACTGACACACTGACAGAGATTTCTTGAGTTTATAGTGAGATGATGTTTAAAAGCATTAAGAAAAAAAAAACGCTCACAGTTTTTGTCAGAACAGAAACCACAAAACAAGCACAGACGAGCACATCTAGACCTTTTGGCAAGGGAAGTAGTTTAACATCACTTATAAAGCTGCACTGCAGTTGTTATGGCAACATGGCTGGAGCTAACTAGAAACTTAGATTAGCTTAGCTTTGCCAACAAGACATTTGCATTATCTTACTCTGTTTTAGACATAAGTGTAGCCTTTACTGTTAGCTGCTAGATAAAATGAGAAACAATCGTTTTTCCAGCATTACCTCTGGATTGCCGATTCCTCGATTCAGTGACATCTTTGAATACAGGAAATTTCTGCAACAGAACCTCTCCACGGTGCGACCAGTCTGTGTTGTTAAAATGGCATCACTTCTTCTTCTTTTAGATTTGATTGGTGGTTGGCAACCAGCTTACAGGTGCATTACCACCACTGACTAGATTATCATCACTCTATATCTTTGTATAAGGACCGCCACATACTTTATATGTCTGTCTTCCTATGTCTGTCTTTCCTCATAACTTTGTGATGTGTTCCTCATAGCTTTGTGATGTTTTCCTCGTAGCTTTATGACGTTTTCCTCATAGCTTTGTGACATTTTCCTCATAGCTTTGTGACGTTTTCCTCATAGTTTTGTGACGTTCTTCTTCTTTACTCTCGTATCTGGGTCTCTGTAGTCCGTATCTGCGGCTCATCTCATTATTATTCTTCCTTTACACTTGATTGGCGGTTGACCCACCAGCCCATGATGTCTTTGAGCTTAAACATGTCCTTAACTGCTTCCCAATGTAGCCCCTTAATGCCAAAATATTTTTCTGCTGCTTTCACAATGGTTTTGATTTTTCTGTTTTCTTGGAAGTCTGTGCAGTGCAGTTTATCACATCTACCACAAATAAGACAAAATTATTTTCCTTCAAAACCAGAGTATCTTCCTTAATTCTACTGCATGCACTCACTGCAAGTCTGCACACTTTCCCCATTCGAGTCCACTCCCACTTTTTTAGCTGGCACCTTTTTTGCAGCTTCAACATATGTTAATCCTTGGAAGACTTTTATCTGCTGAATTTCTGCTGCTATTTTGCTGGTTTCACAACCTAGATATGCAGAGCTATGTTCACCACCGCAGTTACAGCACTAACTTGGCTCCTCTTTCACACTTGTCATATTCATGTTCCCCAGAACACCTGGCACATCGTTGCCTACCTTTGCATATCGCTGCTACATGACTAAACTTTTGACATTTGAAACATCTGAGTGGAGAAGGAACGTAAAGTCTGACATCATAGCTCATGTAGCCAATATACGCTTTACTTGGCAATCCTGTTTCATCAAATTTTAACATTACTGACAGACTATCACATTTTTTGCCATTTCTATAAGCTTTCAATCTCCATACCTCCGTCACATTTGCTCCTGCTTTTCCTCATTATTTCATCAGTTGAGACAGCCGTTGAAATGCCCGCTATCACTCCTCTCATTGCCTTATTTCCTTCCAATACTGAACACTGCACACTTTTTCCCTCCATCTTATTGACTCTGGTTGCTTTCCCTTGTTGAACACTATCTTTACATGTAACTAGTAACAAACCACTACGAAGAACCCTTGCATTTAAAACTTCTCCAAGTAACCCATTAAGATAAGATAAGCCTTTATTAGTCCCACAACGGGGAAATTCCAGGATTGCAACAGCACAGGGATAGCAACACTCAGAGCAACAATCAGAAGGCAAGAAAAAAAAGCAAGCAAGCAAGAGCAGCTAATATACATATGTACATATTACTATAAATATATATACAGTATATACACACAGACACAGTGCAGAGCATTGTAGCTGGATGGGATAAATATGAGTATATAAACACACAGTGCGGAGCATTGTAGCTAGATGGAACAAATATGTAGATATATAAACACCCACAGTAGTAGTAGTAGTAGTACGGAGCATTGCAGCTAGGTGGAATAAATATGTAAATATATAAACACACACAGTGCAGAGCAATGTAGCTAGATGGAATAAATATATAGACATATAAATAGAAATATAAACATAAACACACCCAGTGCAGAGCATTGTTGCTAGATGGGATGAAACAGCACAACCGTCTACTTAGTTATCCTACATGGTATGATTATGTGCCCATACATATTCTCACCCTCCATAGCAACCGCTATTTTCCTAGTTGTATGCCGGAAGGGACCATTGTGTAAGTCTACTGCATCTTTTGCATTCAAAAAACTATTAGGTTGTTACGTCTTTTTTGCTATCTCTGCAAGCAGCCCTGCTTAGGTTGTACAGTCTGACAGCCGTTGGTAGAAAGGACCTGCGAAACCTCTCGGTTGTGCACCTGGGATGATGTAGTCTGCTGCTAAATAAGCTCCTCAGTGCATCCAGTATGTCCTGCATAGGGTGGAACTCGGACTCCACATTAATTGCATTTGTGAGCTTAACTGGGTTCCACTCACAAAACGATGCCCCTTCCTGAGTAAGTTTAATGATTACTTTACACTCCTTCTGTTCATTCCAGGATCGTTCTTCTTCTTCTTTTAGATTTGATTGGCAGTTGGCAACCAGCTTACAGGTGCATTACTGCCGCTGACTTGATTATCACCACTCTATATCTTTGTATAAGGAGTTCTTATAAGGAGTTGTTCAGAACTCCTTATGTGTGAAAAAATTATCCGTCCTTGGGCTGTGTCCTCGGCGGCGTCAATAGCTGTGCCAGCCAGCCAATCATCCTCTGATTCCTCAGCACTTGATAACGGTCTTGAGTTTCTTGACGACTACGTTTGCCTCTTTTAGACTCCACCGTGCTCCAAACTTCCTCTTCCCCACTTCCCACCTCCATTTGTCCTAGCTGAATTATATCCATTTCTTCCAGATTTTCAGGACTGTCCTCTTTCGCGTCTTACCGCCACCAATGTTTAAGGAGTTCAAAATGACATCACATGCTTGTCAGTTCCATAAAATGCACACCTATGTGACGTCACACTGCCTTGTGTGCACTCGTGTGCGTGCACGAGTGCATGCATGACTGAGAGCGCGTGCATCACCAGAGATGCTGTTTGATGTCCCAGGAAGACAAGACAGATGTGGAGGAGTATGCTGAAACGGTCACCAGCTACATTGCGAAGTGCACAGAGGACGTCACTACAGTGAAGACCATCACTATGCGGGGAAACCATAAGCCCTGGATGACCGCAGAGGTGCGCTCGCTGCTTTCAGCCAGAGATGCAGTCTTCAGAGCGAAGGACAGGATTGCCCTCCGCTCAGCCAGGTCTGTGCTCTCAAAGGGAATTAAGACGGCGAAGCGCGCCTATGCGGAGAAAATCCAGGGGCACCTCTGTAACACTAGGAACACCAAGCAGATGTGGCAGGGAGTTCGGACACTGACAGGCTATACGTCTAGGCAGGGAGTCGATGATGACGATGCTTCGCTTCCAGACAGGCTCAACGACTTCTTTGCACGTTTTGAAGCATCAAACTCGACAATCAGAGGGAGGGCTGGCCCATCCCCACCACTGGTCGGACCAGCTTTTACCATCAACACAGCGGACACACGGAGGACCCTAACCAGAGTCAACCCACGTAAAGCTGCAGGTCCGGACAACATGCCGGGACGTGTGCTCCGAGACTGCGCGAGCGAGTTGGCGGATGTACTGACTGACATTTATAACATCTCCCTGAGTCAGACCATCGTTCCCAGATGCTTCAAGACCTCTATCATAGTACCGGTGGCAAAGAAACCAGTTGTGTCCTGTCTGGATGACTATCGTCCTGTTGCACTGACACCAATTGTGATGAAGTGTTTTGAACGGCTTGTCAAACCACACATTACAGCCTGCCTCCCTGCATCACACGACCCGCTCCAATTTGCATATCGTTCAAACCGCTCCACGGAGGATGCTATAGTCACTACCCTGCACTCTGTCATCATCCACCTGGATCAGAAAGACACCTACGCCAGACTCCTCCTGTACATTGATTTCAGTTCAGCATTCAACACCATTATTCCCCAGAGACTGATAGAGAAATTACTCCTTCTTGGTCTGAACACCGCCAAATGTCTCTGGATCCTGGATTTCCTGACTGAGAGACCGCAGTCTGTCCGGGTTGGAAACAACATCTCCAACTCTGTCACGCTGAGCACCGGATCCCCTCAAGGCTGTGTACTCAGTCCACTGTTGTTTACACTTCTAACACATGACTGTGTATCCAGACACGAGGGGAACCAGATTATTAAGTTTGCAGACAACACCACAGTGGTGGGACTTATTCAGAGGGATGAGGAATCAATGTACAGGGAAGAAGAGAGAGACCTGGAGGGCTGGTGCAGGGAGAACAATCTGGTGCTCAACGTGGACAAAACGAAGGAGATGATTATCGACTTCCAGCGGTCACAGCCTGAACACGTCCCCCTCAGCATCGGCAGCCATTTAGTGGAGAGAGTGGAGAACATCAAGTTCCTCGGAGTGCAGATCTCGCAGGACCTGACCTGGAGCAAGAATTCCTTGGGGATCAGGAAGCAGGCCCAGCAGAGACTGCACCTCTTGAGGAAACTCAACCAGGCCTCTCTCCCCATCTGCATCCTCAGGACCTTCTACAGAGGTGTGGTGAAGAGTGTTCTGACGTACTGCATGGCTACATGGTACTCCAGCAGCAGTATGTCAGACAAAAAAGCCCTGCAGAGGATAGTTAAGGGAGCTGAGAGGGTAATTGGAGTCTCCCTCCCCTCTGTCCAAGAACTTTTTCAGAACTGTTGTAGGAGCAGGGCACTGAACATTGTCAAGGACCATTCTCACCCTCTGCATAAACACTTTGAACTTCTGCCATCTGGCAAACAATTCCGGAACATCAGAGGCAGAACCACCAGACTGATCAACAGCTTCCTTCCACAAGCTGTTACGATGCTGAACAGTTGATCCGGAATCTCTCATATACACTACCCCACCTACGGACATTATAAGATAAGATAAGATAAGATAAGCCTTTATTAGTCCCACAATGGGGAAATTCCAGGATTGCAACAGCACAGGGATAGCAACACTCAGAGCAACAATCAGAAGGCAAGAAAAAACAACATCTAGCAAACATATGTCCATATTACTATAAATGTATATATATAGACACACAGTGCGGAGCATTATGGCTGGTGGATGTGCAGCAGAAAGTCTAAGCTCTCTCTCCGCGGATGCAGCGGGCCAGCTGGAAGTCTTTGGGCATGATGGTGACCCCCTTAGCGAAGAAGAGACCACCAGGTGGGTCTCGCTGGTCTCCTGCAGAGCCATGACGGCGAAACTCAGGAAACGCAGGACGGTCTTGAAGTCCTGAGCGATCTCCCTCACCAAGCGCTGGACGGGCAGCTTACGGATGAGCAGCTCCGTGGATTTCTGGTAGCGACGGATCTCTCTCAGAGCCACGGACCTGTGACGGCGAGGCCTCTTCACTCTGCATTATGAACATTATTTGTATATTATAGTTAGTTAGTTTTTCAAGTATGTCTCAGGGATGTGTGAATGGATGTGGTGGGGTGGGGGGGTGAAGAAATGTGTGAGTGTATCTTAAATAAGATAAGATAAGCCTTTATTAGTCCCACAATGGGGAAATTCCAGGATTGCAACAGCACAGGGATAGCAACACTCAGAGCAACAATCAGAAGGCAAGAAAAAACAAGAGCAGCTAGTATACATATGTACATATTACTATAAATATATATATAGAGAGAGACACAGTGCGGAGCATTGTGGTTGGTGGTTGTGCAGCAGAAAGTCTAAGCTCTCTCTCCGTGGATGCGGCGGGCCAGCTGGATGTCTTTGGGCATGATGGTGACCCTCTTGGCATGGATGGCGCACAGGTTGGTGTCCTCGAAGAGACCCACCAGGTAGGCCTCGCTGGCCTCCTGCAGAGCCATGATGGCGGAGCTCTGGAAGCGCAGGTCGGTCTTGAAGTCCTGAGCGATCTCCCTCACCAGGCGCTGGAAGGGCAGCTTACGGATGAGCAGCTCCGTGGATTTCTGGTAGCGACGGATCTCTCTCAGAGCCACGGTACCGGGCCTGTAACGGTGAGGCTTCTTCACTCCGCCGGTGGCCGGAGCGCTTTTCCAAGCAGCCTTGGTGGCCAGCTGCTTCCTGGGGGCTTTTCCTCCAGTAGATTTACAGGCGGTCTGCTTGGTTCTTGCCATCGCTCTTTATTATTCTGTCTTATATTTCTTGCACGCCGCCTAAACTCCAGCCCGGCACCCGCATCGTTTTCCCTTCAGTTCTCCCAGTATGTCAAGTTTCTCCATTAGCACTGGGTGGCGGTTGAGTGCTAGCTAGCTCTTCCCTGCTGTATCATCTCCTGCTGTAGACAGAGGCTCCGTCCGCCGACTCGGGAGACCTTTGGGGCGATCTGTGTGTCCATGATACATATAGAGTGAAAGGTGTAGAAAGAAGAAGGAAGATAAAAAAAAAAAAGGGCAGTTGCAAAAGGCAGCCAACTCATGTGGCATCGGAACCGGAAGGTCAATCATGTTCTTTTACTTATATGGATGCCGAGAGAAACGCAATTTCATCTTGCCTGCACTACAGTTGTATGTACAGCAATATGACAATAAAGGTTGATTTGATTTGATTTGATGTGATGTTGTTTATATGTTGGCAATAGGATGTCTACAGAAGCGTATTGCATTCACTCAAATGTTTGTGAATTAATTGGATAAATTTTCATTAAAAAATCAGTGCTCTGTTTTTCTGAATTAATTAGATAAATTTTCTAAGAAACAAAACTATAACATAGTAAATTGTACCATTGGGGTTGCCGTAGCCTGGTCTGGGCAGGGCGGTGTGATGTCAGGCGGGCTACAGCTGGACATATACGTAAATATAAGAGTTCCTGTTAATAATAAAGAGAATGTTCCTTCCAGCTCTCCTTCGGTTTGTTGTTGTTTTTAGGACATAAGAATTGGCGATGAGGACAATAATGGCGGCGTGCATTGGGCACATGCCTGTCTTTCTGGAACACCCAGGTTTACCAACCGTGTCATTGCCTCAATGGAAAGAGAGTTTCGAGGCGTTTGTGACAGCGGCAGGCCTGGGCTCGGCCAATGAGGAAAGACTGAAGAGTGTTTTACTCCATCACCTCGGCACCAATGGTCAGAGAATCACTCTTGGTTAGTGCCAGGATGGTTCGCTGGAGGAATACTTGAGGGTGTTGGATGAGGCATTTGGCGACCCCTCCACAGTCTCGGAGAGCCGGTGGAAATTCTATGAGAGATGGCAATGGGAGGTTGAGTTGCTACGCTTGTTTTTATTAGACCTTCTTAGCCTAGCACGCAAAGGCAACATTGGGCTGCATGAATATGGACTGGTTAAGGACAAGTTAGTGCATGGCGCCAGATGCTCACAGTTAACAGCTAAGCTGCTGTTGGCCATGGAGCCGACGTCATGGGAGGAAGTGCTGGAGTTGGCGAGGAGAGAAGACTCGGTGGCCCAGTTGGAGCAGAGGGCTAAGGCTAGCCAAGGGTCGCCCAAGTGCAATTTCCCGCCGGATGTGGAAGTTGGCACGCTGACCGGGCAGTGTAGTGGAGGTACGAGAAAGAGGAAAAGGAAGAAGAGGCGAGCTGCCTTGAGGGTGGGAAGACCTGGCGGTCCAGCTCAAATTCATGCTGCAAGGATGGGGAAAGGCCCGCTGAAGTGATACGTCCTCCAACTGGACGGAGTTGATGTGCCACTTATGGTAGACCCGGGGGACGGGAGGTCAATCCTGAGCCTCCCAACCTTGCGGCGTCTGTTCCCCACAAAGCACATTAAGGGTGGAGCAGTGAGATTTTTTGGCTACGGCCACACGGAGATCGAAATGGCGGGCACAGCAGACTTTGAGGTGACCTGCGGGTTGAAGAGGGTCCCTAACTTTATGTTCCAAGTGGCACGTCAGGGGACCAACCTGCTAGGGGTGGACCTGTTGGGATGGTTAGGGTTTTCCAAAATGGACCCTGAAGGCTCACGGGTGCTGTCTGTGGGTGCGAACTGGCACCTTCGCTGGCCGAAGCTTTTCATGGGGTTAGGCCGCATTGACGCATTTTATCACCGGCCTTTGGTGAATGAGAGCGTCACACCAAAGATTCAACCGTTGAGGCATCTCCCACTGGCGCTGCGAGTGGAGGTGTCGGTGGAGCTGAATCGGCTGTTGGAGTCGTGTGTCATCGAGAAGGCCGACGCTTTCCTGTGGATTTCCAACCTCATGGTGGCAAAGAAGAAGGGGGGGGGGGGCATTAAGCCTTGCATCAACCTTAGAGCAGTGAATAAGGCGGTTGTCCCGGATAAATACCCGCTGCCTACTATGGAGAAACTGGCAGCGACGTTCAGTGGGGAGAAAGTTTTTTCAAAGTTGGACCTCCGGCAGGGCTATCTGCAGGTGCCGTTACACCCGGACAGCAGAAACCTAACCACTTTCGTGATGTGCAGAAACCTATCCGCTTTCATGATGCACATGGGGTGGTCCGGTACACAAGGATGCCTTTCGGCCTGACCTCGGCACCAAGCTACTTCCAGAAGGTGATGGCCACCATATTAGCCGGCCTGAAGGGGGCTGTCGTGTACCTCAATGACACGAGTGCACGGGGCGTCGAGAGAAGAACATGACAGGGGGCTGGAGAGGGTCCTGGAGAGACTGCAGGAACATGGAGTTACTCTGAACAGCGACAAGTGTGTCCTGGCGTGGAGGCGGTGGACTTTTTGGGTTTCCAGCTATCAGAAGATGGATTGAAACCTTTGGTTTCGAACATGGAGACAGTGCTTTGCCTCGCAGACCCCTCCTCACTGGCGGAGATCTCACCGTTCCTGGGATTGGTAAACTTTTATGGACTATTCATTCCAAGGTACTCTGAAACGATTGAGCCACTCAGAGTGCTGCTGAAACAGGACACACCTTGGGTTTGGACTCCTGCCTGCTCAGCGGCTGTGAGTTAACTGAAACAGCAGCTCACCTCGCCCCCAGTCCTTTCCCGTTTTGACCTGAACTGTTCTACGATCGTGACCTGTGACACTTCTGGTTCTGCCCTGGGGGCAGTAATGTCTCAGGTGCAGGATGGTACAGAGCGTCCGGTCACTTTCGCGTCAAGGTCTCTGTCGGGGGCTGAGAGGAAGTATGCTGTTGGAGAGAGGGAGGCACTGGCCTGTGTGCGGGCCTGTGAGAGGTGGCATATGTACCTCTATGGCCGGCGCTTCACGTTGAGGACAGATCATCAAGCGTTGACAACCCTGCTGGAGACTTCGGGGTTGGGCCACAGGCTGCTGCGTATCCACAGGTGGTCCGAGAGACTCAGGACTTACAACTTTGAGACTAAGTACACTCCGGATAAGGACAACATTGTGGTGGACCTGCTGTCTAGGGCCCTGACGTGTGTGTTGGTACCGGATGTGGAAACCGTGGACCCAGTCGAGACGGAACTGGTCCACGCCCTGCATGGGACTCTCCGGGACATTGTGTCTCCTGAAGAACTTAAGAGAGGTTTCAGAGAATGACCAAGTGATGAAGAGACTGCATGTGGCGATCAGAGAGGGCTGGCCAGCTGGAGCGCCAGGGGTCCTGGCGCCGTTCAATCGCTTAAGAGACAAGCTCAACTGCTGGGACGAGGTGTGCATGGCCAGACGTCATTGTACGGTGATCCCAGAGGTGCTGAGAGGACATGTGCTGGACATGCTGCATGAGGGCCACCTTGGGGTGGTTAAAGTCAAGCAGCGGGGCAGGGATCCAGTTTGGTGGCCAGGGATAGACAACGACATTGAGACGATGGTCAGAAACTGTGTCCCGTGCCTGGAGAGTGGAAAGACTGGTAGACCACCACCACCCTCTCTCCGGCCGATCGCTTACACAGAGGGGCCCTGGGAGCACATTGAACTGGACATCTGCGGTGAACTGCACGCCCCCCCACCCCCCCGGGCAGCAGGTTCCTGGTGGTGTACGACTCGTTTTCTAAATGGCCGGAAGTGCTTCCAATGGGCTCAGTGACGACGGAGGTCATTACGGGATTCCTGCCATTGCTGTTTGCTAGATGGGGGACCCTGACTTCAATGACGACGAACAATGGCCCGCAGTTTATTTCGGAGGCTTTTGGGAGTTTCCTGTGGGTGAGAGGGATTAAGCACATCCGGACGGCGGTGTACCACCCACAGGGTAATGGGGGTGTGGAGAGAATTAATAGGACTTTAAAGAATGGGTTGAGGGCCCATCTGACTGATGGGTTTTCATTCATCGATGCTCTACACAACACCATACTCCATTATAGGGCATCAGTGCACGCTACGACGGGCCGCTCCCCGGCAGCGCTGATGCTAGGAAGGGAGTTGCCACTTCCGGTGAGACGACTGGGGCTGGCTCGAAGGAAGTACACTGAGGATTCGGAGGTGCTGAGGCGCAGGGTCTAGGACCGGCAACAGCGGATGAAGGACTTCTTTGAGAGGAGGCATCGTGTGAAAGGACATGGCCTGAACTTAGCGGATAGGGTGTGGGTCAGACACACCCTGTGGTTTGTGTTTCAAGGTGTATATAGTTGTCTTCTGTTTTGCATGTGTATTGTGGTTCTAGATTTTTCCAAGGGGGAAGAATGTAACATAGTGAATTGTACCTTTGGGGTTGCCGTAGCCTGGTCTGGCTGGGGCGATGTGATGTCAGGCGGGCTACAGCTGGACTTATAAATATAAGAGTTCCTGTTAATAATGAAGAGAATGTTCCTTCTAGCTCTCCTCCGGTTTGTTATTTTTAGGACATAACAAAAGCAAAACAAAAAAAATCTGTTTCTCTTTTTCTCAACGAGATAAATTTTCAAGAAAAATAAACAGATGTCTGACAGGATGGTGTTTATTAAAAAGCTGTGGATGGAAATGGTGACATGACCGAGGAGGATAAAATAAGCGTTGTATTTTCATTTCCTTGATTTGACAAACCTCTTTTTTTTTTTTTAATTATTTCTGATTGGAGTGGTTAGCACTGCGGCAGCACAGCAACTCACCCTTGGCCGGGGGATCCTGGGTTCGATTCCAGCCCCCAACCAACAGTGATCTGTGTGGAGTTTGCATGTTCTCCCCGTGTCTGCGTGGGTTTACTCCAGGATTTCTCCGGTTTCCTCCCACATGCCTAAAAACATGCAAGTTAGGTTAATTGGCATCAAACTGGGGATTCTAAATTGTCCTTAGGTATGACTGTGAGAGTGAATGGTTGTCTGTCTCTCTGTGTTGGCCCTGTGATGGACTGGCGATCTGTCCAGGGTGTACCCTGCCTCTCGCCCAAAGATGCTGGAATAGGCTCCAGCCCCCCCCCCCCAACCCGAAAAGGACTAAGCGGAAGAAGATGAATGAATGAATGAATTTCTGTTTTGTTTTTTTTTTAAATCGCTCCACGGCAGCTGCTGTGATGAATGAAGCTGGTGTCATTCAGCAGATCGGCCAGCAGGTGGTGCTAGAGGGAGGCTATGTCAGGGATCTCTGTGGGTCACGGTTATTACCCTAAAGAATTTTTTTCTAGTGAGCTCCGGGTTTAATAATAATAATAACGAGTAGGCCAATTTTTTTTAACAAGGGAGTGTCTCTTTAATTAAATTTACAAGAGAAAGTTATAAATTCTTCAGAAAAAAGTTGCAAATATAAAAAAGTTACAAATTTTTGAAGAAAAATGTGCAAATTTATGCGGAACAAAGTTGCTAATTAATGAGAGTTTCAGATTTATGAGGAAAAAGTTAAAAATTTACAGGAAAAGAGTCGCAAATTTACAGGAAAACATTACAAATATATGAGGAAAAGTTGCAAATGAATGAAGAAAAAAGGTGCAAATTTATAAGAAAAAAGTTGCAAATTTATGGCAAACAAGTTGCAAATTTACGGGAAAAATTGTAAATTTATGATTGAAAGTTGCATTTTTACAAGAAAAAAGTTGCAAATTTACAGGAAAATAGTTGAAACTTTACAGGAAGAACGTTACAAATTTATGACAAAAAAGTTACTAATTTATGAGGAAAAAGTTGAAAATTTACAAGAAACAATTTACAAATTTACAAGAAAAGAGCTGCAAATGTACGAGGAAAAGTTAGAAATGTATGATGAAAAAGGTTCAAAATTTATTGGAAAAGAAGTTGCAAATTTTACTCGAAAAAAGTTTAAAATTTTCAGGAAAAAGTTGCAAATTTATAGGGAAAAAGTTGGTAATTTATGAGAAAAAGAGTTGCAAATTTATGAGGAAATAGGCAACAAATTTTCAAGGAAAAAAGTTGCAAGTTTTCAGGAACAAAGCTGTAAATTTATGAGAGAAAAAATACAACTTCATAAAAAAAATTGGAAATTTAAAAGAAAAAAGTTGTAAATCTATTAGGAAAAACTGCACATTTACAAGAAAATGTTACATACTGAGTGTGGAGAACGTGAAATGAAGAGGCTGAATTTATTTCTCAATTCAGGTTTATTAACAATCACGTGTCTCCAACATCCTCTCAAACAGAAAAGAGCACCAACTTCCCACATCTCCCCTTTTTATACCCGGGACATCAAAGTACAGAGTCACATTGTCATTCAGTCCCCAGAGACAATACATCACCCCCCAGGTCTTCTCTTCTCCACCTAAAACCCTGGTGGTCAGGAAGTCTTCTCAGAGCCATTTCTAAAGACACATTTCACACCCTCCTGTCATCCCCAGGAGGTCCAGACTTATTGCTCCTTCTAAGACGTGAGGTAACAGTAATTTACATATGCAGCCTAAGCCTCTCAAATATGTGTGCCACACTGAGAAACATTACAATTGAGGAAAAAAAAAATTGTAGATTGTTTAAAGTTGCAAATTTACGAGAGAAAAATGCAAATTTACAAGAAAAAGTTGAGAACTTTTGTGAATCACATTGCAAATTTATGAGGTTTTTTTTTTTTAATTTCTTCTTAGAATCGGTGCCTCCAAGTCATTTTATTCAAATTCTGTAACATGATATAGAAAGGCTTATGATGATAATGGTGGGCAGTTTTATCTTTTTTCAGGTTGGGGGAGAAATGTTCCCCCTGTCTTCCCTTGATTTGCACCTTTGAGTGGGGATGGCCATGGGCGGTGTGGTGTATGAATAAGGCTATATTGGGAGCGGGACGCGGCCTGTGGCTGACGTCACCACGCCACTATATACTATGCTGGGCGGTCCGCAATTTCAGGAGAGAGTGAGTTGGTTGGGAGTTGTTTGCTGATACCACAGCCGGTTAGAGTGTGAGACACTGTTACACGCGTGTCATGCTGAGTATCATTCTGTGTTTCGGACGTATTGTTTAATCTTATGTGTATGTTGATTGTTATACTTTTTGCATGTTTATACTTTTGTTGCTGTTGATAGTTATAATTATTTGGAGTTCAGTGTTTTCTTGTTTCTATTTACATGCATGCTTTTGAATGATTGAATAAAAGGATTATGATAGAGATGTGTGACCTCCCCTGCGAGGGAGAGGCTTTGATGTGAGAATGTTTAAAGGTGAGGACTTTGGTGTGTTTCCTCCTCTTTGTTCGCTGCTCAAGAATGAGAGCATACTGTGGGAATGATTGCTTGAAATAAACTTGAATTAAATGCAATTCGGTTTCGTTATTCAAGGCTCCCCACATTGGTCCCCATATGGGGAAATACATATAAAACAAACATATATCCACTCTTTATGCTTCAAAAGAGAGCTATTAGAATAATAAACAAAGCAGCTTACAGGGAACCAACAAACCCACTTTTTCTCAAACAAAAAACTCTCAAGTTGAAAGATCTGGTTGACTTTAAAACCGCAATAATAATGTTCAAAGTGAAGAATTTATCACTGCCCGCAAATATCCAAAAGTTGTTCCTAACAAGGGAGAAACGATATCACTTCAGAGGAACATGTATATTTCAAAAGCCTACAGTGAGAACAACCACCAAGCAACACTGTATTTCAGTGCAAGGAGTCAGATTATGGAACGATTTTGGACCTGAATTAAAATCATGTACAACGCTTGGACAATTTAAACAAAAACTAAAGGAAGAAATACTCCAAACATATTTACAAGACGACATGTAAACTCACATAAGGATTGACATTTCCAGCCTGTGTTGTGTTGTAGCTTAGTTTTTAGTTTTTTTTTTTCTCTGTGACATTTTGTCTTAGATTTGTTTTTGAATAGTAACCGCTTAACTTAGCCTAGCTTAGTTTTCTTTTTTTTTCTCTCAGTCATATTTTGTCTTAGCTTCGTTTTAAATTGTAATCGCTCTTGTCTTGTTTTCTCTTTTTTCTCTTTTGAATTCTTGGATGGAATATGGGTGGGCAATATAAGCTGCGGCTTCAGCCATCACCCATTTCGGATAATTCACGTGGAATTGTATAGTAGAAGGAGTCTTTGTCTAATTTGACCTTGTTATATTATACAGTTTCTTTTAACCTGTACTGTACTATCCGAAATAAATAAATTCATTCATTCATTCATTCATTCATTGAACACAGCTGGACACAACGGGCTCTATGCATGGCAGCTCATGGCCTATTTCTGGTGTCGGGTCAGGAAGCTTCACAAGTTCCGCCGAGTGTCGAGTGCTATGGTAATTATTAAATACTAATCACATTTTAGGTTTAAAAATGGCTAAACTGCATAAATATTCAGCAGTAGTCCAGCCGATTTCTTTCGTATGTGTTTTTGTATATCTTCCTAATTATTTATCAATTATAACGATATATCATGACCGCAAAAGGAGTTACAAAGTTTGTTTGTTTTTTTTTCAAAGGAGAGAGGACAGCACTTCAGGGCACCACTGCTGTGCACCACAGTGTACAGCTTCTGCTAAGTTCAACTCAGTTATGAGTTTCCAGACCTTTCCTAAAGAGCTGCAAAGGAGGTGGCTGGTTAAAATTTGATGGGACATCTTTACAGTTGCAGACCACACGAGAGTCTGCAGCCTGAAAAAAGAGAGGTTTTATACAAGGTAAGCTAAAATGTCAGCAGCGTTTGTTAGGTTTATATAAAAGTATTTATTCTGTAAATACTAGCGTTGACTAAGCAATTTTGTGTATGCCCTTATTTATTTTGTACCATATCTCATTTTAATATTACAAAATTACAACTACAATGCTGTCAATATGCTGAATTGGGGGTTATGAGGTTCTATTAATATACATAATCAGAAAGGTTATTGCACCATGAGGGAGTTATGCATCAGAGTATTTCAGAAAAACATCTGGCAGCCAAATGCCCACAGCTCCAAGTACAGTGTAAAGAAAGTTAGCTCATGTGTTGGTGATGTGGCTTACAGGAAAAACTCATCAATGGGCTGAAGAGACTGCAAAAGGAAGAAAATACAGTGCATTGCATATATTTTTTATTAATCAGTACACTACCAAACTGACATAATTATGTAAACTAGTCCATTGTGGGGAGACTTGAATAACGAAACCGAATTGCCTTTAATTTCAGTTTATTTCAAGTAACCATTCCACTGTCTGCTCTCATTCCTGAGCAGCGAACAAAGAGAGTGAACACACCAAAGTTCTCTCATTTAAACATTCTCACATCAAACCATTTCCCTCGCGGGGGAAATCACACATCTATATCAAAGTCTCTTTATTCACATTCATTAGCCTTTTATTTACATAACTCCCCCTTCTCTCCTCTCGAGCCTCAGTGGTCAGGAAGTCTTCTGTCCCCTGTCCTCCGCAGGGGGTCCAGGCTCTGTGGCTCCGCACCGCAGGGGGCTGGCTCTCCTTCATCGTGGTTAAATCACATATGCAGTGTCCAACATATACATGTCTCACAACACAGCCATATAACCCCCCCCCAAACGATGAAGAACAGACTAATTCCTAAAATTTAATAGCACCTTACTCACTACTGAATAATCAACACCAACATTCAGTCTGTGCGCCGCTTGGGCTTCAGCAGTCTGCCGAATCTGCTGTGAGTTGGCCCCGCCTTGCCTGCGGTGCTTTTCTGCTTCGGTTCTGTTGACTGAGGAAGAGAGTGATTAATTGCCCTCTGCGGGGGCCTGCCTCGTCGAGGCGCCACTGCGACCGGTACAGACACGTCCTTCATGACAAAAGCAGGTTTTAGTCTGTCAATACTGACTGTCTCTTTTCTGTCTCCAAAATCTAGCACAAATTGCTTATCACCTGCCTCCAGCACTCGAAATGGCCCTTCGTAAGGTGGTTTGAGCGTTGCTTTAAGGGCTTCGCGCCTGACAAAAACGAAATCGGCATTTTTCAAAGCCTTGGGGACGAAAACTCGTGGAAAAGCGTGATGAACCGGACCCGGGAGCGTGTCTGCCCCCGTGCCGACTAACGGTCCCAGAGCAGAGAGAGGTGGGGGCTCTGGGTGCTCTGGTAAAAACTCGCCCGGCAGCCTCAGAGTTTGTGCGAATACCAGCTCCGCTGGGGAGGCGTCTAAGTCCTCTTTAGGCACAGAACGCAACCCTAATAAAACCCATGGAAGTTTATTTACCCAATCTGCATCCGTGAGCGACGCTCTGAGTGCTGCCTTCAAAGACCTATGAAAACGCTCGCATAAACCATTGGCCTGAGGGTGGTAAGCCGTAGTGCGGTGAATTTTGGCTCCTAAGCCGTTGGCCATCGCTGACCACAGCTCAGAGATGAATTGCGGTCCCCTATCGGACGTAATGTCCGACGGAACCCCGAAGCGCGCCACCCAAGCCGTTAAAAAAACGCGAGCCACCTCCGCGGCCGTGGTCGTCGCAAGTGGGACCACTTCCGGCCAACGTGTGGTGCGGTCCACCATTGTCAAAAGATACGTGAACCCCTGTGATGCCGGTAGGGGGCCCACAAGGTCGACGTGCACATGGTCAAACCTTCTGGCCGGAATGCGGAACGGTTCTAACGGGGCTCTTGTGTGCCTGTGAATTTTGGCCCGTTGACAGGAAATGCAGGTTTTTGCCCATTCCTTCACGTGCTTGCGCAGGCACGGCCAAACAAACTTTTCCGCCACTAGTTTCACCGACGCGCGCACCCCCGGGTGCGCCAGTGAGTGGACCGAGTCAAAAACACGGCGGCGCCACGTGGCCGGAACCACCGGACGCGGGCGCCCCGTCGACATGTCGCAGATCAGGGGGGGCATACCGGTTTGTAAACACTTGCTCTCCAGCCTCAACCCTGTTGGTCCAGACTGGAGCGCGCGCACGTCTGCGTCCGCCCCCTGGTCCGCTGCCATGGCTGCGTAATCTATACCCACGTGCACCGGGGCTGCGCGCGCCACCGTGCCGCTCTCCTGCGGCGCGGTCACGGTGGCCCGTTCTGCCTCTGCGCGTGTTGGGGTCGTGAACGCGCGTGAGAGACAATCCGCTACTACATTGAATTTGCCCGCGACGTGCCTAATGTCAGTGGTAAATTCCGAGATTGCGGCCAGCTGCCTCTGCTGCCTGCCGGACCACGGATCTGAAATTTTGGCCATGGCGTATGTGAGCGGCTTGTGGTCCACATAAGCGGTGAAGCACCGTCCTTCCAGCCAGAACTGGAAATGACGAATAGCCAAATGCAGCGCCAACAGTTCTCTGTCAAACGCGCTGTATTTTCGTTCAGCCGCGCTTAAAGATTTGCTAAAGAAAGCCAAAGGCTGCCAAACTCCGGCTACCTGTTGCTCAATAACGGCCCCTATGGCTAAATCTGAAGCGTCTGTCGTCAGCGCGATACGTGCTGCAGGGTCTGGGTGGGCCAGGAGCGCAGCGTCAGCCAAGGCTTTTTTAACCTCTGTGAACGCGCGCTCCCGCTCCGGGGACCATTCGACCGCCTGGGTCGGTTTTTGTTTTTTGAGCGCGGCATATAACGGTTGCATGATTTGAGCTGCGTGGGGCAGGAATCGGTTATAAAAATTCACCATCCCCAAGAATTCCTGTAGTGATTTGACCGTTTGTGGACGGGGAAAATCCGCTACCGCGCGTACTTTCTCTGGTAACGGAACCGCTCCCTCCGGGGAGACGCGGTGACCCAAAAAATCGATCCGCTCGACGCCGAACTGGCACTTGGCTGGGTTAACTATTAAGCCGTGCTCTCTCAGCCTCCTAAAAACTGCTGTGAGGTGCGTTTCGTGTTCGTCCTCTGAAGTACTCGCAACCAAAATGTCGTCGAGGTACACAAACACAAAAGGGAGATCGCGTAACACGGCATCCATCATCCGCTGAAATGTTTGCGCTGCCCCTTTGAGACCAAACGGCATGCGTAAAAATTCGAAAAGTCCGAACGGGGTTATTACCGCTGTTTTAGGAATGTCCTCCGGTTGGACCGGGACTTGGTGATAGCCGCAAACTAGATCAATCTTTGAAAAAATGCGCGCCCCCGCCAGGTGCACCGAAAAATCCTGAATGTGCGGGATGGGATAACGATCGTGCGCCGTAGCGTTGTTTAGCCTGCGGTAATCCCCGCACGGTCTCCAGGAGCCATCGGCTTTCGGTACCATGTGCAGCGGCGAAGCCCACGGGCTCTTCGACCTACGAACGATGCCCAGCCTCTCCAGGCTGGCGAACTCCTCGCGCGCAATGGCGAGCTTAACTGCATCCAAGCGCCGAGCTTTTGCAAACACGGGAGGACCAGAAGTGGGGATAAAGTGTTTCACCCCGTGCTTCGCGACCGTCGCTGAAACAGTGGGCACAGTGAGCGCTGGAAATTGGGTGAGGAGTGTGTGAAACTTACCACCTGCTGTAGCGACGTGGGTCTGTACTGGTGGCGGGGACACTCGAGCTGAACAGGGGAGAGAGTAAAAAGAGAGTGCATTTACCAGCCGTCTATTAGCAAGATCAACTAACAGATTGTGTGAACACAAAAAATCCGCGCCCAACATGTTGAAACTCACCGCCGCTATTACAAAAGTCCATTCATATGTGCGGCCATGTAAGCACAAAGGCAAGGTCCTTCTCCCGTAGGTGTTGATGTTCGAGCCATTTGCCGCTGTAGCTCCGCTACCGTGGGGTCCAGCCACCCGGTCCGCGTATGTTGGGGTGATGAAGCTCACTTGTGCTCCGGTGTCGATGAGGAACTCTCGTCCGGAGCGTGCATCCGTGATGTAGAGCAGCTTGTTGCGTTCTCCGAGGGTCGAAGCTGCTAGCGACCCCCGGTCTTGCCGTTTCCCGAACTCCTGAAGATGCAGGGCGGCACACACCTGCGTGCCTTCTCTGCGAACCTCCGATGGTAAAAGCAGAGATCTTCTCCTCCGCTGTGTCGTGTCCGCGCCTCTGCCGCCGGGCTATTGGCTCCACCTCGTCGCGGCCGTGTTGCCGCCGTCGTCGGCCAGTCTGGTTCTGCCGCCTCTGGCTCCTCGCTGTCTCGGGTCGCTGCTGTGGTTGCTTGCCCGCCGCAGGCGTCCAGGATCCCATCTGCCTCCTGGGCCAGCTCCCGGAACTCCTCCAGGGTGTGACACTTTTTGCCGGCCAGCGTGCTTCTCGCATGCGCCGGGAGGTTGGAGAGGAAGATGAACTGAAAAATGAAATCATCGTTGTCCAACCCTCTCAGCTGTATCATCTCCTCCATCAGGGCGCTCGGCCTGTGTCCACCTTGGTCTAGCAAAGACAGGATCCTCCTCGCCCTCACTTCAGCCGAGGGGGTGAAAAACTTGATGAGGGTGGATTTCAGCTTGCCGTACCTGTCGGTCGCGGGTGGCTGCTCCACCAAGCTTTGCACGCACCGAGCTGTGCTGTTGTCCAGTTTAGCGATGACATGGTGGAACTTAGTGTCATCCACCGTTACTCCTGCGAGCGCGAACTGCGACTCTGCTTGCAGAAACCACGACCGTGGGTTATCCTGCCAGAAATCAGGCAGCTTAACGGCCACTGCGCTCGCCAGCTCTGAGCGCTGTGAGTCCGGGACCCTGAGAATTTCTTCGTTCATTCTCAACGTCGGGGTCACCAATGTGGGGAGACTTGAATAACGAAACCGAATTGCCTTTAATTTCAGTTTATTTCAAGTCACCATTCCACTGTCTGCTCTCATTCCTGAGCAGCGAACAAAGAGAGTGAACACACCAAAGTTCTCTCATTTAAACATTCTCACATCAAACCATTTCCCTCGCGGGGGAAATCACACATCTATATCAAAGTCTCTTTATTCACATTCATTAGCCTTTTATTTACATAACTCCCCCTTCTCTCCTCTCGAGCCTCAGTGGTCAGGAAGTCTTCTGTCCCCTGTCCTCCGCAGGGGGTCCAGGCTCTGTGGCTCCGCACCGCAGGGGGCTGGCTCTCCTTCATCGTGAGGATAAATCACATATGCAGTGTCCAACATATACATGTCTCACAACACAGCCATATCCATACCTGAGCATGCCCGTAGAAACCAAGTATAAGCATGTATTTCTGCATGACCGTAGAAAGCAGGTGTGAGCAAGCAAGCACGTCAGCACTCATTCAGTGATGCCTGCCTTTGATCTTTGATGGTGTCATATAGACACCATAGTCATAGACACTGTGACACACACACAGATTTTCATAATAATAATAATGCATCAGATTTATATAGCGCTTTATCATAGACACTTTACAAGTAGATACATTATTCATTCACTCCAGACAGACAATGGCAGTGGTAAGCTACTACTGTAGCCACAGCTGCCCTGGGGCAGGCTGACGGAAACATGGCTGCCAATCCACGCCAATGGCCTGTCCGGCCACCACCGAACATTTAAACATTTTTACACATTCATACCCAGTGTTATGGGCACTGGAGGCAATGCGGGTGAAGTGTCTTGCCCAGGGACACAATGGCAGGATATCTGGGGAGAGCGGGATTCGAACCGCCAACCACCGGGTTATTAGACGACCTGCTCTACCTCCTGAGCCACTGCCGCCCCGGCAGTGTTCATGGTGTCTATATGACATCATATACTGTAGACATGTGGAGATCATCGGAACATCAGTCTATATGCCGTCGACATCATAGGCAGTCCTATGATCGTGACACACTGACACACACACAGATTGCTTAAATTGTATATAGAGTGACATGTCGACCATATTATCACTATTTTATTGCTGCTGTTTACATTCAGTCTAATGAAAATTCATAAAATGACCTACATAATTATTTCTTTAGTGTATACATTGCTGTCTACGTAACTGTGCTTTTACTTTGTTTTGCTTTATATTTTATCCTATTATACTCTATCAGTATATATGTTATATAACCTAGTGTGTAGCATGGCATGCATACAATAAAAATAATAACTTTGACAGCTTGATCATATCTGCATTTACATACATCCCACAGGTTTGCAAGTCATGCCTACCTGATGGCCTTTTGGAGGCAGATAGAGCCAGCAACACACAAGATGGTGCGTGTCACAAGAGCTTGGATTACAGCTTGGACTAAAGACATCCCTCACACTGCTGGTGCAACGCTAAATTTATTTTCCTGGCCTTATTGAGAAATGTAATTGCTCTTATTTTCAACTGAATTTATTTAAATGAAAATTAGTTATGTCAGTTATGGTCTGTCCATGTAATGAGTGATAAAATGCACTGTATCTTCTTCCTTTTACAGTCTCTTCAGAAATTGATGAGTTTTTCCTTTTTATGACGTACCTGTCCTTGGGTCTGATGCAGAGAGATCTGGCCCACAGATTCAAAATCCACCAATCAGCTGTGAGCCGCATCATCAACACATGGGCTAACTTTCTTTCCACTGCACTTGGAGCTGTGGGCATTTGGCTGTCCGAGGAGCAAGTGAAGGCCCACCTGCCAGATGTTTTTCTGAACTACTCTGATACACAAGTGGTGTTAGACTGCACAGAGCTGTGCTGCCAAACACCAAACTCTCTTCTGCTGCAGAGTGAGGTGTTTTCCACCTACAAATCCCACTGCACCTTCAAAGGCCTGATTGACATGGCCCATCATGGTGCAGTAACATTTGTTTATCACTTTATGAAGGCTCCATTAGTGATAAAGAGATCCTGAAACAGTCTAGCATTGTGTCTCTCCTCAACCCAACAGCAGCCATCATGCTGGACAATGGTTTCCTTGTGGAGGACTGTCCCCTGCAAGGTCTACATACCTGCCTTTCTCTCCAAAGCACAACTGACTGGGCTGGAGGTCAGGCAGACACAATCTATTGCAAGACAGGGTGCATGTTGAGTGGATCATTTTGAAGGGTGAAGGAGCACAAAATATTCAGCACGGTCATCCCTCTTTCACTGACAGGCAGCATCAATCAACTGTATGCAGTGGCCTGTCTCTTTGTTAACTACCAAAATGGACCCTTAGTTAAATCATAGGCGAGCAAGTAAAGAAACTGTAGAAGCACCACATGGTTTCTGATTAAGAAACAAATTTCTGATTCTGTTTGAGTTCTCTGTTCTTTTGTTTCTGTCATAAGTAGACCTTTGCTATAAACAAATTAGTGATTTGTCATGTTTCCTCTAATTTGATCACACTTGACAGATGTTTGTACTTGTTCTAGTGTTTCCATCATCACTCTTTAAATATAAGAAATCTGTCTGTCACGATAATAGGACATCATAGCACAGCCTATGATGTCTGCCTGATGTCCTATGATGATCCTATGATCTCAGGCATCATAGGACGCGCAAGGCCGTCATAAAGATATGATGTCGATAGTTTGTCATATACACATAGCACATCATAGGATGCCCTATGATGTATGCACGATGTCCTATGATGATCCGATGATATCAGGCAACATAGGACTCGCGATGCTGTCATATAGACAAATGTGTCTTTATGATGTCATATAGAAAATCACTCACGATGCCTAGACTAATGTGTCTTTATGATGTCATGTGGCTCAAAATTGCCAAGGTGAATAAGTCACAGGGTGTTGGTGTTTTCTGCACAACAGATTTCTTCAGCCATGGCCAATTCTACATTGCCATGAGCACAGTTGCCAGATCAAGCAGTCGTATTCTTGCTCAACATGAAGAAACTAAGCAAAAGCGTCACTTTCTGAGCAATGTGGTTTTTAAAGAGGCGCTGACACAGTAAAAATGTGTAACCTCGAAGAATGCCAGTCTACACTACAAATGTGTAAAATGCCAAGCAAAGCGCCGATTTTCTCCGGGTGCTCCGGTTTCTTGGTTTCTACGGGCATGCACGGGCCTTCCTGAACAGGGTCGAAAGCCACTTTTTGCTCAGATCTATTTTCATGATCCGGTCCGTGAACTGGAATTACCTGTCCCTCAACCAGTGGTCTGAACAAAGAAGAAGAAGACCCACCAGATGGAGAGCAATAGAATGACGAGAACTGCTGCACGTCAGAAAAGATGCCGTGAAGATGAAGCACCTCAGGTTCAAGCAGTACGCCCCAGGTATCACTGTGAACAACACAGCCGTCTGAGACAGGAGGAGACCCTTCAGCAACGGGCATGCAGAAATACTTGCTTATACTTGTTTCTACGGGCATGGGCGGGTATGTACTAGTTTTCTGAAAGCTCAGTTCACCAGTCATAGACCCAACTGGTGAACTTGGATCTTTCAGAAAATTACCACTACAGACTCTACTGTGAATCCCACAAGAGGGTGAATGTCAGTAATTTTCTCAATAGTTGTTTGGTCAATAAAATGTGGAAAAACGTTGAAAAATGCAGTGTTTCTGAAAGCAAGCATTACATCCTCAAATGTCTTGTTTGGTTCATAACACCAACATATTCAGTTTGCTGTCATAGAGGAGCAAAGAGACCAGAAATATTTACAGTTAACAAGCTGAAATCAAACTATTAGATTCCTAGTAAACAAGCTGAAACCAGAAAATATTTACATTTAAGAAACTGAGTTCAGACAATTTAATTTTTAATTTTTTTTTTATTAAACTACTCAAAATGTATAGGGTCTCCTAAGACAGTGGTGCATAGAGGCATTTTGGCAGGCATGTATAAAAGAAAAAGAAATCACACCTCTCTCAGGGTGTTTAACACAGTTGTGTCTATGTAATTGTGCTGCGCAAACACGTCATCATTTGCACAGATAAAATCACACCATTCCATACCAGCGATCAACAACTGCCCCAGCACTTGCCAATAGTAAGAATAGTTTTCTTTCAGTTTGTGTGTGCCATTCTCAGCTCTGAGGTGCTTGCAGTCAATGTAGTGTCATGCATTTGGGCATTTCATTTCAACTAACCCAAATGATGGTCTCTCAAGTGGGTCATACACCAGCCCATCAGGGGGCGCAGCCAGCCAAGGTGCATCAGGATGAATCACTTGTCCACATTGTCCACATGAGTCCACATGAATCACTTGTCCGCATCTACTGTAATAAAATATTATTACAGTAGATGCCTCTCAGATGATGCTGTTTCCAAATTTATGCAGATTGTTTCCTCTATGCCATGTGTCAACACAACGGAAATAAGCTATAGACAGCTTGCTCCTTCTGTAATTGATAACATGGTGGATAGTGTTTCAGCTTCTCTGCATCAGACTCTAGACTTGGTGGCCCCCTTAAAAAAGAAAAAGTCTAATCAGAGATTTCTAACTCCTTGGTTCAACACAGAAACTCGTAGCTTAAAACAGAAGACTCGTCAATTAGAAAGAAAATGGCGCTCTACTAATTTAGATGAAATCTATTTAGCTTGGAGAAATCATCTTTTAATTTATAAAAAATCTCTTAGAAAAGCTAGAACAAGTTATTACTCTGCATTAATAGAAGAGAACAAGAATAATCCCAGGTTTCTTTTCAGTACTGTAGCCAGGTTGACAAAGTCAGGACTCTGTCAATCCTAGCATTCCCTTAGAGCTTACTAGTCAGGACTTTATGAACTTTTTCAATAATAAAATTTCATCCATCAGAGATAAAATCAATCAGATTCTTCCCACAGTTAACTTAAATACTGTAACTACTACAACTCCTTCTATTGATGTCTGTCTTGATGAGTTTACTCCAATCGACCTTTGTGAGTTAGACAAAATAGTTTCCTCATCCAAACCTTCAACTTGTCTTTTAGACCCTATTCCTACCAGGTTATTTAAAGAAGTCTTCCCACTTATTGGTAGCTTTATTCTTCATATAATCAATTCTTCATTAACTTTAGGCCATGTACCGCAGGCTTTTAAAACGGCTGTAATTAAACCCTTACTCAAAAAGCCAACGCTAGATCCAGGAGCTTTAGCTAACTATAGACCAATCTCTAATCTCCCTTTCATTTCAAAAATCTTAGAAAGAGTTGTTGCTACGCAATTATTTGACCACCTGCAGGGAAATGGTTTACTTGAAGAGTTTCAATCTGGGTTTAGAATCCATCATAGTACTGAAACAGCCTTAGCGAAGGTCACTAACGACATCCTCATTGCATCTGATAATGGACTAGTTTCTGTACTTGTCCTTTTAGACCTTAGTGCAGCTTTTGATACTATCGATCATAATATTCTACTTGATAGATTAAGTCCAACACCAGTTCCATTAAGTCCAACACTATGTTGGACTTAATGGAACTTCGTTGCAGTGGTTTAGATCTTATTTATCTGATAGGTTCCAGTTTGTTCATGTAAATAATGAGTTTTCTTTCAACTCAAAGCTTAGTCATGGAGTTCCACAGGGATCTGTGCTAGGCCCTACTCTTGTTAGTTTATATATGCTTCCGTTAAGCAACATTATTAGAAAGCACTGTATACATTTTCATTGTTATGCAGATGACACACAATTATACCTGTCAATGAAGCCAGATGATACTAATCAATTAGCCAAGTTAGAAGCCTGTCTTAAGGAAATCAAAGCTTGGATGACTTGTAATTTCCTGCTATTAAATTCAGATAAGACTGAAGTCATTCTTGTTGGTCCAAAAAACCTTAGAAATACCTTTCCAAATCAAACTTTCAGTTTGGATGCGGTTACTCTTTCTCTTAATAGCTCTGTGAGGAACCTTGGAGTTATTTTTGATCACGATTTGTCCTTCAATTCACATATTAAATTTGTTTCTAAGACTGCCTTCTATCATTTGCATAATATTGCCAAGATTAGGATCATCTTGTCTCAGAGTGATGCTGAGAAACTGATCCACACTTTTGGTAGCTCGAGATTAGATTTTTGTAATTCTTTATTATCAGGCTGTCCTAAAACATCTTTAAAAAGTCTTCAGCTGATCCAAAATACTGCAGCTATGGTGCATATTTAAGGCACATATATGGCATGCTTGTATGGTATGCATTCTCTCCCACATGCATCCAGTAGGCATGACGGGGCAGACCCTACAGATCAAACGTCCAAAGGAACAATGCCCCAGCAGGGACCTCGGCTAGGAGGTGGGTGCTGGGGGAAGACGGAGGTCAGAGACAATGTCCCAACAGGAGCCCCGAGGTGGAGAAGGGAACAGAGGCACCAACGAGTCTCGGTGGCTATATGTGACTGTGGGTTCATGTGTTTACTAAACTTCTGTGGGGTGAAGGTGTGAGATACTTGATGTGGGGGTTAGTATCTCTGGGTTATAAAAGCTGTGAGGAAAGTTGGTTCTGTCTCTTTTTCTGCTGAGAACTTTGATGATAGAAGATGTGACTTCCAATAAAGCTTTCCTGAGAAATACACTCAGTCTCGTTTGTAAGGCATCTTCCACACTGGTGACCTACGACTACCTATGGCCGGTGACGGCGAGATTTCCGCACCGGACTCTTCAGGAGCCAACCGGGTTAACGCGGCTACCACGCTACAGCTGCCCGACTTCTGGCAACATAACCCGCGCTCCTGGTTTACCACTGTGGAAGCGCAATTCCACCTTCGGGGAACCTCAGCGGATGCAACGAGGTTCTACCATGTCGTCGCGAAGCTGGACAGCCTCACAGTGCAACGGGTGGAGAGCCTGACCAACCACCCGCCCCAAGACAACAAGCATAGCACACTGAAAGATGCCCTCATCCGAGCCCTCACTCCCTCGCTGGAAGAGCGGGCAGAGAAGCTCCTGGCGCTGACAGAGGGAGAAGCAGACAGGCCAGCGGATCTGATGGCGAAGATGATGAGCCTGAGAGGCGAGGACGACGACAGTTTTATCTTCGCCCACCTCTTCCTCAGAACGCTCCCGCCAGCAGTGAGAGTCACCCTGACCAGCTCGCAGCCGCTCGTCAACCGTAACTACCACGAGCTGGGACAGGTGGCGCAACGGCTCGTCGACTCCCATAGACGGCGCGCAGCCACGACGGCAGCAGCAGAGATGACCGCCCCTTCGCGAGAAGGAGGGAGACCAGAGGCTGCGACACCGGATCCACTGACGGCAGCAGCAGCGGAGACCAGGAGAAGCGGAGCTGACAACGCCCTCTGCTTCTACCATCGACGTTTTGCCGAGAAAGCCCACAGATGCGTCCCACCGTGCCGGTACCAGCGCCAGGGAAACGCCAAGACCGGGAGCCGGTAGCAGCTGCGACTCTCGGCACGAAGAATAGGCTGCTTTTCGTGACGGACGCGAATTCTGGGAAAGAATTCCTGGTGGACACGGGCTCCCAGCTGAGTTTTGTCAAGCCTACCTACGCGGACACACTGGCACCGGACAGCGGCCCCCTGGTGTTAGCGGCGAACAGCTCCACGATCAAAACCTATGGGGAGAAGACACTCCGCCTGTCCCTTCGCAGGCACAACTTCGAGTGGACCTTCGTTGTTGCTGCAGTTAACAACAACATGCTAGGTGCTGACTTTTTGTGCTCAAACAGTTTGTTAGTTGATCTTGCTAATAGACGTATTGTAAATGCACCGTCTTTCTACTCTATCTCCTGCACAGCTCGGGTGGCCCTGCCTTCTGCACATTCCAATGTCACAGCTGCGGGTGGTAAGTTTCATGCATTACTCAACCAGTTTCCAGCACTCACGGTCCCTACATTTTCAGCGTCAGTTGCCAAACACGGGGTCGAACATTTCATAAGTACTTCGGGCCCCCCTGTTTTTGCAAAAGCTCGGCGGTTGGACCCAGCTAAACTGGCCATCGCGCGCGAGGAATTTGCCAACTTGGAAAAGCTGGGCATAGTCCGGCGTTCGAACAGCGCCTGGTCGTCACCCCTGCACATGGTACCCAAAGCTGACGGCTCGTGGCGCCCTTGCGGTGATTTCCGCAGATTAAATAATGCTTCAGCCCACGACCGCTATCCGATTCCGCACATCCAGGATTTTTCGGCGCATTTAGCGGGGGCGCGCATCTTTTCCAAAATAGATTTGGTGCGTGGTTATCACCAAGTTCCAGTCCGTGCGCAGGACATACCCAAAACGGCAGTTATAACCCCTTTCGGGCTTTTCGAGTTTTTGCGCATGCCTTTCGGCCTCAAGGGCGCCGCGCAGACGTTCCAACGCATGATGGATGCAGTGCTGCGCGACCTCCCTTTCGTGTTCGCTTATTTGGATGATATTTTGGTAGCCAGCGCGTCCGAAGCCGAGCACGAACGCCACCTCACAGCCGTTTTTCAGAGGCTCACAGAACACGGGCTAATCATTAACCCAGCAAAGTGCCAATTCGGGGTAGCGAAAATTGATTTTTTGGGACATCGCGTGTCGCCAGAAGGCGCGGTCCCGCTGCCGGATAAAGTGCGCGCGATAACGGATTTCCCCCAACCGCAGACGGTTAAGGCGCTGCAAGAATTTTTGGGGATGGTCAATTTTTATAACCGTTTCCTCCCAAACGCGGCACGGCTCATGCACCCATTGTACGCGGCATGAAAGAAGCAAAAACCTGCATCTAAGGTCGAGTGGTCCCCGGACCGGGAGCGCGCTTTTTCACAGGTCAAATCAGCCCTCGCGAACGCTGCGTTATTGGCACACCCGGTGCCGGCAGCTCGCATGGCGCTAACCACAGGCGCCTCCGACGTGGCAGTGGGAGCGGTTGTCAAGCAACTGGTGGCAGGATGCTGGCAACCACTTGCGTTTTTCAGCAAAACATTGCGCGATAGCGAGCGTAAATACAGCGCGTTTGACAGGGAGCTTTTGGCCCTACATTTGGCCATCCGCCACTTCCAGTTCTGGTTGGAAGGGCGCCGTTTTACCGCGTTCGTGGACCATAAACCCTTAACTTTTGCAATGGCTAAGGTTTCAGAGCCTTGGTCGGGCCGACAACAGAGGCAGCTGGCTGCAATTTCGGAGTTTACCACTGACATTCAACACGTGGCGGGTAAACACAATGTAGTGGCAGATTGCCTCTCGCGTGCAGTTGCAGCGACAGGCCCCCAGGGAGCAGATTCGGCGGCGGCAGACCTAGGCCAGGCTTGCGGCGCGGAAGCGCTCACAGCTCCGGTCTGCGTCGGGTTAGATTATGCAGCCATGGCCGCTGAACAGGCTGGCGACGCGGACGTGCGCGCGCTCCAGTCTGGGCCAACAGGGCTAAGGCTGGAGCACAGGGTGCTTCACAGAGGCATGCCCCCCCCTAATCTGCGATACCTCCACGGGGCGTCCCCGTCCCGTAGTCCCGGCTGTGTGGCGTCGCCGTGTTTTTGACTTAATACATTCACTGGCACACCCGGGCATCCGCGCGTCTATCAAAATGGTAGGAGAGAAGTTTGTTTGGCCGGGGCTGCGTAAACAAGTCAAAGAGTGGGCTGCAGCCTGCGCTGCGTGTCAAAGAGCAAAGGTACACAAACACACACGAGCCCCTCTAGAACCTTTTCACATCCCAGCCAAACGCTTTGATCATGTGCATATCGACTTAGTAGGACCTCTTCCGCTGTCCCAGGGTTTCACACACCTTTTAACCATGGTAGACCGCACCACGCGCTGGCCAGAGGCGGTTCCTCTGGCGGCAACCACAGCGGCAGATGTCGCACGTGCCTTTTTAACAGCTTGGGTCGCACATTTTGGTATCCCGTCAGACATAACGTCGGACAGAGGACCCCAGTTTGTTTCCGAGCTCTGGTCGTCCATGGCACTCAGCCTGGGGGTGAAAATTCATCGCACGACCACGTATAACCCCCAGGCCAACAGTTTGTGCGAGCGCTTCCATCGGTCATTGAAAGCAGCCCTCAGAGCAGCTCTCACGGACACAAATTGGGTTGATAAACTCCCATGGGTTTTATTAGGGTTGCGTTCAGCACCTAAAGAAGATTTGCAAGCCTCTCCGGCCGAACTCGTCTTCGCCCAACCCCTCCGGTTACCGGGAGATTTCCTCCCTGAGAACCCTGCTCCGGAGCATCTCCCCGCTCAGCTGCTGCAGAGCGACGCGGGGTCACACACCCTCCCCGGTCCCGTTCATCACAGTTTTCCACGTGTTTTTGTGCCCAAAGCCTTAAAGAATGCAGAATTTGTCTTCGTTAGACACGACGCACAGAGGTTAGGTTTAAGGCCGCCTTACGATGGACCGTTCAGAGTGTTAGAAACCGGGGAAAAGCATTTTTTGCTCGATTTGGGAGACAGGAAGGACTTAGTCTGCATTAACAGACTCAAACCCGCTTTTGTGTTAGCTGACGACCCAGTACAGTTGGCCAGAGCCCCCCGCCGCGGCAGGCCACCCGGGAGACGCTCTGCTAAGCTTTCACGACGATGTGTTAATGATTCTACTTCACAGATGCAGCAGACAGCCACAGGCAGAGCGAGACCTGCTCACAGCAGATATGGCAGAGAGTTGAAGCCCAAGCAGTGGGAAATGTGATCTGTTGTGCCAAGTTTTTTTTTTTTTCCTCTCGTTCTGTGTGGGGTGTCATGATCCTATGCATTTGAAGTGTAACTTGTCCTTATTTGAACGTTTGGGGGGGGGGGTTATATGGTGCATATTTAAGGCACATATATGGCATGCTTGTATGGTACGCATTCTCTCCCACATGCATCCAGTAGGCATGACGGGGCAGACCCTACAGATCAAACGTCCAAAGGAACAATGCCCCAGCAGGGACCTCGGCTAGGAGGTGGGTGCTGGGGGAAGACGGAGGTCAGAGACAATGTCCCAACAGGAGCCCCGAGGTGGAGAAGGGAACAGAGGCACCAACGAGTCTCGGTGGCTATATGTGACTGTGGGTTCATGTGTTTACTAAACTTCTGTGGGGTGAAGGTGTGAGATACTTGATGTGGGGGTTAGTATCTCTGGGTTTCAAAGCTGTGAGGAAAGTTGGTTCTGTCTCTTTTTCTGCTGAGAACTTTGATGATAGAAGATGTGACTTCCAATAAAGCTTTCCTGAGAAATACACTCAGTCTCGTTTGTAAGGCATCTTCTACACAGCAAGAGTTTTAACAGGTACTAGAAAGAGAGATCATATCTCTCCGATTCTGGCCTCCCTTCATTGGCTTCCCATAGAGTTTAGAAGCAAGTTTAAAATCCTTCTTCTTACTTACAAAGCTCTAAACAATCAGGCTCCTTTTTATTTAAAAGATCTGATACTACCGTATTATCCTAACAGAGCACTACGCTCCCAAAATGCTGGATTACTTGTAATACCTAGAATCTCCAAAAGTACAATGGGAGGCAGAGCCTTCAGTTATCAAGCTCCTCTCCTCTGGAATCAGCTGCCAATCTGGATTTGGGAGTCAGACTCGATCTCTGTTTTTAAGAATAGGGCTAAAACCTACCTTTTTGATATAGCCTACAATTAGGGAGGGATCATGTGTTTCTGAACCCTCCCTTAGTTATGCTGCTAATAGGTTTAGTCAGCCAGTAATGCACTGGGCCTCACTCCTTTCCTCACTCTCAATGAAATATTTTTTTTTGCTGGTCATTAACATCTGTTTGTTCTCTCCCATAGATTGAGTCCCCATCGTGCTGTTTGCTCTCTACATGTCTGTTCTTTTCTTCTTCTCTATCCCCTCACCCCCCAGCCAGTCGCAGCAGATGACTGCCCCTCCCTGAGCCTGGTTCTGCTGGAGGTTTCTTCCTGTTAAAAGGGAGTTTTTCCTCTCCACCGTCGCCAAGTGCTTGCTCACAGGGGATCGCCTGATTGCTGAGGTCTTTCTGCAACTGTGGGGGTTCCCCCTTCAGTTGATAGTGCTATGAGATGACTGTTGTTGTGAAATGGCGCTATATAAATAAAGTTGAATTGAATTGAATTTTCTCAAGTTCAGATTTTTCAGAGTTGCATAATCTCTTAAGGCTTCTGTCTCCAGGTCCAATCCTCTCTTCATAAGTGCTGTTTGGAGTGCCCCTTGGATGATCCTCTCTGACAGGTTTTCTGCTGCACTTGGCCCTCAAACTTGGCTTACCTCCTTAAAAGTTGAAGCAGTCAGCCTCTCCTTCCTCAGGGAAAGCCACACAGGTGCTGCACTTTGGCACCTTTTTGCTTCTTCAATCTTGTGTGACTGTAAAAAAGTCTGACAGCGATTTCAGATGCAGCTGCTCCTGATTTGTTGGCACATATGTACAATGTGTTGGCTTTAACTGGAACTCTTCTTGTGGCACTTTTGGAAGTGGTGGAGCATCCATATGTGTGATAACACCATCACATGCAAGTGGATGCTGATATCAGAGGATGCTGCCAGCCTGTACTTTACCGAAAATGGAGTCCACAAGCGGTTTGTTAGGTGAGATATCCATCGTGCAGATTAGTGGAAGAGAGTCTGGGTTGAAGTCAGCATAGGCAGTGTTTGAGTAGAGGGTTGCTGGGTCTGGCAGCTCATCGCTGTAGCCTTTTGTTAGAATAATTTTGAGCTTAAATTATTCAAAGTCAAATAATCAGGCGGAAAGTTGGATTTATGCAAATTCATTATAAAAATAGATATCCAGTTTCACCTCAATGGCCATTTGAGGGGGAGATTACAAAGCATGGCATTCAGGCACACCTAGAATCTCCAAAGAAATGCTTTATTTAGGTCTGATATATATATAGGTAGGAGAAAGGAGAGGGAGGATGAGGAAAAGGGGAGGAACAGAACAGGACAGTCCTGATAATCAAAGCTTATCCAGGGAAACATCACAGACACTCTGGAGACATGAGGTCATGGAGACATGGACATGAGATCCATAAATCTAACAGAATGTCCATATACCTAATCTCTACCACTGATCTATACAAGCTGAGGAGTTCCTGTGCATTCCTGTGACCCAAAACAGGTCATGTCAAAGATATTATAAGAGTAGCTTAGCTCATTCCTTACACATGTACTGATCCTGTACTGAATCTCTGTTTTTAAGAATAGGGCTAAAACCTACCTTTTTGATATAGCCTGCAATTAGGGAGGGATCATGTGTTTCTGAACCCTCCCTTAGTTATGCTGCTAATAGGTTTAGTCAGCCGGGGGACCTCCAGTAATGCACTGGGCCTCACTCCTTTCCTCACTCTATGAAATATTTTTTTTGCTGGTCATTAACATTTGTTTGTTCTCTCCTATAGATTGAGTCCCCATCGTGCTGTTTGCTCTCTACATGTCTGTTCTTTTCTTCTTCTCTATCCCCTCACCCCCCAGCCAGTCGCAGCAGATGACTGCCCCTCCCTGAGCCTGGTTCTGCTGGAGGTTTCTTCCTGTTAAAAGGGAGTTTTTCCTCTCCACCGTCGCCAAGTGCTTGCTCACAGGGGATCGCCTGATTGCTGGGGTCTTTCTGCAACTGTGGGGGTTCCCCCCTACAGTTGATAGTGCTATGAGATGACTGTTGTTGTGAAATGGCGCTATATAAATAAAGTTGAATTGAATTGAATTCTCTGAAGGCCAATAATTGCTCACAGAAACATACCAAGAATATATGAACTTATCCTATATGGCATGCATATATAAACATTAAACATGGCATATGAAAGGCATGATATTTCTCAAATATAATAATACATTATTAATAACAATAATAATGTAGATAAAATGGAATTTTTCTATCATATTCCCCCTTGATACTTAATAAAACATCAGGATTAAAAGAAAAATAACAAAAGTGGTAGTAAAATTAAGGGAATGAATTAATATAAGGATGTGTACGAATTTACATGCTGTTGTGTCTTTGCAAGTTAAAAACGTGTGAAACATTAAGAGTAAACATGTGTAACATGATCAAAATCAATCTTAGACTGTGTCACCCAAGAACATAGGAAATAATATGAAAGTCTTAAATTATATTGCAACCTTGAAAAACCCTTAGGTCAGTATCCCCCCTTCGCCATCCTCATATTAAGGATTCACACAAGAAAAATCTGAAGTTATAAAAATCATTACCAAGTTTATGATGAGACTTCTCCATAAAGAGAAGCACTAACTCAATCAGTTTTGTCATCATTGCCTGCAAAGCAAGAAAGCTATGTGTATCTGAGGTATTAATATGACAATTTGCATCATTTTCATGGATAGAAGTAAAACAATAATCTCCTATAATAGGGCCTACACCCCTACGGGTGGTAATTAGTCGATCAAGGACCATTCTATCCTTTGTTACAATTTTGTAAATGATTGTAGTCTACAATTGTTTTAATCCCTAAGGTTTTTTGTTTCCACGCTCACTCAAAGAAACAATGAACAAAAACCTCACTCCTGTACTTTCCATCTGAAATTGTATCCATGCTTCATAAATGGCATCATGTGGTAGAAAAGGATCTCTCTCTCTTTACCCTGCCCACCTGCCCTGCCGACATGATGAGGGTACGGTCAGTTGCCAAAACGCGGTACACAACCCTGCCCAATGTCCTGGCCAGGTGCGAATAAAACTCACAGTTACTGAAGGTTACTTGTGGAGTCCCACAGGGTTCAGTTTTGGGGCCATTGTTATTCAATATGTATATAAATGATATATGTAAAGTTTCTGAAAAAATGGATTTAATATTGTTTGCGGATGACACTAATTTATTATGCAGTGGAAGCAATTTGGAACAACTTTTGGATACACTCGAAAAGGAATTAGGAAAGCTTAAACTGTGGTTTGATTCAAACAAATTAATGCTCAATTTAAGTAAGACAAAATTTATAGTTTTTAACAACCATCACAACAACTTAGTATCTAAACTCAGTGTAAATGGTGTAGAGATTGAAAGAGTATCCCAAACTAAATTTCTTGGAGTAATAATTGATAATAAATTGTGTTGGAAGTCACATATTAATTATATTAAAGGTAAAATATCTAAATCAATTGCAATACTACACAGAGTGAAATATTTGCTGAATCAACCCACATTATATACTTTGTATCATTCATTAATACTCCCATACATGATATAATGTTGATGCTTCAGAAGAGAGCTATTAGAATAATAAACAAAGCTGCTTACAGGGAACCAACAAACCCACTTTTTCTTAAAAGCTCTCAAGTTGAAAGATCTGGTTGACTTTAAAACTGCAGTAATAATGTTTAAAGTGAAGAATCTATCACTGCCCACAAATATCCAAAAGTTGTTCCAAATAAGGGAGAAACGATATCATTTTAGAGGAACATGTATATTTCAAAAACCTTCAGTGAGAACTACCACCAAGCAACACTGTGTCTCAGTGCAAGGAGTCAGATTGTGGAACGCTTTTGGACCTGAATTAAAATCATGTACAACGCTTGGACAATTTAAACAAAAACTAAAGGAAGAAATACTCCAAACATATATATAAGATGACATGTAAATTCTTGTCATATCCAGTCTGTGTTGTGTTGTTGCTTAGTGTTTTGTCACATTTTGTCTTTAGCTTTGTTCTGAATTGTAATCGCTCTTGCTTTGTTTTTCTTTTGAATTCTTGGATGGAATATGGGTGGGCAATATAAGCTGCAGCTTCAGCCATCACCCATTTCGGATAACTTTATGTTGAACTGTATAATCAGAGGAGTTATTGTTTAATTTGACCTTGTAAGATTTTTTTCCCTTTGTTATATTATTCTGTTTCTTTCTTTTAATCTTTACTTTTAATCTATCCAAAATAAAGATTCATTCATTCAAAAATACGCCTAATGACTCACTGACCTTTGACAATGTAGATCCTTGGTATAACACTTGCTCGCTTCGTTGGTCAAGCAGGGTAGCAGTACAGGGGAGAAATGCACTGTAAGCTGGAAAGGAACATCACCACTTCAAAAAGAGGAGTTCCCTGATGAAATTGACCTTTGCATTAGCAGAGTAAGGAGTGTCATGTTTCTGATCAGTGGAGTGATGTGTTGTGCCAGGTATGATTCAAAATGAAGTTTGCTATGTTATTTCTGTATATAGCCTCTCTTTAAAAACAAGCAAACAAACATCCTGTAGTACCTGCATCATTTTAGCAATAAAAGATATTTTGCCTAACTGTTAGTGTTATTAAGGAGCAAACATAACAATTCTCTACAGTGTATAAGCAATGAGACAACTTAATAACCAATGTTAAGTATTACTAGAGGATGATAAGGTAACAACACTAACCACACTTTTCTTTCCCTTGTATTTTTTCCCTTCTCATGATAAACAAACAGCCTGCTTCTCTATTAGCAAAGGTCATTACTGGACGCCAAGCCATCAGGTGACACTTGCATAGAGAAACAGTTAAACAGTTATTTGTTGTTGGGTTTTTTTTGTTTGTTTTTTTTCAAATAAGTATACTATATACAGACATGAACAAAATTGTTGGTACCCCTCTGTTAATGAAAGAAAAACCCACAGTGGTCACAGAAATAACTTGAATCTGACAAAAGTGGTAATAAATAAAAATTCTATGAAAATTAACCAATGAAAATCAGACAGTGCTTTTGAATTGTGGTTCAGCAGAATTATTTTAAAAAACAAACTCATGAAACAGGCCTGGACAAAAATGATGGTACCCCTAGAAAAGATTGAAAATAATGTGACCATAGGGACATGTTCAACAAGATGTGTCCTGTAATTATCATCACATGTGTCTACAAACTTGTAATCAGTCAGTCGGCCTATTTAAAGGGTGACAAGTAGTCACTGTGCTGTTTGGTGACATGGTGTGTACCACCCTAAACATGGACGACAGGAAGCAAAGGAGAGAGTTGTCTCAGGAGATTAGAAAGAAAATTATAGACAAGCATGTTAAAGGTAAAGGCTATAAGACCCTCTCCAAGCAGCTTGATGTTCCTGTGACCACAGTTGTACATATTATTCAGAAATTTAAGATCCACAGGACTGTAGCAAACCTCCCTGGACGTGGCCGCAGGAGGAGACAGATAATACGAATGGTAACAAAAGAGCCCAGAACGACCTCTAAACACATTCATGGTGAACTCCAAGGTCAATTCAATTCAATTCAACTTTATTTATATAGCGCCATTTCACAACAACAGTCATCTCATAGCACTATCAACTGTAGGGGAGAACCCCCACAGTTGCAGAAAGACCCCAGCAATCAGGCGATCCCCTGTGAGCAAGCACTTGGCGACGGTGGAGAGGAAAAACTCCCTTTTAACAACAAGAAACCTCCAGCAGAACCAGGCTCAGGGAGGGGCAGTCATCTGCTGCGACTGGCTGGGGGGTGAGGGGATAGAGAAGAAGAAAAGAACAGACATGTAGAGAGCAAACAGCACGATGGGGACTCAATCTATAGGAGAGAACAAACAAATGTTAATGACCAGCAAAAAAAAATATTTCATAGAGAGTGAGGAAAGGAGTGAGGCCCAGTGCATTACTGGAGGTCCCCCGGCTGACTAAACCTATTAGCAGCATAACTAAGGGAGGGTTCAGAAACACATGATCCCTCCCTAATTGTAGGCTATATCAAAAAGGTAGGTTTTAGCCCTATTCTTAAAAACAGAGATTGAGTCTGACTCCCGAATCCAGATTGGCAGCTGATTCCAGAGGAGAGGAGCTTGATAACTGAAGGCTCTGCCTCCCATTGTACTTTTGGAGATTCTAGGTATTACAAGTAATCCTGCATTTTGGGAGCGTAGTGCTCTGTTAGGATAATACGGTAGTATCAGATCTTTTAAATAAAAAGGAGCCTGATTGTTTAGAGCTTTGTAAGTAAGAAGAAGGATTTTAAACTTAATTCTAAACTCTATGGGAAGCCAATGAAGGGAGGCCAGAACCGGAGAGATATGATCTCTCTTTCTAGTACCTGTTAAAACTCTTGCTGCAGCATTTTGGATCAGCTGAAGACTTTTTAAAGATGTTTTAGGACAGCCTGATAATAAAGAATTACAATAATCTAATCTCGAGCTAACAAAAGCGTGGATCAGCTTCTCAGCATCACTCTGAGACAAGATGCTCCTAATCTTGGCAATATTACGCAAATGATAGAAGGCAGTCTTAGAAACAAATTTAATATGTGAATTGAAGGACAAATCCTGATCAAAAATAACTCCAAGGTTCCTCACAGAGCTATTAAGAGAAAGAGTAACTGCATCCAAACTGAAAGTTTGATTTGGAAAGGAATTTCTAAGGTTTTTTGGACCAACAAGAATGACTTCAGTCTTATCTGAATTTAATAGCAGGAAATTACAAGTCATCCAAGCTTTGATTTCCATAAGACAGGCTTCTAATTTGGCTAATGGATTACTATCATCTGGCTTCATTGACAGGTATAATTGTGTGTCATCTGCATAACAATGAAAATGTATACAGTGCTTTCTAATAATGCTGCCTAACGGAAGCATATATAAACTAAAAAGAGTAGGGCCTAGCACAGATCCCTGTGGAACTCCATGACTAAGCTTTGAGTTGAAAGAAAACTCATTATTTACATGAACAAACTGGAACCTATCAGATAAATAAGATCTAAACCACTGCAACGAAGTTCCATTAAGTCCAACATAGTGTTCTAATCTATCAAGTAGAATATTATGATCGATAGTATCAAAAGCTGCACTAAGGTCTAAAAGGACAAGTACAGAAACTAGTCCATTATCAGATGCAATGAGGATGTCGTTAGTGACCTTTGCTAAGGCTGTTTCAGTACTATGATGGATTCTAAACCCAGATTGAAACTCTTCAAGTAAACCATTTCCCTGCAGGTGGTCAAATAATTGCGTAGCAACAACTCTTTCTAAGATTTTTGAAATGAAAGGGAGATTAGAGATTGGTCTATAGTTAGCTAAAGCTCCTGGATCTAGCGTTGGCTTTTTGAGTAAGGGTTTAATTACAGCCGTTTTAAAAGCCTGCGGTACATGGCCTAAAGTTAATGAAGAATTGATTATATGAAGAATAAAGCTACCAATAAGTGGGAAGACTTCTTTAAATAACCTGGTAGGAATAGGGTCTAAAAGACAAGTTGAAGGTTTGGATGAGGAAACTATTTTGTCTAACTCACAAAGGTCGATTGGAGTAAACTCATCAAGACAGACATCAAAAGGAGGAGTTTTAGTAGTTACAGTATTTAAGTTAACTGTGGGAAGAATCTGATTGATTTTATCTCTAATGGATGAAATTTTATTATTGAAAAAGTTCATAAAGTCCTGACTAGTAAGCTCTAAGGGAATGCTAGGATTGACAGAGTGCTGACTCTTTGTCAACCTGGCTACAGTACTGAAAAGAAACCTGGGATTATTCTTGTTCTCTTCTATTAATGCAGAGTAATAACTTGTTCTAGCTTTTCTAAGAGATTTTTTATAAATTAAAAGATGATTTCTCCAAGCTAAATAGATTTCATCTAAATTAGTAGAGCGCCATTTTCTTTCTAATTGACGAGTCTTCTGTTTTAAGCTACGAGTTTCTGTGTTGAACCAAGGAGTTAGAAATCTCTGATTAGACTTTTTCTTTTTTAAGGGGGCCACCAAGTCTAGAGTCTGATGCAGAGAAGCTGAAACACTATCCACCATGTTATCAATTACAGAAGGAGCAAGCTGTCTATAGCTTATTTCCGTTGTGTTGACACATGGCATAGAGGAAACAATCTGCATAAATTTGGAAACAGCATCATCTGAGAGGCATCTACTGTAATAATATTTTTCTTTAGGAGCCAAATAGTCAGAAATAGTAAAATCAAAGGTTAACAGACAATGGTCTGACAGTACAGGGTTATGAGGAGACACTACAAGATTTTCTATTTCTATGCCATATGTCAGAACAAGGTCCAATGTATGGTGGAGGTAATGAGTAGAATTTCCTACTTTCTGAGAAAACCCAATCGAGTCTAATATTGAATTAAATGCCACATTAAGGCAGTCACTATCTACATCCACATGTATATTAAAGTCCCCTACTATAATTATTCTATCAGATTTCAGCACTAAATCAGCTAAAAAATCAGCAAATTCGGATAAAAATTCTGAGTAGGCTGATGGGGGACGATAAACTATGGCAAATAAAATTGGGTTTAACCTAAAATTGCTAAAGTGCCCAATACTGAGGACCAGGCCCTCAAAGGAATTATAACATGTCAAGGTCAAGGTCAAGGTACATCAGTGTCAGATCGCACCATCCGTCGTTGTTTGAGCCAAAGTGGACTTCATGGCAGACGACCGAGGAGGACACCACTGTTGAAAACAAATCATTAAAAAGCCAGACTGGAATTTGCCAAACTGCATCTTGACAAGCCACAAAGCTTCTGGGAGAATGTCCTATGGACAGACGAGACAAAACTGCAACTTTTTGGCAAGGCACATCAGCCCTATGTTCACAGACGCAAAAATGAAGCATACCAAGAAAAGAACACTGTCCCTACTGTGAAACATGGAGGAGTTTGTTATGTTCTGGGGCTGCTTTACTGCATCTGGCACAGGGTGTCTTGAATCTGTGCAGGGTACAATGAAATCTCAAGACTATCAAGGTATTCTAGAGAGAAATGTGCTACCCAGTGTCAGACAGCTTGGTGTCAGTCGCAGGTCATGGGTCTTGCAACAGGATAATGACCCAAAACACACAGCTAAAAACACCCAAGAATGGCTAAGAGCAAAACATTGGACTATTCTAAAGTGGCCTTCTATGAGCCCTGATCTAAATCCTATTGAACATCTGTGGAAGGAGCTGAAACATGCTGTCCGGAGAAGGCACCCTTCAAACCTGAGACAACTGGACCAGTTTGCTCATGAGGAGTGGGCCAAAATACCTGCTGAGAGGTGCAGAAGTGTCATTGACAGTTACAGAAATCGCTTGATTGCAGTGATTGCCTCAAAAGGTTGTACAACAAAATATTAAGTTAAGGGTACCATCATTTTTGTCCAGGCCTGTTTCACCAGTTTGTTTTTTAAAACAATTCTGTTGAGCCACAATTCAAAAGCATTGTCTGATTTTCATTGGTTAATTTTCATAGAATTTTTATTTATTACCACTTTTGTCAGATTCAAGTTATTTCTGTGATTGTTGTGGGTTTTTCTTTCATTAACAGAGGGGTACCAACAATTTTGTCCACGCCTGTGAATATATATATATACATATATATATATATATATATATATATATATATGTAGCAGTTTGAATTCAACCCCCACAACACAGAGACAGTCAGCTCGCACTCCTGGGGTTTTTTTCCGCTGCATGCTGCGTTTACAGCTATGAAGTTAAAGTGTCATCCATGCATTGTGTTCATGCATCCTGTCTGTACCTCTGATATGCAAATGCCCAGATTGACTGCTGTGAATGTCTTTGATCTATTGTTTGAGTTGAGTATATAAGCTGCACTGTGCTGTAAATCTGCCTCTCATTTTCTCACTCCTGCATCTGCTGCGAGACACACATACTGTGTGTCTCCTCTCCTCTTTGAGAGCCTGAGAACACCACCTCAGCCCGCAGCACGAGGGCTGGGGAGGTGATCCGATGAAGGCGGGTGATAATAAAGCTATTTAAAAATCCAACGCTGCCTTTATTTTATCATCCTCTTCACTGGTGACCCCGGAATGCACACGTTTTGTGCAAACGCAGCCTTCTGATCTGAACAGCCACGCTGGCGACCCGAGACTGAAGAAAACGAGCGGCCAGCGAATGCAGCACCCGGGCATGAATGCTCCGTCACAGCGGCCTGACTGGTTTTCCCTCCCTGCAGCCTCAGGGAGACCTCGACGCAGAGCCCACGGCGGGCGAGCCGCTCTCAGAACATCAACCAAGACCGGGTAAGCGGCAGAGAACGTCAGGGCGCGCCCTCGCCGAGATCGGCACATCCACGTGGGACCGGCCGCGCAGCTCCTCCACATCAGAGCACAGGCGGGCGACTCCCATGGCCGACGGAGCACACGTGGACCTGAACGCACCATGACTAATCTGCAGCCACGGCTCGTCAGAGATGTTTTTCGGTGCACACTGCGCCGATCTCCAAGTTTCCGACCCTGATTTCCTCTCCAGCGGGCCCACCCACGCACGGAGACCCGGCACGCGCACCGGGGGTGACGAGGACGGCGCACCACGCATGGGACAAATACGGCTTTTCCAACCGCCTTCCTTCTGCTGCACACTGGCCCTTCAGGCTTGCTGGTACACCTGAGACCCGCAGCTTGCTCACTGGATTTTATGGTCTTAGCCACGGCACACAAGGGGAATTCAGCTGTCTGCGGTTCCCAAGGTTAGGGTTACATCTGCCCTAAAGTCAACACGCCAGTCCCTCTGCTTTTATTTTTTTTCTTGCCGCCGCTCCTGCTTTTCTTCATGGCCACGGGAGGAGTCAGAGACTAATTTTTTTTCTTCTTCTTATCTCCGCATGTTCAGACGGGACATCGCAGAGCAGCAAACACTTTTGGCGCGACTCGAACGATTTTCCCGCGCCCGGTCAGCATGTACTACCCCCCCTCCCCCTCCTCCTGCACAGAGCTTTTCCCTGCTCGCTGCCCAAACTGCAACATCGAGGTCACGGTCCCCTACCGTTCCCTCCGGAGGGGAGCAGTGTAGCGGTTTGAATTCAACCCCCACAACACAGAGACAGTCAGCTCGCACTCCTGGGTTTTTTTCCACTGCATGCTGCGTTTACAGCTATGAGGTTAAAGTGTCATCCATGCATTGTGTTCATGCATCCTGTCTGTACCTCTGATATGCAAATGCCCAGATTGACTGCTGTGAATGTCTTTGATCTATTGTTTGAGTTGAGTATATAAGCTGCACTGTGCTGTAAATCTGCCTCTCATTTTCTCACTCCTGCATCTGCTGTGAGACACACATACTGTGTGTCTCCTCTCCTCTTTGAGAGCCTGAGAACACCACCTCAGCCCGCAGCATGAGGGCTGGGGAGGTGATCCGATGAAGGCGGGTGATAATAAAGCTATTTAAAAATCCAACGTTGCCTTTATTTTATCATCCTCTTCCTATATATATATATATATATATATATATATATATATATATATATATGTATATATATATATATACATATATATACACACACATACATATATATATACTGTATATATACATATATATTGTGGTGGACACACATACGGGACCTGTTTTGTGACTCACATTTTAGGTCAGAACAAAGGCAGGGCAGCTCCCTTAGTGATTACAGGAAGCTGCAAGAATCTTAGCTTTGGTATGCAAGGCTTGAGACTGTGGGGGGTTTAATTAAAGGATTAAAGAAGGGATGCATTGGAGACAGTGGAAGTGATATCATGGAGAGAAAATGCATTGTGACTTCTTTATAATGCAAAGGTGGTCTGTGAGACATGTGAGCTGTGAAGTGTAAGAGCCTGATATTTAAGGACGAGAGTTTACTGTGTGGATCTCTTTTTTCTGCTTTGAGATGATGGTGTTGTGAATAAAGCTGACTTGACAGAGAACTCTGCCTCGTCATTTTCACATCACCACACTGGTGACCCGAGACGTATCATGCAAGAGGAGAATTCCCCCGGGCCAGCCTTGTCAGGAGCCCCCAGCCAAGCGAATGCCACCACAGTCCAGCTACCGGACTTCTGGCAGAACAATCCGCGCTCCTGGTTCAACGTGGTTGAGGCGCAGTTCAACCTCCGGTGGATATCGGTAGACGCCACAAAATTCTACCACGTAGTCGCAAAGCTGGACAACAACACGGCCCAGCATGTGGAGAGCCTGATCGACCAGCCGCCGGACAGCGACAAATACGGCACGCTGAAGGCTGCACTCATCCAGCAATTCACCCCCTCGGGGGAGGAGCGAACAGAGAGGCTCCTGGCGCTGACGGAGTTGGAAAATGACATGCCCGCGAACCTGATGGAGAAGTTGTTGAGGTTGAAAGACTCTGACAACGATCACTTCATTTTCACCCACCTTTTCCTCAGGACTCTACCGTCAACAGCGAGAGCGACCCTGGCCAGTTCGCCACTGTTGGCCCAACGGGACTACCGCGCACTGGGCCGAGAGGCGCAGCGGATTGTCAACGCCACCAAGTGGCGCGCAGCCACGGCCGCGGCAGCGGAACTCGGCGCGACAACCGGAGACGACAGGGGGCCAGAGGCAGCGGTGCTAGACTCACCAACGACGGCGGCGGCAGGGGCCAGGGAACGCGGATCAGACGTCCTTTGTTTCTATCATCGCCGTTTCGCAGAGAGGGCACGCAAATGTGTACCACCGTGCCAGTTCAGGCGTTCGGGAAACGCCAAGACCGGGGGTCGGTAGCAGCCGCGGCCCTCGGGGAAGAGAACAAGCTGTTCTACTTGTCGGACGCACGCTCGGGGAGGCAGTTCCTCGTCGACACAGGCTCCCAGTTGAGTTTCATCACACCTTCCTATGCGGACAGACTAGCTGGTTCCGGAGGTCCCCGGGTGATGGCAGCGAATGGCTCGGAGATTAAGACCTTTGGTGAGAAGACTCTGCTTCTGTCTCTACACGGCCGTGCATTTGAGTGGACTTTTGTTGTAGCAGCAGTAAATTTCAATATGTTGGGGGCTGATTTTTTGTGCTCACATGGTTTGTTGGTTGATCTCGCTAACAGGCGCCTGGTTAATGCACTTTCTTTTAATTCTATCAGCGCGAGTGGCCCCACCAACAGCACAAGCCAACGTCACAGCTGCAAGCGGTAAGTTCCACACACTGCTCACTCAGTTCCCAGCACTCACGGTCCCCACATTTTCAGCAACAGTCGCTAAACACGGGGTGGAGCATTTTATTACCACTACCGGACTGCCCGTTTTTGCAAAAGCTTGGCACTTGGATGCAGTTAAACTGGCCATAGCGCGTGAGGAGTTTGCCAACCTGGAGAGGTTGGGCATTATCCGACGTTCAAACAGTCCTTGGGCTTCCCCGCTACACATGGTCCCGAAAGCTGATGGAGCATGGCGACCTTGCGGGGATTTCAACGCAGGTTAAACAATGCTACAACGCACAACCGCTACCCAATCCCACATATCCAAGATTTTTCCGTTCATTTGGCGGGGCGCACGTTTTTTTCTAAAATAGACTTGGTCCGCAGTTACCACCAAGTCCCAGTGCGCGCTGAGGATATACCCAAAACAGCGGTAATAACTCCGTTTGGCCTATTCGAGTTTTTACGCATGCCATTCGGACTTAAAGGGGCTGCTCAGACGTTCCAACGCATGATGGACGCGGTGCTTCGCAATCTCCCTTTCGTGTTCGTTTACTTGGACGATATTTTAGTAGCCAGCGCGTCCGAAGACGAACATGAAAAACACCTGGCCACAGTTTTCCGAAGGTTGGGAGATCACGAGTTAATAATCAACCCAGCGAAGTGTCAGTTCAGGGTGGCGCAGATCGATTCTTTGGGACACCGCGTTTCCCCCGAAGGAGCAGTTCCGCTTCCTGACAAAGTGCGCGCGGTGGCAGATTTTCCCCGGCCGCAGACGGTCAGGGCATTGCAGGAGTTTTTGGGAATGGTGAATTTTTATAACCGTTTTCTCCCCCGCGCGGCGCAACTCATGCAACCGCTGTATGCCGCGCTCAAAAAAAAGAAACCCGCGGATAAGATCAAGTGGCCCCCGGAGCGGGACCAAGCATTCTCGGAGGTGAAAGCAGCCTTGGCAAAGGCTGCGTTGTTGGCACACCCAGACCCAACGGCCCGCATAGCGCTTACCACTGACGCATCAGAGGTGGCCATAGGGGCGGTCGTGGAACAACATGTAGCCGGGGTTTGGCAGCCCCTCGCATTTTTCAGCAGGACCTTGCGCGATAGCGAACGTAAATACAGCTGCTGGCTCTCCATTTGGCCATTCGCCACTTTCAGTTCTGGCTAGAAGGACGCTCTTTCACCACATTCGTTGACCACAAACCGCTAACATTCGCGATGGCCAAGGTTTCTGAACTGTGGTCAGGCCAGCAGCAGAGACAGCTGGCCGCGATATCAGAGTTTACCACTGATATTCAGTATGTGGCGGGCAAACTCAATGTAGTGGCAGATTGCCTCTCGCGCGCCGTGGCGGCCCCAGTCAGCGTAGGGGTAGATTATGCAGCCATGGCCGCGGAGCAGGTTGGTGACGCGGATGTGCGCGCGCTTCAGTCTGGACCAACAGGGTTAAGGCTGGAGAGCAGGGTGCTGCAAGACGGCATGCCCCCCCTAATCTGCGATGTCTCCACGGGACGGCCGTGTCCAGTAGTACCGGCCGCGGGGCGCCGCCGCGTTTTTGACTTGGTTCATTCCTTGGCGCACCCAGGAGTGCGCGCGTCGGTCAAAATGGTAGGAGAGAAATTTGTGTGGCCGAGCCTCCGCAAACAAGTTAAAGAGTGGGCAGCAACCTGCATGGCGTGTCAACGAGCCAAAGTACACAGGCACACGAGGGCTCCTTTGGAGCCGTTTCACATTCCGGCCAAGAGGTTCGATCACATTCATGTGGACCTCGTGGGCCCCCTCCCGCCATCACAAGGGTGCACACACCTTCTGACAATGGTGGACCGCACCATGCGCTGGCCTGAAGTGGTCCCGCTGGCATCAACCACGGCCGAGGAGGTTGCGCGCGCGTTTTTAACAGCTTGGGTGGCGCACTTCGGCGTTCCATCAGACGTTACGTCCGACAGAGGCCCTCAATTTGTGTCCGAGCTTTGGTCGACAATGGCCCGCAGCCTGGGTGTCACAATTCACCGCACAACTGCGTACAATCCGCAGGCTAACGGGTTATGCGAACGTTTTCATAGGTCATTGAAAGCAGCTCTCAGGGCGTCACTGACGGATGCAAATTGGGTTGACAAGTTACCGTGGGTGTTATTGGGGTTGCGTTCTGCACCTAAAGAAGACTTAGAAGCCTCCCCAGCGGAGCTCGTGTTTGCGCATCCACTCTGGCTGCCAGGGGAGTTTCTTTCTGATAATCCAGCACCAGAGCGTCCCCCTGCTCAGCGGTCACTGAACGACATGGCAGCGGACATGCTTCTCCCAGATAACCCTGCGCCAGACGCCTTCCCGTCTCAGCTGTTGCAGAGCAACATAGAAGCAAGCACGCTGCCTGGCCCCGCGCACCACAGTTTTCCGCGTGTTTTTGTGCCTAAAACTTTGAAGAACACAGTTTGTTTTTGTTAGACACGATGCGCATCAAACCCCGCTGTGACCGCCTTATGACGGACCATTCAGAGTGCTAGAAACAGGGGACAAGCAGTTTTTGATAGATTTGGGGGGTAGGAAAGAGAAAATTGGCATAAACAGACTCAAACCCGCTTTTGTGGTGGCAGATGAGCAGGTGCTGTTGGCGAGGGCCCCGCGGCGAGGTAGACCACCGCGGGGGTCTTCACAGAGTAATGTTTCCCCAGAACACCCACAGGTGCTGACAAAAGGTTTCCACCCCCAGACGGCAAACCCCCAGGACAGCGCCGCAGAGACGTTGAATCCCAGCTACAGCAGATACGGCAGGAGACTGAAGCCTATACAGCATGTGGACTGATGTGTATTGATACTATCACGGCATGCATGTGGTTATTCTCTTGTTGTTCTGTTTGTTCTAAAATGTTGGGGGGGCTTTGTGTGGTGGACACACATACGGGACCTGTTTTGTGACTCACATTTTAGGTCAGAACAAAGGCAGGGCAGCTCCCTTAGTGATTACAGGAAGCTGCAAGAATCTTAGCTTTGGTATGCAAGGCTTGAGACTGTGGGGGGTTTAATTAAAGGATTAAAGAAGGGATGCATTGGAGACGGTGGAAGTGATATCATGGAGAGAAAATGCATTGTGACTTTCTTTATAATGCTAGGTGGTCTGTGAGACATGTGACCTGTGAAGTGTAAGAGCCTGATATTTAAGGATGAGAGTTTACTGTGTGGATCTCTTTTTTCTGCTTTGAGATGATGGTGTTGTGAATAAAGCTGACTTGACAGAGAACTCTGCCTCGTCATTTTCACATCACCACAATATATATATATATATATATTACTGAGGGTTTCAGGTGGAGTAAAACGTCAGATGCATCCAAGTGCCACGTCCTTTGCTTTTCGCAGCTGTTCAGGCCAGCCAGATAACCTTTGTGCTGTCCTTGCCAGGGAGTTTTGGTCCAGTTTCCTGTGATGACCAGATCCCCTGGTTTGCCCAAGAGATGGGTGCATCTCCCACGGTTTCTTCGTCACATGGTCCCTCCTGGGAAGGGCAGTATGGATAACATCACTGTCAGTTGTCATTCTTTGCATATAATCACCCAGAAATCCTTCCTCATCACCTAAGTTAAATGGCTTCAGTAACAAGGTTTGCCATTCACAATTTCTCTATTTTTCTTATTTGTGTATTATACTAATTCTGTAGATTGGTGATGGTAAGCTAAGTGGTTTCCTAGGTAAATGTTTGATACTAATAATTCGGATACTGTACCTAAATGTGACATGATTTGATTTGCAAAGTGTATTCCATTAAATAATTTCCATTATCTAAGTAAATCATTTCAGCTATTTTAAATCTTGATATTATTTCAGTTAAGGGTTTCAGTGTCACCACAGCAATATTTAGATTAGTGTCGGGGAAAGCCTTTATATATTCAATGTGTGTAAATAATTTCTAAACATTTTTACTTTCACTCTTATTTAGCTCAATGAGATTCATGCAAGGGTTTTGAAAAGACAAAGTTTATGCAGGGAAAATCAAATTATTTTGCTTTGAGGTCCCTAAAGCATTGTTCCCTTAATTGAGTAAGAATCTGTATTGTCTTTGTGGTAGATTGTAAATCAAGTCCCACAGTAAACATAAATTCAGCACAAGTTGGACCTTTCTTAGACATTTGGAACTTTTCTCATAAATTTGCATGGTTTCTTATCAGTTTACCTTGTTTCTCATAAACATATTTCTTTTGCAATAGTCTGCAGATATTTTCTTAAATATCTGAAAATTTATTGATGTACGTAAATTTTAACTTCTATTGAATGTTGTGATTTCATTACCAAGCGGTTTCATCTGTATTTTCCTCTACGCTATTGATCATTTATTGATAATTTTTATGTATTATCTATTTTTATGAGGATTGCTAATTATTGTTTCTAATTAATTTCTTTGGTAGCCCCCCCCCCCCCCAGTGCATGGAGATGCACATGCATCAAAGTTACAGAGAATTTGCTTACTAGAAGGAAGTTTGTTACCACTTTTTATGTATTACACAGCTAATTTAGATGAAAATTTGTGAGTAGTATAGCTCCTTCAAAATGAGGTTTCAATAATCATGGCTTCTTTTATGTCGTCTCTTGAACTAATTTACAAATTCCATTTAGGAAAAAACAGTACAGCTGTCTGTGCAGATTTGATATGATTTAGCATTTATAACAACCATTCTGAGTTAGTCACTAAGATCACATCCGTTTGTCCAGTTGAACACAGACAGGTTGAATTTTTTTTTCTTTTTTAAGTGAATTTTTGTGATTGTGTCACACTCCTTCAGTCAGTAGAAAGGTGGACATATTGCCTAATTAGAATTTGGCTTAATTATGTAGAATGAATGAATGAATGAATATGTACAAGGAATGCCTCATTATATATATTCCTTGGTAAATGATGGGGTCGACTGTAGTCCCAAGGCCCAGCTCGACTGAGGCTAAGCACCAGGAGCACAGAAAACACAAGTATTCCTTATTACCGTCACATTTCTGAAATGTGATATTGTCACACCATTATGTGGTGAATGGCATCATTGCAAGGTGTGAGATTGCAATGCATCAGATGTATCTTGCAGTGTAAAGTCATATGAACACTACATTTTTTTTTTTTTTATTTAAGTTTTTGTAAAGGGTATACAGGTCGTTACAGCAATGCAGTGTTTACATTTTCATCACATGTTCCCTTATTTTCTGATATCTGACAACATTGGAAGATTAATTCTTACAACACCCCTTTTTTTTTAAAGTGAAAGAAAAAGTGAAATTAAAGAGAAAAAAAAACAAAAAACAAATAACAAAAAAAAAAAAACAGTAAAAAAACAAACAAAAAGAAAAAAGTAAGTAAATAAAGATAAAAGAGCATCTGAGTAGCGTTGGAACAAAGAGCGGAACCATTATTGAAATGGTATTTGTCAAAGATTAGATCTAATGGAAGACACATATGCGGTCCAGGGTTGCCAAAAGTTCATGAACACATCCATGTCCTGTCTCAGTGCGAATGTCAACTTTTCCATCGAGTAAATGTCTTGGATCACGTTAGTCCAATCTTCAGGTGTAGGACAGTCCTTCAACATCCATTTTTTAGTTAGAGCTTTTTTGCTTGCCAATATTAAAACATTGAATAAGTATTTTTCTCCTCGTCTTTCCAGTGAGTCCAGTAGTAAACCCAAATACAAAGTTACAAAAGAAAAGGGAACTGTAATTTTGAATATTTTCCCCAATATTGTCTGTACCTTGGTCCAATATTGGTGGATAACTGGGCATGACCAAAACACATGAAAATGATTTGCAGTCTTTTCACCACACAAGCGCCAACAGTTCAATCCCTTATGGGTAAATTTGTTTTGTGCAGGTGTTCTGAAAAATCTTGCCAAGTTTTTCCATCCAAATTCTCTCCACTGCAGGGATGAGGTACTTTTCCATTGCTGTTTATTTAGCTTTTCCCATATTTCCAGTTGTAAAGTGAAATTCCCCTCTTTTTCCCATCTCTCTTTTATATAAGATGTGTTGTCTCCTTTTAAGTCTTGAAGACCTTGGTATATTTTAGAAATGTATCTGATCCCTGGGATCCCTTTATATGCCATTAAGAAGACCTTCAGAACACCTGACTGGGCCCTTTCCAAAACCTCCTTTTTAAGTATATTGTTTATGTGGTGTGTAAGCTGGAAGAACCTGTAAAGGTCTTGATTTATTAGGCCTTGTTTTTTCAAATCTTCAAAACTTCTTAAGATTTGCCCTTTAAAAAAATTGTAATATTTTATCAGCCCTTTCTCCTTCCACTTTTTAAATCTGGTGTCTGTTTTATTAGGAGTAAAGTCTTGATCATAGGCGATCCATTGTAGAAGTCGATAGGGCTCTTTAGTTTGATTCTCTCTGACTATCTTAAACCAAATTTTTAGCGGGGTCTCTATCCACGGGTTAGTGTTATTCAAAAGCTTAGGTAAGACATTGTTCCCTATTATCGCCTGTAGGGGGATGTCACTTGTTATTTGGCATTCGATCTCCTTCCATTGTGCAGTGTAGACTGGGTTACATATCTCTACTAAAGTTTTAATTTGTGCGGCTTTAAAGTAGTCCCTGATATTTGGCAGCGCGAGCCCACCTTTGTCTTTGTTTAGCTGTAGGGTTCTATATCTGATTCTAGGTCTCTTGCCCTGCCATATGAATCTTGAGATCCTTCTGTCCAGCTCCTGCCATGTTTTTTTGGGAGGTTCTACCGGTATTGTTTGGAAAAGGTATAGAAGACGTGGAAGTATATTCATTTTGACTGCTTCAGTTCTTTGTGCAGTACCCAAGAATGGTATCATATTCCATCTTGCTAGGTCAGATTTTATTTTTGTCACCAGTGGATCATAGTTTAGTGATATAATTTTGTTGAGTTGTTTCGGGATATTGACCCCCAGATATTTCATAGATTCCGACTCCCAGTTAGTTTTGAGTTTGCTTAGTGAATAATGATTTGGGTCATAGTTGAATGTTAAAACTTGGGTTTTATGCATATTTAATTTGTACCCCGATAAATCTCCATACTCTGAAAAAACTGAGGTTAGTTCTGGTAAAGAAGTGTCCGGCTGCCCTAGGTATATTAAAATGTCATCAGCAAAGAGTGCTATTTTATGTTCCTTCTGACCAAGTGTAATACCTTGAATTTTTTGGTTTTGTCTTATCCATTGGCTCAGAGGTTCTATGAAGATTGCAAAGAGCAGTGGAGACAGGGGGCAGCCCTGACGACATCCTCTTTCCAGTTCAAAAGATGATGATAAATTACCGTTAATCCTTATTTTAGCTGTTGGTTTTTTATATAATGCCTGTATAGTTCTAATGAAGTTGTTATGAAAATTGAAACTGGATAAGATTCTATATAGAAAAGACCAGTCAACCGAATCGAATGCTTTTTCAGCATCTAATCCCAATATGACTGCATTTAAGTTATATTTTTTTATATGATGAATTATGTGTAAAGTGCGTCGAATGTTGTCTTGTGTCTGTCTTTGTCTTATAAAACCTGTTTGGTCTAAATGAATTAGGTCTGTCAGTATATTTTCTAACCTTTTGGCAAGGATAATGGTAAAAAGCTTATAGTCCTGATTTAGTACACTGATTGGTCTGTAGTTGGAGCACTCTAGTTTATCCTTTTCAGGTTTAGGTATAACTGCAATGACCCCTTCTCTCCAGGAGGGGGGGATTTCCCCTGTGTGGAGGACATAATTAAATATTTTCAGGAGGAGAGGAGATAGTTGCAGTTTAAAGGTTTTGTACCACTCTGCTGTATAGCCATCAGCTCCTGGGGATTTGTTAGCTTTAAGTTTCATAATTGCTTTTTCCAATTCTTTAGGATGTATTTCTGACAGTAGTGTTTTATTTTGTGACTCCGTAAGTTGGGGAAGGTTTAATGTGTTTAGGAATGCCTCGGATGCGTTTTTATGTTTTTTGTGGGAGTATAAGTTCTTATAGTAATTCTCGAAGTTTTTAAGAATATCCTGAATTCTGAATTTTATTTCCTTTGATACTGGGTCTCTGATTTTGTAGATTGCTCTTTCTGTTTGATGTTTCCTCAATTTATAGGCTAGCAATTTTGCCGATTTACTGCCTGCTTCATAGTATTTTTGTTTCAGAAATGTAAGTTTCTTCTGGATTTCTATTGTGTAGATCTCATTTATTTGGTTTTTAATTTCCTTAATCTTGAGCGAGTCAGTAGAATGAGTGTTGCCTTTGTGTTCTTTTTCTAGGTTCCTAAGTTCTGACTCTAATGTGGATAGTTTTTCTTGTCTTAGTTTCTTTTGGGTTGCCAGTTTTGCAATAATCTTTCCTCTTATTACAGCTTTACATGCATCCCACAGTATTAAAGGGGATACTTCTCCATTATCGTTATCTTCCAAATATCTGAGAATATCTGATTCCAATTCATCTTTCAATGGTCCTTTCAGGACATTTGAATTTAACCTCCAAGAAAATGTATTATTTGTGTATTTTTGGATATTTAAGTCCATGTAGATCGGACTGTGGTCGGAGAGATCCATCAGTCCTATTTTACATGTTTTCACTCTTCCAATGTCTCTATTAAACATAAAAAAATAGTCAATCCTTGAGTAAGATGAATGTGGAGTTGAGTAAAATGTATAGTCTTTTACACTGGGGTTGAGTTCCCTCCACACGTCACAGATTCCCAATTCTTTTAGTAGCATCCGAGTCTTCCTGTTTTGGGTGTTATTTTGATGTGGGGAATTACCAGAAGCGTCCCAGTATGGATTCAGTCTAAGATTGAAGTCCCCACCACATATCACTAAACCTTGAGCTTTAGTTATCATTAGGTCGAATACATTTTTATAAAATTTCCAGTTAGCCCCTGGGGGAGCATACACATTCAGCAGGGTGATATCTTCTCCCTCTAGCCGCCCAGTTACCAAACTGTATCTCCCTTCTTTATCTTTGTGTTCTGATTTTTTTTCAAATGTAATTTTGGTTGATATCAATGTCGCTACTCCCCTCCTCCTCCCTGATTTATATGAAGATGAAGAGATCATTTTAAACCCTTGTCTACTGAGTTTATTGTGTTCCACGTCTGTTAGGTGGGTTTCTTGTAAAAGTATTATTCCTGCTTTGTCTTTTTTCATTTTGCCTAGAATCTTGGATCTTTTAACTGGATTCAGGATTCCTTTTACATTATATGAAATTATTTTGGTTACACCCTGTTTCTCCATTGTGTTGTTTTGTTTAGTATAACTGTGTGGTGGCCCTCTTTTGTGCTACTCAGAAACTGAAAGAACATTAAAAACAAGAAAAACATTAAGAACATAGTGTAAAAAACTTTAAAACAAAAAGCTGTCATAAGAACTTCCTGAGCTGAGGTCTTTTTAAAGACCCTGTAAGAGCCTTGATGGAGTGAAGGCTCTGAGGGAAATTCCTCAAACTCTGTTACGTGTTGAGGGCCCTCTCTTACCACTGAAAGTAGTCCCATGCTTTTAACGTGAGTTTCAGAACCCAATCCAAACTTGTAATGATTTTTTTTTTTTTCCTTTTATGCCTAAACCCTGTGAAATTGTGTGCACCCTCCCACCCCCATCACATCAAACATTCACGCAAAAACAGTATTTGTTAGTATGAGGAGAACATGTGGATTATTGTCACATTTCTATTTTAACAAGTTTTTTTTTTTTTTTTTTTATTACAAAGACTTATTTGTTTCAAATAATATGATTGTTCCATGAAATGTTTTACCACATGCTGAATATGCATCTCCTTTAATGTTTGTTACCTTGTATGAGGGGGGTTGGATGTGCGGATTGATTCAAGAGAAAAGAAAAAAAAAAAAAAAAAAAAAAAAAAAAAAAAAAAAGGTCGCTATTCCAACCTGAAAACGGATAGTTTATCCGCGACGCTCTGGTGCTGGGTTTCCCGCTGCTGGTCCGTGGATTTTGAAGGTCTTTGTGTTGTCCATGTTTGCGCTTTGATCTTCTCACTCGGGTCTGCTGCGGGTTTAAATATCGTTACCGGGAGGCCTCTTTTCGCCATGTCAGCTGTTGCTTCTTCCGCCGAATTATAGAGACACGTTTCATCGCCGTAGAAGACCCTTAACTTCGCAGGAAATGGTGTCTGAAAGCGCAATTTCTTCTCTCTTAACACCTTTTTCGCGTCATTGTATTCCCTGCGCTTTTTAAGGACCTCCGGGGCGTAATCGTGTTCCACGTAGACTTTTCTCTCCTGGTGCATAAATCCTTTTTTCTGCCAGGCCAGTCTTACAACCTCTTGTTTTATTTTGAAATTGGAAAATCTTACCAACACCGAACGTGGGGGCGCTTCCGCCGCCGGCCTAGCGGCTAATGAACGATGTGCCTTTTCTATCTTCAAGTTGGTGGTTTGTGGAATATCCAATTTCTCTCTTAGTAAGGATTCCACGCATTCTGCCATTGAGTTAAAACCATTTTCGGTTCCTTCTATCAGACCATGAATTCTTATGTTGTCTCTTCTTTGTTTTCCTTCTTGGTCGGTTAGCTTAGCCTCTATAGCTGCTTGTCTTTTGCGTAGGTCTAGCACAGAATCTTCGAGCACTTTTATTCGATCCTCTGTTTCCAAGATTCGGTTCTCGGCCTGGTCCACTCTGCTGTTTGTCCTTTTCAATTCTTCTCTGAATTCCCGAAATTCGGCCGTAACATCTCGGCGAAATCGTCGTAGCTCCTCAAATAGTGATTTCAGGCTAACCCTTTTGTTAGCTATCACCAGTTCCTCGTCTTCTGAACGGAGATCTTCCAGTTCGGATTCTCCGGCCGATACGTGTCCTGGCCTGGAGAATTTCAGTTTCTTCTGTTTTCCTTTAGACATGATGATTTTGTCTTTTGATTTTCACTCCTCCAAAAATCCGTTAAGTTTGATTTTCAAGGTGTTATCCTGGATTGGGTCTGAGAACTTCAGTGTTAAGCTGCAGTCGCCATGGTGTCCAGACCGGAAGTCATGAACACTACATTTTTAAAGTCAAAGTCATTTAAATTGTTAGGCCTTATGTCATTTGCAATGCCATTTGTTCTACTTAGCTTCAAAAAAATGCTTGTCAACTGAGAGGTCCTTTCCCCCGTGGTCACTGTTGCCCCCTCCAGCCAATGAGCCTGTCACACACACATTGTCCGGCCTTCTCACATCTCCCACAAAGATCAAATGTCGGTGCCATCTTGCAAAGAAAAATTTGGGGGAAGCCTCATGGCTACCCCCTGTCCGCACGTCAATATTCACATCAACAGGAGTGCAAATTTTATCACCTCTTAAATTGATTTTTACTAATGTTCCAGTTATCATCATTAGTTTTGTGTCCCTTAAATGTTTATCCCAGTTGTTCACCCCACTGTTTATTATAACGTGTAATGTTAAGAAACACAAGTGAATTATTGTTTTGTTTTGTTTTTATTACATATTGCATATGTCACCAAGCATTTATTAAATTGAAAGGTAATGGTGATGTTATGATTCCTATCTTTTGGAGAATAACAGAAAAAAACAACAACTTTAAATTACACCTAAAACTTCCACAATTTGAATAATGTGATGTTGGTATTTACAACAAGTATTTGTTAAGTATCCAGTGAATAAGTAAATGTTTTATCAATTGACATTGATCATCACTACTTTAGGATTATGTTTAAACAAAACAATGGCATATATTAGAAGCCTTAAACCAATGCAGCATTTAGAATTAGTAACTGCAAGTGCAGGCCTAATCTCTACACTCCGCTTCTAATCTTTGCTCTCTGCTTCTAAGGTCAGAATGATCAAAGGAGGGAAATAGTCACAGCATGGAATGTCTCAGAGCCTGCTCACACATCCTTGAGGATATCAATAGGCTGAAGACAGCTGCAGAGGACTTTCCCTGCAGACAGTTTAACCGCTCTAATCTATAGATGACTCCGGACATCCTGAACAGGACAGGTTGGTATGATAAAGCAATAAAACCTGGGCTGTTACCTATATCATTATTTACAATCACCCATCAGACCTTGAGCCTTCTCCTTGTCCGACCCCCCCCCCTTTTTTTAACATGGACAGTGAAAGGATCAAAATGTAAATAAGCACATAGGCCTTTATTAAAAAGTGAGTTTTTAGTGTTATTTAAACAAAGCTACAATATGACATAGAATTACCAAAACCTGTGTTTGATAGTCAGTAGACTCTGGCAAATCACATGTACAAACACAGTAATCATCAACCCCTCTTTTGTTTTTAATAATGTAACATAATGTGTACACAAAGTCCTTTTTTTTAGTGATTAGACATTATTAAGTGACAGCATGACATTGTAATGTTCAGTTAATTTCATCATTGTCATGCTGGTAGCATTGATTAAGATGCAAGCAATTGTACTTAACTTAGATGTTCAGCCGCCTTTTTGGTGTTGATGAGAGGAGAGCACGGACAGTGGCGAGGCCAGGTCCCTGAAGCTGGTCATTTGGCGAGGGCAGGAAACAGAGGGAAGGAAAACCCCCTTTGAGATCGTTAGTCCTGCGTCCTTTTTTCCCCTGTAAAGTTCAGTGTTATGTTTCAGTCAGAGAAATAAGGCAGTTGAGTCAATAAAAGTCAGTGATACGTCAAAAAATTGAATAAAAATAGCTCAATGTTTTTCATTTTCCAAAGAAAAAACTGGAGGAAATGAAAATATTGGCTTTAAAAATATGTAAATAGTTTATCACGTATGCAACATTAGAGTCAAAACCCACAAAGTTAGACTGAAAAAGTGAAACCCCAAAGCTTTGCAAAAATACCCATATATAGATTATTTCTCTTTCACTCCTCTTTTCTCTTCTTCTCACTCACTCACTGTTAAACACAAGGGTCCACACATACACCACACTTACACACACGCAGCACAGTTCTCTCTCCAAGGTTAATGTTGGGCAGTTATTTACATAGAGTAACAGAACTATAGCCTTAAAACAAGCTTGAAATGACAACCCCAAATAGTGTACTTAAAAAAACAAAAAAAAACAAAACAAAGCTGGCAACAAATTTTCAAAATCTACCAGTATTTCACTGGTCACGTAACCCCTCCGCTGTGTGCCGAAAGCCCCAGTAAGACCTCCTCTCCTGGTATCTTGCAGTAGCTCACCATAGCAGGGGAAACCCCATGGGCAATAAGCAGACACGGTAAGGGCACGAATCTTCCGTGAAAAAAAAAACAAAAAAAAACTCTTCTTCAGGGTCATGCAACCTTCCCACGAAATGCTGAACGTCCAGACACCTGGACAATAAGCAGATGTGGCCAAAAGGCATGAATCTGTCCCTGAGAATCTACTTTTTTGGGTCACGTATCCCCAACGTTATGCTGAGAGCTTAGTTTTTAAGCAATAAAGCAGTTGTGGCTAGGGGTGTGACTCTTCCCTACTTGCGCGCAACTTCTGGCACCTCCACTGCACTGACAGAAAGTTCAGAGAGCAGCGAATCCTGGGGTCCTCCCCGGAATCTTGCGATAACGCTCACCGTGGCAGAGGAAATTTTATTCCTCTCCAGGGGTTTTGTGATATGGCTCACCATGGGTAGGGGAAACCTAGCAATTAAGCCGCAATAATGAACTTAAGCAGTATCCGTGGTGTCCAACCAGTCCAGCAATCTCACTATCTTTTATCCATAAACAACAATAACAAATGTACTTCATCCAAGCTGCCTGTAGGATTCTCAGATCTGTCACCCAGTCAGTTCCACCCTGGTTCGAAATGCCTTCACTGCAGTAACACTGAGCCCTTTTTTTAATTTTTTTTTACTCAGTCTGGGAAGGTCTTTTTATCAGCTGTGCACTTGCTGAAATCAAGCAGAGGCACTGGAAAGATGGAGATATGTGGATCTGCTGGTCGGAGCACCAAAATGTTAGAATAATTTCGAGCTTAAATTATTCAAAGTCAAATAATCAGGCGGAAAGTTGGATTTATGCACATTTATTATAAAAATAGATATCCAGTTTCACCTCAATGGCCATTTGAGGGGGAGATTGCAAAGCATGGCATTTAGGCACACCTAGAATCTCCAAAGAAATACATTATTTAGGTCTGAGATATATATATATATATATATATATATATATATATATATATATATACACACACACAGCGGGGCAAAAAAGTATTTAGTCAGCCACCAATTGTGCAAGTTCTCCCACTTAAAAGATGAGAGAGGTCTCCAATTTTCATCATAGGTATACCTCAACTATGAGAGACAAAATGAGAAAAAAAAAATCCAGAAAATCACATTGAAGGATTTTTAATGAATTAATTGGTAAATTCCTCGGTAAAATAAGTATTTGGTCACCAACAAACAAGCAAGATTTCTGGTTCTCACAGACATGTAACTTCTTCTTTAAGAGGCTCCTCTGTCCTCCACTCGTTACCTGTATTAATGGCACTTGTTTGAACTCATTATCAGTATAAAAGACACCTGTCCACAACCTCAAACAGTCAGACTCCAATCTCCACTATGGCCAAGACCAAAGAGCTGTCAAAGGACACCAGAAACAAAATTGTAGACCTGCACCAGGCTGGGAAGACTGAATCTGCAATAGGTAAGCAGCTTGGTGTGAAGAAATCAACTGTGGGAGCAATTATTAGAAAATGGAAGACATACAAGACCATTTGATAATCTCCCTCGATCTGGGGCTCCACGCAAGATCTCACCCTGTAGGGTCAAAATGATCACAAGAACGGTGAGCAAAAATCCCAGAACCACACGGGGGGACCTAGTGAATGACCTGCAGAGAGCTGGGACCAAAGTAACAAAGGCTACCATCAGTAACACACTACGCCGCCAGGGACTCAAATCCTGCAGTGCCAGACGTGTCCGCCTGCTTAAGCCAGTACACGTCCAGGCCCGTCTGAAGTTTGCTAGAGAGCATATGGATGATCCAGAAGAGGATTGGGAGAATTTCATATGGTCAGATGAAACCAAAATAGAACTTTATTGTAAAAACTCAACTTGTCGTGTTTGGAGGAGAAAGAACACCATACCTACTGTGAAGCATGGGGGTGGAAACATCATGCTTTGAGGCTGTTTTTCTGCAAAGGGAGCAGGACGACTGATCCGTGTAAAGGAAAGAATGAATGGGGCCATGTATCATGAGATTTTGAGTGAAAACCTCCTTCCATCAGCAAGGGCATTGAAGATGAACTGTCTTTCAGCATGACAATGATCCCAAACACACCGCCTGGGCAACGAAGGAGTGGCTTTGTAAGAAGCATTTCAAGGTCCTGGAGTGGCCTAGCCAGTCTCCAGATCTCAACCCCATAGAAAATCTTTGGAGGGAGTTGAAAGTCCGTGTTGCCCAGCGATAGCCCCAAAACATCATTGCTGTAGAGGAGATCTGCATGGAGGAATGGGCCAAAATACCAGCAACAGTGTGTGAAAACCTTGTGAAGACTTACATAAAACGTTTGAGCTCTGTTATTGCCAACAAAGGGTATATAACAAAGTATTGAGATGAACTTTTGTTATTGGCCAAATACTTATTTTACCGAGGAATTTACCAATTAATTCATTAAAAATCCTTCATTGTGATTTTCTGGATTTTTTTTTTCTCATTTTGTCTCTCATAGTTGAGGTATACCTATGATGAAAATTGGAGATCTCTCTCATCTTTTAAGTGGGAGAACTTGCACAATTGGTGGCTGACTAAATACATTTTTGCCCCACTGTGTGTGTGTGTGTGTGTGTGTGTGTGTGTGTGTGTGTGTATATATATATATATATATATATATATATATATATATATATATATAGGTAGGAGAAAGGAGAGGGAGGATGAGGATAAGGGGAGGAACAGAATGGGACAGTCCTGATAATCAAAGCTTATCCAGGGAAACATCACAGACACTCTGGAGACATGAGGTCATGGAGACATGGACATGAGATCCATAAAACTAACAGAATGTCCATATACCTAATCTCTACCACTGATCTATACAAGCTGAGGAGTTCCTATGCATTCCTGTGACCCAAAACAGGTCATGTCAAAGAGATTATCAGAGTAGCTTAGCTCATTCCTTATGCATGTACTGATCCTGTACTGAATTCTCTGAAGGCCAATAATTGCTCACAGAAACATACCAAGAATATATGAACTCATCCTATATGGCATGCACATATAAACATTAAACATGGCATATAAAAATCATGATATTTCTCAAATATAATAATACATTATTAATAACAATAATAATGTAGATATAATGGAATTTTTCTATCACCTTTATATAGTGCATATAGTGCATAGTCCTTTTTAAAGACAAACCTGATACTATAGAATATTTTTCGATAAAAAATGATACAGTGGTGACAATTTGAGTTTTGCTCAGTATGTCCTTTGGAGTCTTCCATCAACGATGACGTTTCCATGGAGACTGAAGCACTTCTCCTGCCTCTAGTCGTTCTTCAAACAAACATTTACAGATGTACACAGTTTTTTGAATGAAAGTGAACCTGTGATCCTCGGGGCAGGAGCATTGGGGCAGGAGCATTATACCAAATTAATCACACCTCTGGATGCACACCTTATAAATGTCCCTTGCATCCACCCATTCTTCCTCATTCTAATGACTGGGAGGAGCCTGCCTCCACCGACGAAGGACAATGAATGGTTACAGGTTCACTTTCATTCATAAAACCACGTTTACATCCATAAATGTAGATTTTATTTCATTTCAGTGAACCTGTAACCACGTGGCAACCGTATACTAAATGAGTCCTGAGAAGAATGGAGGTGGGGTCACCCACAGACCGAAGGAGCACAATTCCCCAATCATGGCATTAAGCACAAACACAGTCAGATGAGCTTGGCTTCTTTGTTGTACTTAACCCCTTGCACTCTGGTCAATTTCCCTAAAAACGCCAAAAAATAATGTGCCCAAAGTAAATCGAAAGCTGTTCTTCAACCCTTTGCAGCATCTTCATGGGGTTGGTCTCATTTAAAAGAAAACACTTTGAATTTTTTGGCAAAATAGTCATAATCTCTCTAAGTGCTCCGGCCACTGAGTTACAGTCATCTAAACATACTGAACTTGAAGAAAATAAATTTGGCCTGGGTGTTTTTTTGGATACAAATGCTTGCAAATAACACACAGCTTCAGATCTGGGCTGGAAAATGCAACAGAAATGTAGAACCAAGTGTTATCCAGCTGAGGTCCAAATTTTGTAACAATACCACAAAAATTGAATATATTACACAGCTTTTTCCTCAGGTAGTGTCCAGGCGTTTTTGAACTGTGCCAAATTGTGCCAAATGGCACAGTTTGGAAAAACGTCTGTAACTTTTGAATGATTCAATGTAGAAGCTTCATCTTGGGCTCTAATGAAAGCTGACACTCAGGGCTGTGTGTGTGTAGGGGGGGGGTTGTCCCCCACCGCCGCTACAGAGAACGGACATCGGCCATCGCTACATGACGGAATAGTCATGTGGCGACCGCGGCGCAGTCACCGCGGCTTCCCCCCCCCCTCGCTACAGAAGAGTAGCGGGGGGGGGGGGGGGTGTTCACAGTCCGGACGCGGCGCACGACCCATGTACGACGGCGCACGAACTTCGGACTTCGTGCGCCGCACAGTTGTAATTTACCGATCGTCAAAAGTAATTTTTGATTACAATTTTCAGGGATAAAGAATAATTTAGCTTATAACACCTTACCTCTTCACAGCAGCAGTGCCCTGGCGAACTTCTCTTCCTCATTGTCAGACGAACGCGACGCTGGTCCCTTGTTACGGACTCGTGGTTCTGGTCTCGGTGACCCAGTCAAAACATAATTCCATTATTGCGGTTTTGCGCTTCCATGATTGCGGTTTTGGCGAATGAGTTACGACCTTCGTCGTCGGCTTCCGTCGGTCTATGATGACCATGGAAGAGAATCCTAAACGTCTATTCTGCTGGAATAAGTGCAGGTCGCACTTGTGGATGGTCTCCTTGCTGCTGGGTCTGTAGCAGGTTCTTCCTGCGGGTCCTTTTTTTTCATCTGCTGCAGCAGTCAGTCTCTCTTCACCCAGCCTTACACAAAACAGCTCGCGAACTTCTGTGCTTCAATTGGCTCGCTGCATTCACAGCATTGGTAGGCGGGTCCTTCTTGCTAGGTTTTCAGTCATTGGTTCTTCAAGGTTTCAGAAACCCAATTCAAGGCTCTTATTAGTCGAATGAGAAGTCAATCAGATGAACTAATCTGTTTGCGGCTGCGTCTGCAGTGGAAGAACGGAAATGCAGCTTTTATTTTCAGTGCGCGCTTGGACACAGCGCCTACGTGCGTCCTAGAGCGCACGAGGGCGCTCTCGTGCGCTCTTGGAAGCAGAGACGTGCCCGTCCGCGGTACACCGGAGTGCAAGAGGTTAACTGAGTGTGTACAAGTTAAGGCGGTTCCTCCAGGTAACCGGAGCTGAAACAAAACATTTTCGAGCACAAGGCACACACGCTGGCTTACATGAGGGAAAACAAAGATGCAACTTAAAAACCTGCTGCGACCCCCAGAACAGATGAGGGGATGACTGATGAGGCCAGGTTGAGCCTATAGAAAGGAAGAAGCCCAGCCAGTGGCTGCGCATACATCCTCCAGGGTGCACCCCTAAGCAACACCCACATAGTGGCCAATCCCCATGTCAAGCGAGCCACCAGCCTGTCTGATAGTTCCGCTCCAGCCTGTACATATGCGAAGGCAATCGGGTCGACTATCCAATGGGACAGGCACTGCTAGAGATAGGCCTGCCCATTATGGACTCCCCATAAAGCACAAAAAGCTTGTCTGAAGAGCGGACAGACCTCGATCGAACAACATAAACCTAAAGGGCCTTTACTGGCACAACTAAGGAGCCTCTCAGCCTCCGAAGAAGTGTGTGGAGGGTAGAAGGCCTGAAGCATGAGAGGGCGGGAAATCAAACCCAGTAGTAGCACTTTGGGTTGAAAATCTGGGTTGGGCAGTAGGTGGGCCACCCGATCACCATCAAACCTAAGACATGCTGTGTCCAAAGCGACTACATTCAGTTCACTGACCCTTTTGGCCAAGACAATTTCCAAGAGAAAGCAGTCTTCCCAGAGATCAGATGAAGGTCAGCAATGGAGAGGGGCAGCAAGGACGCTGGGATGGGCGACTCTACCTCATGCTGCTCAAAAATTGCTTGGCCAAGGAATGTGCCCCAGGCAACAAGCCATCATATTTTTTCATGGGCAGTTGACACTGCTGCCAGGTAGCCCCCAATAGTTGACTCTACCCAACCTTGGCAAAGAGGTACTGGAGGAAAAAACAAGATGACAGAGATGTGACATGTCAAGGGATTCTCACCTTTGGTGCAACACCAGTTCAAAACATTCTCCACACTGCATTGCAGGTGGGTAGATGGACCATGAAGCCTGCATGGTGTCTAACCTCCTTGTCTAACCAAATTACACAATCGCTCCCGTTCAAGGGCCATACGTGAAGTCTCAGGAGCTGGGGATTCAGATGCCAAATACTGCCCTGTGCCTGTGAGAGCACATCCCATCTGATTGGGAGAGGCCAAGGATGGCCCCCAACATCTTGTAGTTCTCCGGCATCCATGGTCTTTGTGGCCAATTCGGGGCCATCAAATTACTTGAACAGACAGTAGCCTCACCTTTGCAAGGAAAGCTGGCAGAAGAAGCAGTAGTGAAAATGCTAACAGTTTCTCTTGAGGCCAGGCAATACTCAGAGCATCTGCACCTAGCGGACCTGGCAGGCCATGCATTGAGGCCCGGAGAACACTGTGGGTGTTCTCCGACGTTGCAAATAGGTTTGCTTCTGCCTGGCCAACCAAAGCCAGATCTGCTCGATTATCTCAGGATGTGGTTGCCACTGGCTATGGTAGGTACCCCCCTCGTGACAGCAGATCTGCCGCTATGTTCTGGGCCCCCGGCAGGTAACAAGCCCTCAGGAACATACCCTTGTCCTGAGGGAGGACTCAGACCACCCTGCCAGTTGATATGCGACACCACAGCTGTGCTGTCCGTTCGCACCAGAATTTTTCTGCCTTGAATAAGAAGAAAAAGCCCCCGAGCCAAACACAGTGCCTCCATCTTGAGATGATTTATATGCCAAGGCTGCTGAGCCGGAGCCCAGTGTCCCCGAACACACCTGCCCTCCCAGACTGCACCCCAGCCTGTAAGGGAGGCGTCGGTTGTAATGGTCACCCTACAGCCCTCTTGGCCCAGGGGAACACCATCTCGGACTGCTGATGAATTTCTCCACCACCTGAGAACCATGAGGGCTCCTTTGGAAGAACTAGCCTTCTCCTTTTGTCTCTGGGCAAAAACACCTTCTACCTCTACCTTGAAGCGCGAACCACTGTTGCAGGGGATGCACGCGCAAAAGACTCAATGGCACCACCTGGGCAGCTGCAGCAAAGAGACCTAAGATCCTCTGGCACTGCTGCACTAATACAGTCTTTTGTGAAATGCAGCTCTCGATGCATTCTCTGATAGTTTGTCTTCTCTTTGAAGTCAGGGATGCCCTCATGGCAACTGAATCCAGGGTGAGCCCCAACTACTCAACAGCCCTGGCTGAAACCAGGCAGCCTTTCACCACATTAAAATGCAACCCGAGTGCCACCAGGTGAGTCAGTATGGTCTCCATCTTATTCCTCACTACAGCGTCTGATGGTGCACAAACCAGCCAATTGTCCAGATAATTGAACTCAAATGCCCCTCTGCCACAGTGGGGTGAGTGCAGCATCCATGCACTTGGTGACGGACTGACCGAAAGGCAGGACGTTGTAACTGAAGGCTTGTCCTGAAGGAACCCTGAGGAACTCCCTGTGGGCTGGATTTATGGAAATATGAAAATCAGCATTGTGAAGGTCCACTGTTGTGAACCAATCACCTGGCTCTATGGCCTGAACAGTATCCTCAGCCTGAGCACCGGACAAGGGAGCACCTTGAGATACCTGCTCAACCGCCTCAGGTCTAAAACCGAACAGAGACCCCCGGTTCCCATAGTTAGTTAATTCCCTCCCACAGTATGTAGAACACCACACAATGTATAGGGAGGTGCCTATCTGTTTCTCTGACCTTAGGCCACACAGCCACTATAAGTAGCAAAAGCTACAGTGGTGGGGTCAGTCCTCTGGTAGCTCTGTCAGTCATGCACCAATTCGCTTGTAGACAAGAAATAGGCAGTGCAAAAAGCCTCGACTCTCCTCTCCTGGAGACAGAGATGTGTAACAATATTTATTAAAATATAGCGTAATAAGGTACAGGAATTATTTATTTTATTTAATAGTGGGGGTGCGAGGGGACAGAGTTAAACAGTCACCCCAACACTCACTAAATAAATTAGAAAAGCACTCGTAAAAAGGGGGCACCAGTTCTAAAAGAACAAATTGTTGATTAATTAATTTCAATTAATTAATTAATTTCTGTACCTTCAACTACTTAATGAATTCAGTCTCAAAATTTAGTGAGTTCTTATACTGCTGTGACCCAGAAAAGCATATATGCAAAAGGAAAATGCTTCAACTTCTCTCGTTTACAAGTTTATTAAATTAAACTCATTCAGGTTACATGACATGGCATTCAAAAGATGGATAAACAGATTCAAATGATAAACATGTATTCGATATCACATCAACTGTTAATGGATTCCTGAGCATAAAATCTATTTGTTAAACCTTTGTGGAACCAAGAGGAAACCAGATTTTATGTTTCAACTGCAATGGAAGGCTGAGGTATAACAAAATCAGAACGCAATTTTATGGGGAAAAATTCCATAAGCTGATTATCTAAAAATGAACTTCTGAATTACTCTACAAAAATGAAAGGAGGTTACTTAAAAATTAACAAGAATTTTCCTTCAGTTTATAGCTTTGTCCTACGGCTGAGGGATTAATTGTACCATGAAATATTGGTTATGTTCAATTATAATTGATTTTGAGGACATCTCATTTAAACCCAGCAGATAGGACATTGGGAATCTCACTTACGAACAGCCGGTTCAAGGTATTCAGTGGTGGTCGGCGCCAGCAAGGTGGCACACAGGGGGAAAGCGACTGCTGGTCATCTTTCAGATCGTTCACAGCTGTGAGAAGCGTAGATTCGGCTGGGGGCTCCGACGGGGCGTGCAGCGAGGAGCCAGCGACAGAGTGAAGACTGGCCCTGGAGCAGGCGTGACGTCCTTTGGCAACCAGTCCAAATTTAATATGTCCCTGGAAAAACCGTAGGACAAAACCCAAATGCTGAAGGAAAAATGTTTAGTCAGTTTCATCCACCAATTCCTGGTTTCTTAACGTGGTCAGACGTGGGTGAGGCAGGAAAAGAAAGTCCAAAATCTCTATCAGTTCACTTTAAAACAGGAAAATTAAAAATCCACTTTAACTGAAAGATAAGTCAAAAAGTCTGAGAAAAAAAACGTCCAAATAGGATAAGAGCAGTTTTTGAGGTGAAGAAAAAAAATTTGAGAGTTTAACTCTCTTTAAAGGCGAGCTCATAAGAAAAGAATAGTTTCTCCTCAGTTAACCAGAAAACAGGTGAAAACTTATCAAAAGACGATTTAAGAAAGCTAGCGCAGGACGTGACAAGGTTCAGACACACAGAACACGAGCTTACAGAACCCCTTAGACAAAAACCTAAAGACAACAGAAAAACAATGGTTCAAAAGACTGAAAAGACAACAGAAGAACTGAAAACTGAACTGCCAGAGCGGCACTGTTGTATTTAACTGAAGCGCGCTGCTGGATCATAAAACGGGACCAGCAGTAAGACGGACCAATTATCTTCCATAAAGAGGAGTTTGAATGGGCTTTTGTCCAATGAGGGAACATTTCTTTGTTTGTGAACAGCCAATCAAATGCAAGGGAGTTATCCATCAGAGAGGCAGCCTGGTGATTGGTTTTTTGCCAGTGGGAAGACGGACAACAGAGATTAAGAAACATCCATTCAGTTCCTATGAAATTCATTATATACTCAATATAAAATCTAACTAAATTAAGTGATTCAAGGCTAATATTCAGTGACCATGCATTTATACTATTATTAATAATTTTAACATTCATTTGAATAACACTCATGAAAAAAAGCATTCCTAAGACATGCACTCACATTTAAATCAAAGATTAATAAACTATTGCAAACCATTGTTGGTGATCAAAACGGCAATGATCTTCACAGTGTTCCAAGTTATCCTGTGGGATGTAGGCTATGAAAAGTGTTAATGTTCAACCAGAATTAACAGTCCCAGACTGCATGAGTAATGAAACATATTCTGTAAATGTCCACTAGGAGGTACTGTTGAGCTGTAGATAATTTTTAGATCTTGGAATGTGAGCAGGGGGCAGCCTAGAGGGTTCTGCTATATGTCCAAAAGAAGGAGGCAACCATTTATCTGCCAACTTAAGGAGTTTATGACTTTTTAAGAGTATCAGTTCCTGGTACGAACAGATGCTATTAGCATGAAATGTCTAGTTGGGATTTGACTCCAAGAGTTTATGGTCCACTTAAGCCTTTAAAAGCAAGTCCTTATCAGGTTTCTATACAAAAGTGAAATTGTTTACACTGGGTCCTGATGAAGAAACACAGCAATTCTTGACCAGAGTTGAGTGAAGAGTTTCTTTAAGATGAAGAAGAGTGATTTCCTAAATTAGCCTGAGGAGAAGCTGAAGCTACAGATGGTATTACATTCTTTCCCAGCAGGGCAGAGACCTCGCTGCCCAGAACCGTGGAAAGAGTGTCCTCTTTACTTTTGCTTCCAAAACCCCTTGAAGTTGGTGAATGAGATCTCAATTGTAGGGAGTATCCAAATTCCAGTGTATTGATCACCCATGGACATGAGTTGCACTGATGACAACTCATGAGGTGCGCTGCAGAGAAGGTTGACGTCAGGTGAAGCGTACCATCAGAGACGCAGGTGGGGGTTGACAGGACCACAGCCTATATGCTCCCGAGAGCACGGACATGAGTGCTGCTGAACCTGCAACCGCTGCCGAGAGGCCCTCTGCCTTGGGTGACCCGAGCTCTGAAAGGAGCCTGTCTCTGTGAAATGAAGCCATTGTGGGTTCTCACACGCCTCAAGAGGTCTCCAGACACTCAACCTGGATGGTTCTGGCTAATGAAAGGACTATGTGCACAGTCTTACCTTCTGCACCTTGCCCAACACCACCTCTGCTGTGGGCCCAAAGACTTCACCAGGTGCTACCGCAGCCTCCAAAACAGCAGCCTTGTCCGTATTGGCCAATCCAGACTGGCTCAGCCACATATGCCACCTGGCCATGGTCAGCTTGTGCAGGGAGTTCCCAAGTACTGTAGCCTGTGAGCTAGGTCCTTGAATCACGGTGTCCCCCACCTTTACCAACTCTGGCAGAAGGTCAGTTCCGCTTTTGATTCTAGGTCCCTTATTAGACCTCCTAAATACACTAAAAGAAGTGTATTAGCATTTACCAGCCTTGAGACCATAGCCACAGACTTTTAGGCGCTAGCCACTCACCCATCAGTGGCACGACACTTGCCGTTAGGGTGGTGTATAGACTTGCCGCCTGTGGGGGGAGCTCCAGCCAGCAATGCAAAGGTAGGGCCCACCTTCAACGCACCATTCAAGCCTTGCTCCACAGCACCACTCAGAACACTGAGCCCAGAGTGAGGAGCAGAAACCTCCCTTAGATGGGCCCATGACTTCTGTAGATGACCCACAAAGTCAAGATAAACTAGCAAGAAAACCTGCCTGAGGGATGCAGGACCCCTGTCCAAAGCCGAAGCCTTAGGTGGAGAAGATGGAGGAGGAAGCCCAGCAGCTGATGCTGCTCTAGAGAGCAGTGCCCTGAGAGATACGTACATCATAGGGCTAAGGAGGATGGATGTTTATGCTGGCAATGTCCGATGGAGATATTCTAATTACACAGCTAAATCAGCTAATCGCTTGAATTGTTATGCTCGTCCATTAATGCCACTATCAGCTTGGCAAATTATCTGTTACTGCTAAAATAATGGAGCTGCCACAGGCTGTCTGTTCCTTAAAAGAGGCTATGTACAGAAATAACACAACAAACATTATTTTAAATCACACCTGTCACAACACTTACCACTCCACTGATCGGAAACACAATGACACTCCTTACTCTGTGAAGGCAAGATTAATTTCATCAGGGAACTCCTCCTTTTGTCCAAAGGGAAGCGGTGATGTCCCTTTGGGCAGCTACCACTCTCTAAGTGTGCAATGCTTTACAGTGCATCTCTCCCCTGTACTGCCACCTGCTTGACCAACAAAGCGGGTAACAGTTGTCTTGAAGATCCTTTTTGTCATTATGTGGCCATAGGGCATACTCACACCTGCCCATGAAGTGGGCAGGGTTGTGTGCCCCTGTTCGTGCCACTGACCACACCCTCATTATTGAGATTGAGATTCAACTTTATTGTCATTACACATGTATGAATACAAGGTAACGAAACGTGACTTGGCATTTGGGCACGCTCTGCAGAGCGCATCCAAGGCCGGGGCAGCCGCTAGGCGCCAGTCAAGAAGGCCAGGTGGGCATAGTGAAAAGAGATGCTTTCTTACCACAGGATGCCATCTTTGCACCCCATGGTGCCATTTGGGGCACAGATGTGCCAGAGCAGTTCAAGATAAAGAGCACAGGAGCAAAGTTTCTTCATTCAGTGTTTCCTTGGGTGGGAGTGGGCAAGAACAACTTATGGATTGAAACACTTAAAGGCTATAATCATTTGTGAATTTTTCCTTATCTGCTTGGCCGGGTGAAAGGGAAGAAATGACAGCTATGAGGCTTATGATGACACAAAATAGAATGGTTCTTGATCAATTTACTGCCGCCTGCGGGGGGCGTGGGTACTATTGTAGGTGATTATTGTTGTATTTTTATCCCTGTCACTATCACTGATGCACAGAATTGATTAAGTTAGTTATTCTCTTTATGGAGAAGTCTCATCATGAATTTGTTAGTGATTTTTGTAGTCATAATTTTGGTCTTTTCCTATGTGATTCCTTGTATCCATATTATGATGATGAGGATGGTAAAGGGGCAGTACAAGCCTAAGGTGTGTGAGGTTTGAAGTATTGTTTTATCTGTTTTGCTTTTTCCACATCATTTTCACATTACTGTTTCTATCACATTACACATTGTTATATCATTAATCGCTACATTCTTATTTTACACAGTTTAACTGATTTTGATTATATTTACACTTGTGTGAGTGTGACTGGGTCAGCAGAAAAATAATGATGATACAGATGTCATACTGTTTATCCTTGTTTAGGGATCATGCTGTTAGTTTCTTGTATGAATGACTCCCTAGTTCCTGGGAGATTAGACTATCTGTTGTTCTCCAGATGTACTGAGCTAGACTGTCAAGAATGTTCTCTTCCGCTTCCCATCAACACTGAGGACTACACAATTTTGAGCAATGGATGTCTGATTCAGAAGTGTGTGTGCATGTAGACTTGGGCTACTGTCTGTATCGCTCTGGCCAGAGAAATAAATCTTCTCATATCTCAAGATTCTGCCTGATTTTTGACTCAGAATTATTTTAATCAAAAATAATCTTAACACCATCATATACAAAATAGCACTGGCTACCTATGATGTATGCATGATGTCCTAGGATGCCTGCCTTGAAAACGGTGATCATGCTACTGCAAAACTTTGATGTAGACCATCAGGACTCACAATGTCGTTATATACACAATAGGACTGGCTACCAATATCATGTTGACATGGAAATCTCACTGTTTGAAGAAAAAGACTGTTCAGAACTCCTTAGAAGAACTCCTTATACAAAGATATAGAGTGAAGAAGAGGTTGCCAACCGAGAAGAATTCTGACTTTTGATACAGAGAGTGATGTTTACTCAGTGAAGTACGTGGCAGTAAGGACTACAGCTCCTGACCAGATAGTGATAATATAGAGTGAAGTATGTGGTGGTAATGCACCTGTAAGGTGGTTGCCAACTGCCAATCAAATCTAAAAGAAGGCATGATGTCCTATGATGTCCTACGATGCCTGCCTTGCAAATGGTCATCATGCTACTGCAAAACTTTGACCAACAAAATGGACAATGCAATGCCTCAAGATACATCATTGAACAAATACAGCCTCACCTGTTGGTTGCAACATCCGTGATTAGTGTCAATGCTGGATGCACTCTCCTCATTCCATGAAGCGCATTCACACCATCTGACAACATGTTGCCATTCACCTTGCTTTACAGCGCGTTGGTGTTTTCTGCACAACAGATTGCTTCAGCCATGCCCAGTTCTACCTTGCCGTGAGCAGAGTTGCCAGATCAAGCACTCTTCGTATTCTTGCTCAAGATGAAGAAACTAAGCAAAAGTGTTGCTTTCTGAGCAATGTTGTTTTAAAACAGGTGACACAGTAAAAATGTGGAACCTTGAAGAATGGCAGTCTACACTACAAATCTGTAAAATGTCAAGCATAGCACTGATTTTATCCAGTTGCTCTGGTTTCTACGGGCCTGCACGGATCTGGCAGAACATGGTCCAAAGTCACTTTTTGCTCAGATCGATTTTCAGGATCCTCTCCATGAACTGGAAATATGACGCACCTATCCCTCAACCAGTGGGGGGGGGGGGGGACGAAGAAGAAGAAGAAACAACACCAGATGGACAGCAATACAGTGAGGAGAACTGCTGCATGTCAGAAAAGATGCCGTGAAGATGAAACACCTCAGGTTTGAGCAGTACGCTGCAGGCATGACTGTGAACAACATAGCCGTCTGAGACAGGAGGACACCCTTCAGCAGTGGGCATGCAGAAATACTTGCTTATACTTGATTTCTACGGGTATGCACGGGTATGTACTAATACCTTCAAATTTATCCACTTTCGTCCTCGTTGCCAAATGTTGCGTCGGTAGCTGGAGCCGAAAGGAGGAGACCCAGTGTTGAGATGAACACAAGTTTATTAACTGCTTAAACTCCCTCGATTCCGCGGGCGGGCACGTCTCAGTGCGCACTGAAAAAAAAATCTGACACCGGCTGACTTCCGGCACAGACAGAGCTGTAAACAGAAAGCCAAAGGAGTGTTTTATTGGTTTAGATTTGATTGACATCTCATTCGACCAATAAGAGTCTTGATTTGGGTTTTAAAACTTGAATAACCAATGACCGAAAACGTAGCAAGAAGGACCTGCCCACCAGCGACCACGAATACAACGAGCCAGTTGAATCGGTGAATTCCAAAAGGGCCCAAGTCCACACTTTTTCAAAACCCAGATATTACATGTTTAATGAACTTTAAGAGACAAGCTATCTGATTATTATTTTTTTTTTTTTTTAAATAATCAGATCCCAAGTCAACTTTAATGCATTGACTACTCACAGCATTGTTTATGCATTGAGTGTAAGAGAGACCCAAGTCCAGGACTTGGGCCCTTCCTGCATGGATTAAACTTAAAGTCATAGGTGGCAGCACCAGTCATCCAAGATGGCGAAATATCTTTCACCAGAGGCTCAGCAGTTCCTCAGTAATTTAACAGTTTGTGATGCTAGGCGAGAAGATGAGCCTGACTTTGACGATTAGTTACCAGTAGATGGACCTCTTTGTTCATCTGCCCACTTTTAGATGAAAATCTCATTTGCTGGCAGTTATCAAAACAATAGTTTGAATATAAAGTGATCATAAAAGGTGTTCAAAACATGGCATAATTAAAAAAAAACATTTTCAACATGTGAGAAATAGATGTTATGCGCTTCTTTTCATATGTTCTTATTGTTTAATTCAAGAAGGGCCCAAGTCCAGGGACTTTAGTTTGCCAATCCTCTGAAATGAAAAAAGTGAAATGCTTCATATTATAGCATTTCTAAGCTATGGCCTTGTGCTATATCTGAGTAAAGTATGAACCATCTGGCATAGACTACCTTTGAGATATGCAATTTATTTGATTTCCTGCAAAAACATATTTCTTGGACTTGGGCCCCTTTTGAATTCACCGATTCAGTTGAAGCTGAGCAATATGATGATGGATGTGTTGTTTAGCCAATCAATTTCTGAATTCAGTGATACCCTACATGCCCTTGTTCCGTGTTTATATTTCCGGTAAAATGCCATGCGTTCCCGTGCGTAAAATCTCTTTTGACTGAGTCGCTGGGTGACGCGTGGTCCGACCTGTGCGTAAGGGAAACATTAGCCACTACTTGTTTTGAAAAATGGTTCACAAATTAAACCGAACGCGTGCATGAAAGAGTAGATGGCTTGACAGGGATGACGAATCAGTAAAAGAACAACGGAACGATTAAAAATCTCTAGCTCGTCTGACGATGAGGAACTTCGAGCACAGATATTCGCCAACGACAGTGCAGTTGTGGACAGGTAAGTGTTATAATCTAAATTATTCTTTATCGATAAAAATAGTAATAAAAATAACTTTTGACCAATCAGTAATTACAAGGGTCCCACATGGACAAGTTTTTGTGTGTGCTGTGTTCCTCTGTAGCGGGGTGTGTGTGTTTGTTACTGTGTATATTGCAGAAAAATGTAATAATTTTTTAGTATTATTTTTATTTCACTGTAGGCTATTTTTTCCTGTAAAAAAAGGAACTGTGCTGTGTGTGTCTGGGTTTTTATGCCTTTGTTTAACTGTGTAAACGGGATCTGGTGAAATGGACCCCTGACCAAGTGAGCACACTAATGTGAGCACCCCAAGTGGACCCCGGTATCTAATCCATACAAGTACATTTTCAATCCAATGATTTACAAAGTGATTCGTAATTTTCTAAAGCCTCATTCAGAACATTATAGTCCCACAGACTGGATTTTCATCTGGGGCAGCATTTAAATAAATCACTGGATGGAGAATGCACCTGTACATGTACAGATTGGATTCCGTGGTCCACTTGGGGTGCACACTTGGTCAGGGGTCCAGTTGACCTGTATCTGTGTAAACTGGTGAGATAGTGAACTCTGGAAAAATTGGAGGGGGGAGGGTTGTTTTTGAGTATACTTTAGTGAAATGTAATAATTTTTAGCATAATTTTTTTTACACTGTAGGCTATATTTACCTGTAAAAAAAAAAACAAAAACAAAAACAGGAACTGTGCTGTGTATGTCTGGGTTATTATCCCTTTGTTTTACTGTGTAAACTGCTGAGATAGTCAACTCTGGAACACAGTTCTCCAAACGGTACAGTTCAAGAATGCCTTGTTACAACCTGAGAAAAAAAGCTGTGTAATATATTCATTTTTTGTGGTATTGTTACAAAATTTTGACCTGAGCTTGATAACACTTGGTTCTACATTTCTCTTGTTTTCCAGCCAGTATCTGACAGCTGTATGTTATTTGCAAGCATTTGTATGTAAAAAAAAAAAAAAAAAACACCCAGGCAAACTTTATTTTCTTCAAATTCAGTATGTTTAGATGATTGTTACTCAGTGGCAGGAGCACTTACAGAGATTATGACTGTTTTGCCAAAAACTTCAGAGCGTTTCCTTTTAAATGAGACCAACCCCAAGAAGATGCTGCAAAGGGTTGAAGAACAGCTTTTGATTTACTTTGGGTATTATTTTTAGGCTGTAACATAACGTGGAAAAAGTATAGTGCTGTGAATACTTTCCGGATGCACTATACTATGTAAAGGTAAAGCCAACTTTATTGTCATTCAATCCATACAGCCAATCATGTACAATAGAACAAAATTATGTTTCTCTTATCTACAATGTTAATCACATTTAGAATCAGAGTGGTCGCTGCCATGCAAGGCGTTGCCACAAATTTCCCTCCTCTGTTCCATTATTGCTGACCACCAACCTGGACGGCAGGAAGTTCTGCTTTTATATGGTCTTCGGCATGACCCAGCCAGGATTTGAACCCCGGCCTCCCAGGGTTGGGGCAGGTGCTCTACCAACTGAGGCACCACTCCGGTGTGTGTGTGTACTCACACACACACACACACACACACACACACTTTTAGTTAACAACTGGATGGATATTTCCAGGCTGGTGTACACAAAGAGCTTATATTTGGTGGTGCAAATATACAATGAATATACAGAGTATGGAGTACAAAAGGAAAATGCAGAATAAAGGTCCCCATAATGTAACAAAGTAATGTCAGGTTGGTGGTGGTGCAAATACCCAATTAACATCCAGAGTTCAAGTACATAATGCAAGAAAGTTTTTTTTTTTTTTTTACCAAAGGGAATGACTGTGGATTTTGAATTTAACAGAATGATGGTCTGCAGAGAAGAAACTGTTCTTGAACCGAGCTGTTCAGGCATACAGTGACCTGTAGTGCTTACCAGAGGGGAAGGCTTTTAGAAATCGTCAAAACACTGACATTTTGTTTCCACTTGAAATACTGGTCCATCATTTAAGATGGACCTGAGAAGATGTGGATGAACATTTAAGAAATCCAATAAAATAATGTTCATCTGTGGTGATTTTAGTATTGATTTGATTGATAAATCCAAGCTATAAGATTGATCAATACTTTGTACTGCCCAAGCCTACAGTATATCCTAAAATCATCAAACCCAGATCATCTCTCACTGTGGAACATTTATTGATAATATATTTTCTAACAGCTTAGACAATAATATAGTGAATGGAATTAATGCATACCTGCCAACTTTTCAAACCTGAAAAGCCTAGTAGCTAGCCGGGGTCCAGGGGCCGATGCTAATGCTAATGCTAATAATGTTAATGCTAATATTTGCCAAACAAATATTAGCATTAAATCTAGTTAAATGTAGCTAACAACCTCATATTTCTTCAACTTTCAAACCTGAAAAGCCTAGTAGCTAGCCGGGGTCCAGGGGCCGCAGGCCCCGGTAGGTCCAGGACAAAGTCGTGGTGGGGGGTTCAGGGGGGCGAAGCCCCCTGACGCCAAACAAATATTAGCATTAAATCAAGTTAGAATGTAGCTAACAACCTCATATTTCTTCAACTTTCAAATCTGAAAAGCCTAGTAGCTAGCCGGGGTCCAGGGGCCGCAGTGTCAAACAAATATTAGCATTTGACATAGAAGTCACATATTAATTATATTAAAGGTAAAATATCTAAATCAATCACAATACTACACAGAGTGAAATATTTGCTGAATCAACCCACATTATATACTTTGTATCATTCATTAATACTCCCATGCATGACATATTGTACTGAAGTATGGGGAAATACATATAAAACAAACATATATCCAGTCTTTATGCTTCAGAAGAGAGCTATCAGAATAATAAACAAAGCTGCTTACAGCGAACCAACAAACCCACTTTTTCTTAAATTAAAAGCTCTCAAGTTGAAAGATCTGGTTGACTTTAAAACTGCAGTAATAATGTTTAAAGCTAAGAATCTATCACTGCCCGCAAATATCCAGAAGTTGTTCCAAATAAGGGAGAAACAATATCATTTCAGAGGAACATGTATATTTCAAAAACCTTCAGTGAGAACTACCACCAAGCAACACTGTGTCTCAGTGCAAGGAGTCAGATTATGGAACGATTTTGGACCTGAATTAAAATCATGTACAACGCTTGGACAATTTAAACAAAAACTAAAGGAAGAAATACTCCAAACATATACAAGATGACATGTAAAATCACATAAGGATTGTCATATCCAGTCTGTGTTGTGTTGTTACTTAGTTTTTTTTTGTCACATTTTGTCTTAGCTTTGTTCTGAATTGTAATCGCTCTTGTTTTGTTTTTCTTTTGAATTCTTGGATGGAATATGGGTGGGGAATATGGGTGGGCAATATAAGCTGCGGCTTCAGCCATCACCCATTTCAGATAACTTATGATGAACTGTATAATCAGAGGAGTTCTTGTTTAATTTGACCTTGTTGGATTTTTTTTGCCTTTGTTATATTATTCTGTTTCTTTTTAATCTTTACTTTTAATCTATCCAAAATAAAGATTCATTCATTCATTAAATCTGCATTCAAAAGACTATCTTAACACTGCATAGAACTTCGAATAGGCCAGATGTGATGTATTATGAATACTAGAAAAGCACTTGGAGAGTGCAGACCTCCGCCAAGTGCCACAGTTCCCCCCCATACAGTGTTTAACATCATAAATAAAATATTGAAAATGGCCCTATCTCGCAATGTTAAATTAAAAAAAAAAAAAAAAAATCCTTTAAAAAATTCCTGGATCCAGATGGTGATCCGGATCACCACCAAAATCTAATCATCTGTAGGATACCCCATTTCTGACAATCTGTGAAAATTTCATGAAAATCCATCCATAACTTTTTGAGTTATCTTGCTAACAAAGAAACAGACAAACAGACAAACCAACGCCGATGATCACATAACCTCCTTGGCGGAGGTAACTAGAATGACACGTGCGTAATGACGGCAAAATCGCTATGATATTTTATGTGTTTATATGATACACCAAGCATGACAAGGCTTGCAATTACACAGCACATGTTCTTCAGAATCTTAGGCATTATATAAAATGTATTCTCCCTTTAGATGTCGAATCCATGGTCCATTTGCCAGGACTGAAGTGCAGTCGCGAACGTCTGCAGCAGTTTACATCGTGTTTACATCTCGCCATGTGCGCACGCCTCTCCGGGATTTCGCGCGAGAATAGAAACCTCAATAGCGATAGCGTTAGCTTAGCAAACGCTTCAGGTAAAGCGTAGCAGCAAACCACGAAAAGAAACGCTACTTAGTTTACTCACAGAGTCCGGTGAAAGGCGAATAAAGGGGTATTTCTACTTCAAAAGCTGGTTCAACCAAGGTGGAAATTCAGCCTGTGCGTGTGCGTCACAAATGTTGATCCGATATTCGCTGTTGGTAATTTTAGTGGCAAAATCAGCAACTTTGTCTCAGCACTGAAAAAGTGTGACTATCCCGGCCGCCATCACGTGTTGCTCTGTTCTAAATTTAGATACGATTCCTAACGATCTTGTGTTTGGAACTGCTTTCGTGTTTTTTTACGATTTAAAATTTTTGACTGAATTTTAAGTGAAAAACTGTAATTTTGATTAATAAAACTGTAACCCGGAATGGGGTCTTGAAAACCGGAACCATTACGGCAAAACCGGAGTAGTTGGCAGGTATGTTAATGTCAGTGAAGACCTACCAGATGACAGCAGCCATTTTAAAAAAGAAGTTACAGTATAAACAGATTAAAACAAAAAGGCAAATCCTTTTTATTGCATCTAAAATATGACTGACTCAAGATACAATGAAAAAAAAATAATAATAAACCTTACAACAAATTCTTAATATTTTTTTTACAACTGTGTATGACAAAAATTGGCCAATAAAATAATATAGTAGAAATCAAATACTATGATAAGTAGTTGATGTCTAAGGGATTATAAAATGGCTCTAGAAAGAAAAAAAAAAGAATTTATACAATACAGAACTAAAAAAGCAGAAAATAAACAAGAAATATAAAAAATAAATTAACCGATATGGCAATTTATAAGAAGGAAGATTACAGAAAAATATTAGAAAATGATTTAAAAAAAATATTAAAAGGTACAGACAGTATATTAAAAAACAATCAGAAATTACCCTCAACATTTAATTGAAAATGATATTAACAAGTGATTATGACAGTGAGTTTAAAGGTCTGATGACACGATTTTGACTTCATCTAATTTTGCTACACATAATTTCAATATGACAAAATAGGTCGGTCTGTGCAGTTCTAAGTCAAACAGGCTTTTTTTCACGCGAATATCCGACGTTTTCATGAGCACCACGTCACAGATTGTGTCAGTGGCTGGAAACCCCCCCGGCCATGTTGTGACATCAGCGACAGAACACAGCGCTTGGCTGCCCATTGTACACGCAAGATGGAAGCGGTAGAAAACATCAACGATGGTTCCAGCACATGTAGTCTGGAATTGGTTTGTGTTGTCCAATCTTCACACAATTATAGTTCAGAAGAGTGTGGTGATAATGAAGAATCTGGGGGCATCACACCTTATAGGTTTGAGCCGTGCCAAGCGGGCATCGTGCCTAGCGAGTCAGACTCAGAGAGTGATGGTGGTGAGGCACACATGCCCGCTGCAGCAGCAGCGACAAACACACGGCAGGGGAACACCGAGTGGTATGCTTTTGTTACAGATATTGCAACAAATTATTTGTTCATAAATATAATCAGCGGGTAAAGCATCGGGTTTATTATGTATTATCTTTTGACTTCTTGTTGTTTTTATGTTTTGTACATGTGGTTTATGTGCCGTTTTGACCCACTTTCAGGTGGGCACTGTCCAAGATTTGCCGGTCCGACCACGCCCCCTCTCTCTTTGACAGTCAGCTGTTCATGGCTTGTGTGCATCATCTGCTGTGTTGTCAGCCAATATTGCCAACACTATCACAACATGTTAGCCACTCCACACAGCCGTGGTTCTGTTGCGCCCCTTGAAGCGATGTCGGCCCTGGGGCACAACCGTGGTTAACACGTCTCCTCTCCATGTTTGCTGGGCAATGTCAGCCCCAAATGCCAACTGTAAGTGTTTCTGTTTATTTTTGTAAGTCTTCACCTTTTTGGGAACTGTTGTCATCAGTCTTATGTTCAATACATGTGCTGTGATGAATCCTGCGTGTTAAACCGTTCATCCTTCCCCTCCTCATGCGCTCCTTGTCATGACCCTCCATGCGCTCTTACGCAGGGCACAGAGAGGGAGGATGAAATAATGAGAATTTACGTGCAGGGTTCACCACAGCACATTTAATACAGAAAGAGAGAATTCCCAAAAAGGTGAAGACGTACAAAAAACACAAACACACTTACTGATGGCGTTTGGGGGCCGGTATCGCCCAGCAAACGAATGAGCGGAGACGTGTTAGCCACAGGTGCGTCCCAGAGCAGACATCACTTCAAGGATGCACGAAAACCACGGCAAACATGGAGCGACTAACACGTTGTGAGAGTGCTGATAATACTGGCAGACTAACAGCACAGATGACAATACTATGGACCAGCAGTGTGTGACTGGCAAACGGCTGCTAAGTACACGCACTGCTGATGATGGTGTGATGAGAAGCACCTGGGCGAAGACAGGGAAAGATGATCAGCGGGAGTGTGAATTAGCTGGTGATAATGATAGAGGGGACGTGGCCGGACTGGCGAGCTGTCAGCATGCGATCACAGAATGTAGGTCAAAGCTGCGCATAAATCCATTAATCCTTCCCCTCCTCATGCGCTCCTCCTGCGTAAAAGCGCACAAGGAGGCTTATGACAGTTGGAGCTGAAGCATGTGATGTGGTCTTTCATGGCCTGCTGTTTATCTAAGCCTGCGACACAACGCAAAGGCATAACCGTAAAATTAAAACAAGAAACCAGAGAAACTGTCAGCTACAAAGTTGCTGTTATTCCCGTCAACAACATCAGCATCCTTTCTGTTGCTTACATCATGGTGGTGCCCCCCTTCATTTGGTGAGTGGCACCACAATCCAGTCAGAAGCTGCGGTTTTTTGATGATAACTATTTTATGCAGGAGCGGTTGTAAATATTATATTGATCATCGACAATGACTTTTGGGTTTACGCAACATGGTAAAAAATGTCAAAATCGTGTCATCAGACCTTGAACAGATATTTTGTAACATTTAGGCCAAATTTGGCAGGAAAAAAAATCCTTGATACAGTGACATCCACAGATAATAATGACATTGATTTTATAGAAAGAAATCCTAGTTCAATCTTTATGAACAGTTGAAGGAAAAATAAATTGGAGATGTTGATGTTAAAACAAAACAACTGACTGTGATAACACAGATATGAAAGTGAAAAAGTTAATTGAGGAAAGAACTCACATTTCCTAATAAAATAAAACTGCAAAAGCCATTCCATTCCATAACTCTAGAGAGCCGAGCTTTACTTGTTCTATACCAATACTTCATAAAGTACAATCACCATGATCTTTGACCTTTTGCGCCCAAACCCATAGTCAGAGGTCAGAGTCTGAGAGTGAACATGTGTACAATGTTTGGTGAGCCTAGGTGGTGTTGTTGAAATATCGTTTAAATACCAATTTGACCTTGTAATTCCAAAACTATAGTCAGATGTCAGGGTGAACCTGTGCACAAAGTTTAGTGACCCTAGTTTTACTCATTCTGTAGTAACAGGGCATAGGGAATATTAACATTGACCTTTCAACTTTTGACTCCAATCCCATAGTCAGAGGGCAGGGTCAAACCATCCAAGACTTGTCTTAGACAAGATGATATTGATTTGAAAAGGCTACGTCTTTCTTTCGTGGAGTTATGTTATAAGATTTAGGCTAAACTGACCTCTGAGTCTAGAGGTCACCCAAATCTGAACTCATCCAAAATTTTTCATAGATACACCCATGGTATCAATTTGAAAAACCCACTTCATTTCTTTCTCTCATCACCATGTTCACAAAGTAGGTGTTAACAGAATCTAGAATTTAAAATCCTTCTCCTCACAAAGTTCTAAATAATCAGGCCCCTTGTGATTTAAAAGATCTGATAGTACCTCATCACCCTAACAGAGCACTACACCCCCAAAACGCAGAATTACTTGTAATACCCAGAATCTCTAAAAGTACAATGGGGAGCTTTCAGTTATCAGGCTCACGGGGGACTGCCTGATTGCTGGGGTCTTTCTGCAGTTGTGGGATATTTGCCCTACAATTTGTAAATACTATGACAAGAGGGTTGCTGTGAAATGGTGCTATATATAAAAATAATTTAAAAAAAAAAACCCCAACATTCCATCGATTAATAAACTGCTAAAATACACAAATGCAGAAAATGGCATCTAATACGTTTGCATTTTTTGGTGAGAGGACCCTCACCACACTGCCCCTCCCCATTAAAAATTCTTACAATATCCATGCATCCAGCACATTAAAGATAAGCAGGGTGAGCATGCAGATGATTCAAGGATGTTCTAACCAAGCTGATTTATATTTACAGCCTCAACAATTCAAACACTTCATTCACACAACAGACTTAAACCTGAAAATAAACACATACGTACATACATTACTGGTCTATGTCACCTCAACTGTGAGTTCTCACATGGCAAATCAAGCTAAAATCAGTGAAGAATTTCTGGTATATTTTACAAAACTAAGGCTTCTCACTGTTTTATTTATTTGCATCACATATCATTACAAGTGCAATGGGCTCCAACCAGGGGTCTATGGTTACACTGTAAATCAAAAGCTTTGTATCCGAGGGCTCTCTTCAAGATGGAGGCTGTTCCTCTGATTGCTGAGATCTGTATTTCACAGATGCTAGGGCAGCCGGGGATCACCTGTAGATATTTTTTCAGGTTCTTCTTCACCATCCCAGTTGCTCCCACCACCACAGGTATAATATCTGCTTCCTGCAGTTTCCAGATGCTCCTTAGGTCGTTTTTGAGATCTTGATATTTTGGTATTTTTTCCTCTCTTTCTGCCCTATTGAGGCCGTAGTTGTTTGGTATGGTTACATCTATTAATTTGGCAGTTTTGTCCTTTTTGTCCAAGATAACAATGTCCGGTTTTATTGCTCCTCCTTCTATGTGTCTTCCAGTTGGGATTTCCTTGTCATAAAAGATGGTAATATCGCCATTGGAGCTGACTGGCTCTGGATCGTGCTCCCATACTGGTCCTTCTACTTTTATTTTAAATTCTTTGCATATTTTCCAGTGTATATAAAAGCAGATCTTGTTGTGGTGAGCAGTGTAGTGTCCATCGGCCGTGAGGACCTGGCAGCCAGAGAGTAGGTGGCTTGCACCCTCCACCGCTGCATGACAGAATCGACATTTGTCACTCTGTGACAGTCCTGCCATTTTTTTAAAGCCAATAGTCAAAAGTCCCTGGTCTTGTGCTCCCACCACTAGTCTCTCATCGTCGTACCCCAGATCTCGGTTCCTGATCCAGCGCAATGTCTCTTCCCTATCAATATAATCCCTACTGAGTTCCTTCTGAAAGCACCCTGCTCGTTTATCTTGTTCCCATCTTTCTTTTCTTTCCTCCTGTGTCCTTTTGCTGTATTTTTCCCTCGTCTTTCTAGCTATTTTTGTTGCTGGGTTTTGTTGACTGGCTTTTATGTTATCTAATAAATCTCCTACAAAGGCCTCAGCTTGTTTAGTTATGGATGTGTAATGACTAAGGGTTTCATGGTGTTGGGTGACTTGTTCCCTTTTCTTGTTCTGCCTTTGCTTAAATCATACCCGATATCAAGATCTGATTGAATTTTGCTTAAGGGGTCAATACACAGACCAAAGAGCAATGGCGAGAGGCTGTCCCCCTGGAATATTCCTGGTTGGATCCTGATGTTTGGGATTGTTATTTGCCCTTCTTTATGGTTAAGTGTCATTGTGGTTCTCCACTTAGCCATCTGGACCTCCAGAAGAAGTTAACCTCTGGGTTGATGTTATACAGCTCCAGACAGTGTATTATCCAGGAATGGGGGACGCTGTTGAATGATTTTTTGTAATCTATCCACGCCATGCTTAAGTTTCTCTCATGCTTCTTGCAGTCTTCCAAGATGGTTTTGTTAATGAGCAGTTGTTCTTTGGCTCCCAGCTCATTTCTTATGCAGCCTTTTTGCTGTGGTTTTAAGTAGTTTCCTGTATCCAGATGTAAATTACAGACCTATCTGTAATTTATTAACTTGTTGGGTTTCAGGGCTCTTGGGCAGGAGTATGGCATTTCCATATGTGAGCCACTCTGGTGCTTCTTCTCCCCTAACAAGTCGGCTAAATGCCTCTGTGTAGTGTTTGTGTAGTGCTGTCATCTTTTTGAGCCAGAAGTTTGGTATTTTATCTATTCCAGGAGATTTGAAGTTGAGGTATATTTCCTGATTTTTTTCTTCAGCAGTTTCTTCTGTGATTTTTAATGAGGGCATCTGTCGTTTTCCTTTATTTTTTTAATTAGCAATAGTTTGAATCCAATTATTACGTTGATGTTGTACTGGGTCCTCAAACAGGTTTCTCCAGAATGTTTCCAGCTGGGTTTTTTAAGAAGGTACCTCTACTTCTATAGTTCCTTCTGAAAGCTTCCTGTAGACTTGTTTTGGGTTTTCTGCAAATAATTTATTGATCAATTTTGATTTCTTTCTGCTCTATTGAGGCCATAGTTGTTTGGTATGGTTACATCTATTAATTTGGCAGTTTTGTCCTTTTTGTCCAAGATAACAATGTCTGGTTTCATTGCTCCTCCTATGTGTCTTCCAGTTGGGATTTCCTTGTCAAAAAAGATGGTAATATCTCTGTTGGAGTTGACTGGCTCTGGATTGTGCTCCCATACTGGTCCTTTTACTTCTATTTTAAATTCTTTGCACACTGACCTGTGTGGATTCTCATGTGAGTTTTCAAAGCACTACAACGCTTAAATCTTTGCCCACATGTTTCACAAGAAAATGGCTTTTCAACTGTGTGACTTATCATATGATTTTTCAAAGTACTATGTTGAATAAATCTTTCCCCACATGTTTCACAAGAAAATGGCTTCTCACCTGTGTGGATTCTCATGTGAGTTTTCAAATTACTACGGTTACAAAAATTCTGCCCACAGGTTTCACAGGAAAATGGCTTCTCACCTGTATGGACTCTCATGTGAATTTTCAATTTACTACGATGAGTGAAACTATGCCCACATGTTTCACAGGAAAATGGCTTCTCACCAGTGTGAATTCTCATGTGAATATTCAAATCACCCCTTTGATAAAATCCTTTCCCACACGTTTCACAAGAAAACAGTTTCTCACCTGTGTGAATTCTCATGTGAATTTTCAAAGTACTACTACGCTTAAATCTTTGCCCACATGTTTCACAAGAAAATGGCTTTGCAACTGTGTGGATTATCATATGAGTTTTCAAAGAACTATTATGAGAAAATCTTCGCCCACATGTTTCACAAGAAAATGGCTTTGCAACTGTATGGGTTATCATATGAATTTTCAAAGAACTATTTTGAGTAAATCTGTGCCCACATGTTTCACAAGAAAAAGGCTTCTCACCTGTGTGGATTCTCATATGAGTTTTCAAAGAACTACTTTGCCTAAATCTTTTCCCACATGTTTCACAAGAAAACGGCTTTGCATCTGTGTGGATTCTCATATGATTTTTCAAAGTACTATGTTGAATAAATCTTTGCCCACATGTTTCACAAGAAAATGGCTTCTCACTGTTTTATTTATTTGCATCTCATTTCCTTACAAGTGCAATGGGCCCCAGCCAGGGGTCTATGATTACACTTTAAATTAAAAAGCTTTGTATCCAAGGGCTCTCTTTAAGATAGAGACTGTTCCTCTGATTGCTGAGATCTGTATTTCACAGATGCTAGGGCAGCCGGGTATTGCTTGTAGATATTTTTTCAAGTTCTTCTTAACCATCCCAGTTGCTCCCACCACCACAGGTATAATATCTGCATCCTGCAGATTCCAGGTGCTCCTTAGATCGTTTTTGAGGTCTTGATATTTTGTTATTTTTTCTCTTTCTGCTCTGTTGAGGCCGTAGTCGTTTGGTATAGTTACATCGATTAATTGGGCAGTTTTGCCCTTTTTGTTCAAGATAACTATGTCCGGTTTTATTGCTCCTCCTTCAATGTGTCTTCCAGTTGGGATTTCCTTGTCATAAAAGATGGTAATATCTCCGTTGGAGCTAACTGGCTCTGGATCGTGCTCCCATACTGGTCCTTTTACTTCTATTTTGAATTCTTTGCATATTTTCCAGTGTATATAACGGCAGATCTTATTGTGGCGAGCAGTGTAGTGTCCATCAGCCATGAGGACCTGGCAGCCGGAGAGCAGGTGGCTTACACTCTCCACCGCTACATGACAGAATCGACATTTGTCACTCTGTGACAATCCTGCCATTTTTTTAAAACCATTGGTTAGAAGTCCCTGGTCTTGTGCTCCAACCACTAGTCTCTCCTCGTCGTACCCCAGATCTCCATTCCTGATCCAGCGCAATGTCTCTTCCCTATCAATATAATCCCTATTGAGTTCCTCCTGGAAACGTCCTGCTCGCTTATGTTGTTTCCATCTTTCTTTTCTTTCCTCCTGTGTCCTTTTACTGTATTTTTCTCTCGTCTTTCTAGCTATTTTTGTTGCTGGGTTTTGCTGATTGGCTTTCATGTTATCTAATAAATCTGCTGCAAAGGTCTCGGCTTGTTTAGTTATAGATGTGTTAATACTGAGGGTTTCATGATGTTGGGTGACCTTTTCCATCGTCTCATCATTAGCGCTTTTTAGGTATTGACCAATGCTTATTATTGTTGCCCTGTAGGCCTGGTTCATTTCAATTAGGCCCAGCCCTCCCTCTTTACGTGGCATATATATCCTATCTAGGCATTGGTTTCTGTATGTTACCTTATGAAGGGTTAGGGTCTTCCTGGTCCGAACATCCAACTTATCCAGTTCCCCTTGTGGCCAGTCTATCACCCCAAATCCATATGTGGCAACTGGTACTGCCAACTGGTTTATTGCAGTGATCTTATTTTTAGGTGTTAAATTTGATTTACAGATTTTCTTTAGGCGATGTTGGTATTCTTTTTTGACCATTTCCCTCATTTTTCTGTGCTCAATAGTTGCGTTTTCTTCTATGCCCAGATATTTATATGCCGATTCCCCTGCCAGGTCTTTGATATGCTTATTGTCTTCTATTTGGATATTTTCTGATGCCGTTTTCTTTCCTTTTTTTATTGTACATTTTGCACACTTGTCAAGTCCAAATTCCATGGAGATGTCTTTTGAAAACATGTGAACGGTACTGACAAGTTGATTCAGTTTCTGTTCAGATTCTGCATAGAGCTTGAGGTCGTCCATGTAGAGTAGATGATTCACTCTCTTGCTCCCTTTTTTTGTTCTGCCTTTGCTTAGGTCATACCCGATGTCAAGGTCCGATAAGATTTTGCTTAAGGGGTCGACACAAAGACAGAAGAGCAGTGGCGAAAGGCTGTCCCCCTGAAATATTCCTCGCTGGATCCTGATGTCTGGAATTGTTATTTGTCCTTCTTTGTGGTTAAGTGTAATTGTAGTTTTCCACTTAGCCATCTGGACCTCCAGAAAAGTTTTAATCTCTGGGCTGATGTTATACAGCTCCAGACAGCGTATTATCCAGGAGTGGGGGATGCTGTCGAATGCCTTTTTGTAGTCGATCCACGCCACGCTTAAATTTCTCTCACGCCTCTTGCAGTCTTCCAGGATGGTTTTATTAATGAGTAGTTGTTCTTTGGCTCCCAGCTTATTTCTTATGCAGCCTTTTTGCTGTGGCTGCAAGTAGTTTTCTGAGTCCAGATGTTCATAAATGGCCTCAGTAATGATTCCTGTCAGCCATTTGTATGTGGTCGGGAGGCAACAGATGGGTCTGTATTTATTGACTTGTTGGGTTTCAAGACTCTTGGGCAGGAGTATGGTGTTTCCATATGTGAGCCACTCTGGTGCTTCTTCCTCTCCCCCAACAAGTCGGTTAAATGCCTCTGCGTAGTGTTTGTGTAGTGCTGTTATTTTTTTGAGCCAAAAGTTTGGTATTTTATCTATTCCAGGGGATTTGAAGTTAAGGTATTTCCTGATTTTTTCTTGAGCTGTTTCTTCTGTGATTTTTAGTGAGGGCATCTGTTGTTTTCCTTTATTTTTCTCAGCAATGGTTTGAATCCAATTATTATTTTTATGTTGAACTGGGTCCTCAAACAGATTTCTCCAGAATGTTTCCAGTTGGGTTTTCTCAGGAGGTACCTCTACTTCAATAGTTTCATCTATCAACCTCCTGTAGACTTGCTTTGGGTTCTGTGCAAATAATTTATTTATCAGTTTTGAGTTCTCTCTCCGTTGCCTATTTCTGATTTGAGCTGCTAGGGCCTTGACTTGCGCCTGGTGCTCTGCTATTTTTCCTATTATTTGCTCTTTCCTAATGTTGTATTTTTTTTGGATTCTGTTGATTACTCTCAGTAATTTAGTATTGCAGTTTTGGTTCTGTATGTAGTAAGTCATTTGAGAAATTTCTGCCCTAAATTGATTAATTTTTCCTTGAAGTTTATTTTTCCAAATGGGTGTAGAGATTTTTGTTTTGGTTTGACGTTCAGTTTTTTCTTTATGCTGTGGAGCTAGCTTACTCTGCACATACCACGCTGCACCAAAGTTTATGCAGTTAAGCTCTGTCAAACTGACCCCCTGAGGTACAAGGTCACATAGGCCTCTGTTGACCTTTTGCAGTAGTAATTTGAATTCTTTATTCTCTTTTAGCTTAATTAATCTAGGACGTTCTTTCATTGTCATTTTTTTTTGTCTTCTCACCTGTGTGGATTCTCATGTGAGTTTTCAAAGTATTACGTTTACAAAAATTCTGCCCACAGGTTTCACAGGAAAATGGCTTCTCACCTGTGTGGACTCTCATGTGAGTTTTCAATTTACTACGAACAGTGAAACGTTGCCCACATGTTTCACAGGAAAATGGCTTCTCACCAGTGTGAATTCTCATGTGAATATTCAAATCACCCCTGTGATTAAATCCTTGCCCACATGTTTCACAAGAAAACAGTTTCTCACCTGTGTGAATTCTCATGTGAAATTTAAACCTACTACGCTCACTAAAACTTCGCCCACATGTTCCACAAGAAAACTTATAACCTGTGTGAATTCTCCTGTGTTTTCTCAAAATGCTCGGTCGATCAAAACTTTGCCCACAAGTTCTACAAGAAAATGCTTTTTTACTTGTTTCACCTGTGTGGATTCTCATGTGAGTTTTCAAATTACTATTATGGGTAAACATTTTCCCGCATGTTTCACAACAAAATGGCCTCTCACCTGTATGACTTCTCATGTGTGTCTTCAAATTACCATAATTATTAAATCTTTGCCCACATGTTCCACAAGAAAATGGCTTTTCACCTGTGTGAATTCTCTCATGAACTGATAAAGTACCTTTCCGTCTGAATTTTTTCCCACACATACTACAAACATGTGGCTTATCCACTGTGTGACGTTTTTTCTTATCAGATCCATTTATCAAGTCTTCACCATTATCAGAACATTTTACAGACTTTTCACCTGTGCCAGTATCACAATGATTCTCTGATATAGAGTTGCTGTCTACATTGCTACCGTCACTTATCTTTCTGTGAAGTCTCTTCTTTGGCTTTGGTTCTTCATGTTTACTTGATCCGAGGTTTACATTCTCACCTGCACCCTGGCCTTGGCTCTCAGTGTCAGGAGAGTTGTGAGAGAGGAGCTGCTCACTGTTTGATTCAGTTTCAGTGTCGTCACTGTCCTCATCAGCTGGAGTCACCATGAAAAAAACAGTCTCTTGTTTCAGTCCAAAGTGCTCTTCCTCCTGACTGGAACAGTGTTGTTTTTCTTCTTCCTCTTTAACATGTACAGCATCTTGTTCCTCCTGGACATGACTTGAGTTCCTCTCCTGGTTCCAGAGCGGCTGGACAGTGAGAACCTCCTCCTCCTCCTTGTAATAATGTAGCTGTGTAGCATCTGGAGGGACAAAGAGAACACAAAAATGCTAATAATAGAAAAACTACAAAGAATAACAAAGAACGCACTGAAGGGTAATTAATATCCAAGAACCTTCCCTGTGATAATTACAGCAATGATGAATCCATTTCAGATTCAATGAAAGAACCTTATGGCCCTTTTCCACTAGTACCTACTCAGCCCTACTCACCTCGACTCTACTCAGTTTGTAAGGTTTTCCATTAGTACCTGGTACCAGGTCCTTTATTGGGACCTACATCAGCGAGGTTCCAACTGTGCTGAGTCGAGCTGAAAATGTGATGTCAACAGACTGCAGGCCATTGATTGGCCAGGGCGTAACATCAGTGGATGAGAGTGACGTCCTCATAAGATTCAAAACTGCCATTTGGGGACGGCAGTGGCTCAGGAGGTAGAGAAGGTCGTCCAATAACCCCATGGTCGGCGGTTCGAATCCCGCTCTCCCCAGATATCCTGCCGTTGTGTCGCTGGGCAAGACACTTCCCCTGGTGGGTCTGGAAGCGACATGTTAGGCAGCATGCCACCATCAGTGTGTGAATGTGTGTGTGAATGGGTGGATAGCAGGATCTGTAAAGCGCTTTGGTAATCAAGAGATGGAAAAAAAGCGCTACATAAGTGAGTACCATTTGTAAATTCGGCTGTGAGTTTTTATTATTTCTATGATAATCAATGAAATAAATGGCTACACACAAATCAACACAGTCACAAAACACTCACCATCTTCCCCATGAGCAGCCATCAGCTCAGAGGCCTCCTGGTATTTCATTTCGGAATGCTCCGCTGGCACCGGGGCTGAAAAGTTCATAGGCTGAAAAATTCACATCATGGTTAAATTTGACCAAATATGGTTATTTTTTCAACAGTCTCCCCATCGGTGCGCACAGTTCTTCCTTTGGTGTTGCAGTGCTTGGACCCCTACACTTGAAAAATAAACTACCTTTGGTCAAATTTGACAACTATGAACTTTTCAGCCCCCACCGGCCCTACTGCGGTGGAGTGACCCGAAATTAAAAAAAAAAAAAAAAAAAAAAAAAAAAAAAAGTATACCAGGAGGTCTCCGAGCTGATGGCTGCTCACGGGGAAGATGACGAGTGTTTTGTGATTTTAAGCATCTTTTATGTTATTTATCAGTGAAAATGTCAGCATGTAAATAACATAACGGTATAACGGGCCACCTTCCTGTAATGAACTCACCCACTTGAGGTGGTACTCAGTTGTAATGGAAAACCAACCACACCGTGTTGAGCCAAGTAGAGCTGAAGCGAGTCGGGCTGAGTAGGTGCAAGTGGAAAAGGGGCTTTTGTGATGAAGCTTACATACTCCAAGCATCTCCATGGCCATCACAGGAGACCCCTCACATCCCGCCCACCACCTGTTTGACTTGCTTCACTCTGGACGATGGTTCAGATCGATCAGGTCCCACACCTCCAGCCTGACAAACAGTTTCTTCCCCTGGGCCATCCAGACTGCAAACAGTCAGAGGCCCCACCCCCGTCCCTCCAAACGCTCACATGCACAGAACTGAAGACCTTTTAATTACCACTATAACTCACCTGTTTTTGCACTCCTCACCTTAATGTATATTGACCCATCCGTGAAATCACGACTATACATATTTTCCATAATCCTTGGGCCATTTTACGCTTATACAGTGGGGCAAAAAAGTATTTAGTCAGCCACCAATTTTCATCATAGGTATACCTCAACTATGAGAGACAAAATGAGAAAAAAAAATACAGAAAATCACATCGTCTGATTTTTAGAGAATTTATTTGCAAATTATGGTGGAAAATAAGTATTTGGTCAATAACAAAGGTTCATCTCAATACTTTGTTATATACCCTTTGTTGGCAAAGAGAGGTCAAAGGTTTTCTGTAAGTCTTCACAAGGTTTTCACACACTGTTGCTGGTATTTTGGCCCATTCCTCCATGCAGATCTCCTCTAGAGCAGTGATGTTTTGGGGCTGTCGCTGGGCAAAACAGACTTTCAACTCCCTCCAAAGATTTTCTGTGGGGTTGAGATCTGGAGAGTGGCTAAGCCACTCCAGGACCTTGAAATGCTTCTTACAAAGCCACTCCTTCGTTGCCCGGGCGGTGTGTTTGGGATCATTATCATGCTGAAAGACCCAGCCACGTTTCATCTTCAATGCCCTTGCTAATGGAAGGAGGTTTTAACTCAAAATTACATGATACATGGCCCCATTCATTCTTTCCTTTACACGGATCAGTCGTCCTGGTCCCTTTGCAGAAAAAAAGGCCCCAAAGCATGATGTTTCCACCCCCATGCTTCACAGTAGGTATGGTGTTCTTTGGATGCAACTCAGCATTCTTTCTCCTCCAAACACGACAAGTTGAGTTTTTACCAAAAAGTTCTATTTTGGTTTCATCTGACCATATGACATTGTCCCAATCCTCTTCTGGATTATCCAAACGCTCTCTAGCAAATTTCAGACGGGCCTGGACATGTACTGGCTTAAGCAGGGGGACACGTCTGGCACTGCGGGATTTGAGTCCCTGGCGGCGTAGTGTGGTACTGATGGTAGCCTTTGTTACTTTGGTCCCAGCTCTCTGCAGGTAATTCACTAGGTCCCCCCGTGTGGTTCTGGGATTTTTGCTCACCGTTCTCGTGATCATTTTGACCCCATGGGGTAAGATCTTGCGTCTCCGGAGCCCCAGATCAAGGGAGATAATCAGTGGTCTTGTATGTCTTCCATTTTCTAATAATTGCTCCCGCAGCTGATTTCTTCACACCAAGCTGCTTACCTATTGCAGATTCAGTCTTCCCAGCCTGGTGCAGTTCTACAATTTTGTTTCTGGTGTCCTTTGACAGCTCTTTGGTCTTGGCCATAGTGGAGTTTGGAGTCTGACTGTTTGAGGTTGTGGACAGGTGTCTTTTATACTGATAATGAGTTCAAACAGGTGCCATTAATACAGGTAATGAGTGGAGGACAGAGGAGCCTCTTGAAGAAGTTACAGGTCAGTGAGAGCCAGAAATTTGGCTTGTTTGTAGGTGACCAAATATTTTCCACCATAATTTGCGAATAAATTCTTTAAAAATAAGACAATGTGATTTTCTGGATTTGTTTCTCATTTTGTCTCTCATAGTTGAGGTATACCTATGATGAAAATTGGAGACCTCATCTTTTAAGTGGGGAGAACTTGCACAATTGGTGGCTGACTAAATACTTTTTTGCCCCACTGTATATTCTGCACTCTGCACCCTTATGTACATAGTTCCACCCGCGAAGCCACGACCATGCCTGTGTATATACAGTGGAGAAAAAAGTATTTAGTCAGCCACCAATTGTGAAAGTTCTCCCACTTAAAAGATGAGAGAGGTCTCCAATTTTCATCATAGGTATACCTCAACTATGAGAGACAAAATGAGAAAAAAAAATCCAGAAAATCACATTGAAGCATTTTTAATTTATTAATTGGTAAATTCCTCAGTAAAATAAGTATTTGGTCAATCACAAAAATTTATCTCAATACTTTGTTATATACCCTTTGTTGGCAATGACAGAGGTCAAACGTTTTCTGTAAGTCTTCACAAGGTTTTCACACACTGTTGCTGGTATTTTGGCCCATTCCTCCATGCAGATCTCCTCTAGAGCAATGATGTTTTGGGGCTGTTGCTAGGCAACATGGACTTTCAACTCCCTCCAAAGATTTTCTATGGGGTTGAGATCTGGAGACTGGCTAGGCCACTCCAGGACCTTGAAATGCTTCTTACAAAGCCACTCCTTCGTTGCCCGGGTGGTGTGTTTGGGATCATTGTCATGCTGAAAGACCCAGCCACGTTTCATCTTCAATGCCCTTGCTGATGGAAGGAGGTTTTCACTCAAAATCTCACGATACATGGCCCCATTCATTCTTTCCTTTACACGGATCAGTCGTCCTGGTCCCTTTGTAGAAAAACAGCCCCAAAGTATAATCTTTCCACCCCCATCCTTCACAGTAGGTATGGTGTTCTTTCTCCTCCAAACACGACAAGTTGAGTTTTTACCAAAAAGTTCTATTTTGGTTTTATCTGACCATATGACATTCTCCCAATCCTCTTCTGGATCATCCAAATGCTCTCTAGCAAACTTCAGACGGGCCTGGACATGTACTGGCTTAAGCAGGGGGACACGTCTGGCACTGCAGGATTTGAGTCCCTGGAGGCGTAGTGTGTTACTGATGTAGCCTTTGTTACTTTGGTCCCAGCTCTCTGCAGGTCATTCACTAGGTCCCCCCATGTGGTTCTGGGATTTTTGCTCACCGTTCTAGTGATCATTTTGACCTCATGGGTGAGATCTTGCGTGGAGCCCCAGATCGAGGGAGATTATCAGTGGTCTTGTATGTCTTCCATTTTCTAATAATTGCTCCCACAGTTGATTTCTTCATACCAAGCTGCTTACCTATTACAGATTCAGTCTTCCCAGCCTGGTGCAGGTCTACAATTTTGTTTCTGGTGTCCTTTGACAGCTCTTTGGTCTTGGCCATAGTGGAGTTTGGAGTCTGACTGTTTGAGGTTGTGGACAGGTGTCTTTTATACTGATAATGAGTTCAAACAGGTGCCATTAATACAGGTAATGAGTGGAGGACAGAGGAGCCTCTTAAAGAAGAAGTTACAGGTCTGTGAGAGCCAGAAATCTTGCTTGTTTGTAGGTGACCAAATACTTATTTTACCGAGGAATTTACCAATTAATTCATTAAAAATCATTCAATGTGTTTTTCTGGATTTTTTTTTCTCATTTTGTCTCTCATAGTTGAGGTATACCTATGAAGAAAATTGGAGACCTCTGTCATCTTTTAAGTGGGAGAACAAGCACAATTGGTGGCTGACTAAATACTTTTTTGCCCCACCGTACCCATGGGCTATTTATTATTTTTACTTTTATTTTTACTTCAGTCATATGGTTAATCATGTGTTCAGCAACAGTTTTATTTCACATTCTTCTCACTTACTTTATTGTGCAGTAGCCTGGTGGAGAACCCACAAGTTTGCTGTGCTGTACAACTGTACAATGACAATAAAGCCTGTTCTATTCTATCTGTATATCAGAGGCCCCCAATGACATTTGAATCAGTGAATTCAAAAAGGGCCCAAGTCCCCATTGAAAAAGTGTGGACTTGGGCCCTTTTTGAATTCACCGATTCATTTGTGATCAACATAAATTGGCTGGGAAAAAAATAAGTCCTCCTCCCTCAAAATGAAACCCCCCATTTGAGTCAAAGTTTCTGTTTAAAAAGGAAGTCAATCTGATCAGAAACATAAAAGCTGCACTGGTGACAACATAAAATGGAGGAAAGTACACCCCCCCCAAAAAAAAAAAAAATAAGTGGAACATCTCACTACAAGAGTCTGAAAGTCATACGCATCCAAGGTATTGATGGGTTAAAGCTTGTGTATAAATTTGAAGTCAATCTGATCAAAAATGTACAAGTTACAGCAGTGGCAACATAAAATATCAGATGGATGGACAGAGAGGTCAAAAACATTCTACAGTCTCTCCAGAATTTCGCAATGTTGCGATCACGTCAATTCACGCGAAATCAGCCAATCAGCGCATCTATTGTGCAACCTTGCAACTTTGTCCAATCACCAGAACTTTCCCACAATTTTGGCCAATCTTCGTCAACCTCTGCCAATTTCAGCAATCAGATTTGTCCCCAAGTAGCTCTCAAACGCTCAGTCGAACCAATCAAATGCATCGCTCCACCGCGCTCACTTCCGTGTTTACAGTGAGTATTAACAAAAGACATCAGCAAAAAACAGAGTGTACGATTTAAAAAAATACTCACCCACAAGTTTTCCTACACCGTTCCTTCCTCTATCACCCCCGGCTTGCCGGTGGACATCTTGCCACTACTTCGTCCTGACCGGGTGTACAAAGTGCCGGGTTTGTGTTGAAAAATGTCCACCTGCCTGAAAATCACCCCACTGTGGGAGCACGCATAAGGACAGACGCCATAAAATCACAAAGAAACGAGCAAATCTAACACTACAGCCAGTGTTTCAACATTTTATACATCTTTAGAGGTAAAATCGTTACACCTTGTCAATGAGCTTTAAAGCTGTGAATCCCCTCCCCCGCCCCCCCCCAGGACTCCCGCTAAACAAAAGATCAGTATCTGATGAAACAGGTGTGTGTCAAGATGCGCAGCAGATGGACAGATACAGTGGATATAAAGACTCCACACCACTCTTCAAATGCCAGGTTTTTGTGATGTAAAAAATGAGACCAGGATAAATCATTTCAAAACTTTTTCCACCATTAATGTGACCTATAACCTGTACAACCCAATTGAAAAACAAACTGAAATCTTTTAAGGGGAAAAATAAAAAACTTACAATAACCTGTTTGCCTAAACATGCACACCCTTAAACTAATACTTTGTTTGCTGCACGGCTGGCTGTTATTACAGCACTCTTTTTGGGTAGGAGTCTATCAGCGTGGCACATCTTGATGTGGCAATATTTACCCACTCTTCTTTGCAACAACGCTCCAAATCTGTCAAGAGTGCGAGGGCTTCTGCTGTGCACAGCCCTCTTCAGATCACCCCACAGATGTTTGATCGGATTCAGATCTGGACTCTAGCTGGGCCATTCCAAAACCTTAATCTTCTTCTGGTGAAGCCATTCTTTTGTTGATTTGGATGTGTGCTTTGGGTCACTGTTGTGCTGAAAGATGAGGTTCCTCTTCATCTTCCTAGCAGAAGCCTGAAGATTTTGTGCCAACACTGACTGGTATTTGGAACTGGTCATAATTACCTCCACCTTGACTAAGGCCCCAGTTCCAGCTGAAGAAAGACAGACCCAAAGTATGATGCTTCCACCACCATGCTTCACCATAGGTATGGTGTTCTTTTGGTGATGAGCAATGTTTTGTTTGTGGCAAATATACCTTTCGGAATTATGGCCAAAAAGTTCAACCTTGGTTTCACTGGACCATAACACATTTTCCCACATGCATTTGGGAGATTTCAAATGTGTTTTTGCAAAATGTAGCCAGGCTTGGACATTTTTCTTCGTAAGATAAGGCTTTTGTCTTGCCACCCTAGATGGGAGATTGCTGTTGCATGTACTAAAAGGCAAACACTTGCCAGAAATTCCTGCAGCTCCTTCACTGTTGCTGTCGGCATCTCCACTTTATGATGGCTGTCTTCACTGTGTTCCTTGGTATATTTAATGCCTTGGAAATTCTTTTGTGCCCTTCTCCTGACGGACACCTTTGAACAATGAGATCCCTCTGATGTTTTCGAAGCTCTCTGTGGACCATGGCTTGTGCTGTAAGATGTGACTACAAAAATATCAGGAAAAGCCTACTACAACAGTTGAACTTTATGTGGGGTTAATCAGAAGCACTTTAATTGGTGGCAGGTGTGTGCTGACTCCCATTTAACATGAGTTTGAATGTGACTGTTTAATTATGAACACAGCCACATCCCCAGTTATAACAGGGTGTGCATATTTATGCAAACAGGTTATTGTAAGTTTTTGTTGTTTTTTTTTTCCCTTAAAAGATTTCAGTTTGTTTTTCATTTGGGTTGTACAGGTTACAGGTCACATTAATTGAGGAAAAGTTCTGAAAGGATTTATCTTTGTCTTTTTTTTTTTTTTTTTTTTTTACACATCAAGTGGAAATTCAACAGGGGTGTGTAAACTTTTTATATCCACTGTAGCTATGAGTCAGGCATGGAAAGAGAGCAAATATTCAGTTTTTTTTTTTTTTTTCCAGAAAAACACAGACTTCGTCAGACAACACAAAGCAACAGAATAAATTATTTCTTTTTTCTCTGCGCTCGGTACCGAGTGGTTGAGCACCGCTGCAGTTAAGAGTTTTCAAAAGAAGGTGCTGCCATAATTTCCCAATCTACACTCTTTAACATGCATTCAATGCAATTTAGCTGTTGTAATACATAATTATTTTATTCATCCTTTTTAATTCAAGTTCTCAGCAAGAGTAGCCTCCAAGAGTAGTCTCCTTCAGTGAACCTTTCCGATTTGCTGCCAGCTGTGATGTAATAGCACCATCTTTTACTTGAATAAATTGAAATTTAAGGCGTATTTAACAAGTACTTCCAGGTCGTATTGTGAGGTTTTTAACAATGACCCTGTTTACATGGTCATGAGTAAACCGATTACTGGAGTAAACCGATAAAGGTAATAAACGGCTTATGGTGTTTACATGCACTGAGTAAACGGTTTATTGGGCAAATAAACTAGGTGTGTTAAATCGGTTTTCTCATAAACCGATAATGGCCTTTAACTGATAAAGGTAATCGGATTACTCCGTTGACATGACAGTTTGAATAATCAGGTCACTCGATTTTTGTACCAAAGGCTAGGCAAATGTACTTCATTTACAAGTAAAGGTAAGAACATGCATGCACAGTTGTTGTAAATACTTGACTTTTAAAAAAAAAAAATGAGTGTAAACTGCATCTCTCTGCAACACAGAGACACAGCTCTCTGAGCCACTAATTTCTGTTCTTCCATGGCCAAAAACAAGTATAATGAATTTTGCGCCCCCCCCCGCCAAAATAAAATAAGAATAAGAATAAGAATACATTATACTTGTGTGACCAATGGTCTTTGCATACTGTCTATACTCAAGGAGAGTTATAAAATGAAAACATAGCCTATTCCTGCCTTTTCTGTGTATTGGACTGAGAGGCAATTCAATAAATACCTTACACTTGTTTTGAGAAAATTACTTATAAAATATAACTTTAAAACTGTAAGAGCAGCAGATTTTAAATATGCGAGCTTTCAACTGCATGTTGAATTTAAGCTTAATCTATTGGGTTCATATACTATAAATCTGGTTCTGAAAGCAACAGTGCCTCACCAGCCAAAAACCTCACCACACGGGACTGACTTGAACCCACAACCTCGTGGTTGTGGGGCAGATGCTCTACCTCTAGGTTACCACTCTGGCTCTGTAGTTACTCTAAATATTACAAACATTTTCTAACTTTTTACCTGTTTCATTCCCACAAAGAGTCTTTGAGGTCAGAGAGTCATCATCACTGTTACTATGACTTGTTTTCAGTTGTCTCTTCTTTGGTTTAGGTTCTTCTTTTTCTTTGGTTGATCTGGAATTTAAATGTCTGCTTCCTTCCTCGTCCTGGATCTCAGCTCCGGCAGAGTTGTTAAAAAAGAGCTGTTCACCATTTGGTTTTGCTTCACTCTGCTGGTTTTCCTCAGAAATAAGAGTCACCATGGAGGATTTAGCCTCCACCTTCATTACCAGCTGTTCTCCCTCCTGGCTGATGAAGAGTTCCTCCTGTTCCTCTTTAATCTGTGGAGGTTCTGGTTCCTCTTTTATCTGTGAAAATTCTGGTTTCTCCTGTTCCTCTTTAATCTGTGGAGGTTCTGGTTCCTCCGGTTCCTCTTTTATCTGTGAAAATTCTGGTTTCGCCTGTTCCTCTTTAATCTGCGGAGGTTCTGGTTCCTCCGGTTCCTCCTTTACCTGTGAAAATTCTGGTTTCTCCGGTTCCTCTTTTATCTGTGAAAACTCTGGTTTCTCCTGTTCCTCTTTAATCTGTGGAGGTTCTGGTTCCTCCGGTTCCTCCTTTACCTGTGAAAATTCTGGTTTCTTCGGTTCCTCTATCTGTGGAAATTCTGGTTTCGCCTGTTCCTCCATCTGTGGAGGTTCTGGTTCTTCTTGGTGCAGAACAAAGTTCCTCTCCTGGTTCCACAGCAGCTGCTCAGCCAGAGCCTCCTCCTAGTTACAGTCAGGTTGCTGCAGGAAATCTATTGGGACAAAGACAAAAAAGAGAGAAAAAGTTAGTTTTACATTGCAAATTTGTGAGAAAAAAATGTATCAAATTTAGAATTAAAACCATAAATTTGAAAGAATTTACAAATTAGCACATCAAGTTGCTAATTTAAGACGAAAACATGAATTTGAGAATAAAAGGTTACAAATGTGCAGGTAAAATTATTGCATCTGTCTCCATCACACCCTGTCCCTTCATCTTCCTCTGTAACACCAACCCTCTCCATGTCCTCCTTCACTACATCCATCAGTCTTCTCTGTGGTCTTCCTCTTTTCCTCCTGCCTGGCACCTCCATCCACTATCCCTCCTCTGCACATGTCCAAACCATATCACAATGTCATCTGCAGACATCATGGTCCATGGAGAGTCCTGCCTGACCTCATCTCTCAATTTTGGTTGGTTTAAACTACAATGACCCTGTTTACATGGTCACGAATAAACCGATTACTGGAGTAAACAGATAATGGTAACAAACGACTTATGGTGTTTATATGCACCGAGTAAATAGTTTATTGGGCAAATAAACTACGTGTGTTAATCCATTTTCTCACTTTAACAGATAAAGGTAATCAGATTACTCTGTTTACTTGACAGCTGGAATAATCAGGTAACACCAGAAAGGTGATTATAATTGGTTTACTCATGACCACGTAAAGGGGGTCATTGTTATAAATGAAGACAATGTTTGAAGAATAAAAGTTATTGGGGAATAACAGTGATTGATACAGGTTCAATTATTTGGCAAGCAAACAAATTAAATTATAGCTAATTTAACTTGGATAGCTACAGTATATATATATTAAAGGCAGAATGTGTGTTCCGGGATCGTTTGTGGGTCAGTTTTCTGCCCTGCTTGGACATTAGTGGTGGGAGGACGCCCCCGAGGACAAGATTCCTGCCTCTACCTCAACACAAATTGGTCTGAGATGAGGGGGACTGACGTCCAGCAGAAGGTGAGCCGACTCTGCTACAACAACCCATCTTTCAAAATCATTTTTGCATGCCCGATAAAAATGGGAATTTCTAAATTAATAAATTGGTAAATTAAAAGGGTATTTTACTGAATCCATTGAGAACTTGGTTGACTGAATGAGGTACTTTGTTGAATTTAAGCTAAAGTTGATGAATTTAATGAATTAACAGTTTGGTAAACACGGGAAAACAACACTTAAGAAAGTAAAAGTTAAATACTTACAGAAAAGATGAGTACATTATGGGTAAACGAAATCTAGAAAATTACTGGTTTAAACATTCATTATACAGTGGTGTGAAAAAGTCTTTGCCCCCTTCCTGATTTCTCATTTTTTTGTATGTTTGTCACACTTAAAATGTTTCAGATCATCAAACAAATTTAAATATTAGACAAAGATAACACAAGCAAACACAAAATGCAGTTTTTAAATTAAGGGGAAAAAATCCAAACCTACATGGTCCTATGTGAAAAAGTGATTGAAAAATTGAAGCGAAAACCACTGCTGAGCAAAAAGAACAAAGGCTCGTCTCAGTTTTGTCAGAACACATCTTAATGATCCCCAAGACTTTTGGGAAAATATCCTGTGGACTGATGAGACAAAAGTTGAACTTTTTTGAAGGCATGTGTCCCATTACATCTGGCAGAAAAGTAACAGCATTTCAGAAAAGGAACATCATACCAACAGTAAAATATGGTGGTGGTAGTGTGATGGTCTGGGGCTGTTTTGCTGCTTCAGGACCTGGAAGACTTGCTGTGGTAAATGGAACCAGGATTTCTGCTGTCTACCAAAAAATCCTGAAGGAGAATGTTTGGCCATCTGTTCGTGACCTCAAACTGAAGCGCACTTGGGTTCTGCAGCAGGACAATGATCCAAAACACACCTGCAAGTCCACCTCTGAATAGCTTAAGAAAAACAAAATGAAGACTTTGGAGTGGCCTAATCAAAGTCCTGACCTGAATCTGATTGAGATGCTGTGGTATGACCTAAAAAAGGCGGTTCATGCTCAAAATTGCTGTCCCCCGTGCAGCTCTGGGTTTTTCTGACCACTGTCCACTCCATCTTATTCCAACATACAGACAGAAACTAAAAACGTCCAAGTCTGTTGTAAGGACGGTGAAGAAATGGACTGAGGAATCAAAGCTGGAGTTACAAGCCTGCTTTGACTGCACAGATTGGAGTGTTTTTGAAGATGCAGCCATTACCGGAAGATGCATACTGGAGTGGTGGCTCAGTTGGTAGAGCATCCGCCTCACACCTGGGAGGCAGGGGTTCAAATCCCGACCGCGTCATGCCAAAGACCATATAAAAGTGGAACTTCCTGCCGTCCAGCTTGGTGCTCAGCAATAATGGAATGGAGGAGGGAAATCTGTGGCGGCGCCTTGCATGGCAGCGGCCCTCTGATTCTGCACTTGGGGTGTGTGTGACTGACACTGTAAATAGGTAAAGCACAATCTCGTTCTACTGTACATGATTGGTTGTACGGTTGAATGACAATAAGGGTGATTTAATTAACCTAAATGAACTCACTGACACTGTGACATCATACATCAGTTTTTGTGAGGACATGTGTGTGCAGACCAAGACCTTCTGCACATACAACAACAACAAACCCTGGTTCACTCCTAAACTCAAGCAGCTACGTCAGACCAAGGAGGAGGCCTACAGGACTGGTGACTGGACTCTGTACAAGCGGGCCAGAAACATGCTGACGAAGGAGACCAGGCTTGCTAAGAGCAGCTACAGTGAGAAGTTACAATAAAACTTCTCAGCCAACAACTCTGCTTCTGTTTGGAGAGGCCTACGGAATATCACCAACTACAGGAGACCATCCCCCCACCCTGTGGAAAACCTCCAGCTGGCTAACGACCTAAACAGCTTTTACTGTAGGTTTGAAAAGAACCTACAGTTCTCACCTCCCACCCACACAAAACGATTATCTGCAGCCCCAGGAACTCCATACCTCCTCCACTCTGACAGATCACTGAAGGTCAAAACCACCTGTCACAGGAACAGTTTCTTTCCTCAAGCCATCACTCTGATGAACTCCTAACATTCACCTAGTCCTACCTGTTGCTGTACTCATGACTTTTCATCCATTCTTATATTGCACATAACTCTCACACTGCTTTTTACTTCATTCACATTATATCACCGAATCTGAGTTCACAATGAAATACTGTACGACTGTATATTTTTTCATATATTTCTGCAAGTGTGGATAGTCTGAGTAAATAACTGCATATATTCCTGTATATATTTGCATCCTTTTATAGAAACATGGACAGACTGTAATTTACTGTACATACTCTGTTGTCACTGAATCCTTATTTAAATCTTATTTAAATCTTACACCTGAACAACGAGAGCAAGTTTTTAGCCAAAGTCAAATTCCTTGTATGTGTTGTGCATACTTGGCCAATAAAGCTGATTCTGATTCTGAAAAATGTGCTTGAATTACAACAATTCTGCAAAGATGAGTGGGCCAAAATTCCTCCACACTGCTGTAAAAGACTCATTGCCAGTTATCGCAAACACTTGATTGCGGTTGTTGCTGCTAAGGGTGGCCCAACCAGTTATTAGGTTTAGGGGGCAATCATTTTCTCACACCACTGTGTGCTGGCAAAATGAGTCACTTTGAGGAAATTATCAAAACTGATGTAATGTTATTTCCATATTCTGTATTGAAAGACCTTTAAAATGATATTTAATTTGTAGGAAGTGCGCAAAAACGGACCCGGAAAAAGACAATTTGTTTATATTTTGGTTAGGTTTAAAATTCACATTCGATTGGTTGAGAGTTATGTCTTCTGCAAAAACATATGTATTTTTAGAAAGTACGTTTTCTAAGCTTTCCAATGATACCAGGCACTCATCGGGGTTTTCTCGGGACTTGCCGCTAGCAAAGAAAGAAAGAGTCAAGATTTATGACTTCTTGTGCCTGCAGCTCGTAATGACGCAGTGTGTATTCCGACTCATTTTGCAAGCACGGGTCATACACACACACACACACACATTTTCTTTTACACTTCTTGGTCACTGGGAAAGTCCAACAGTTTTACACAAATCCTTGATATTCTCCTCCGTGTTTAAAAGTTGAACTTGTTCTCCTTCTTCATGTTTAATTTTGTTGTCCAGTGTCGGACTACTGCCACCTACTGGCTGGAGAACGGCATATTCTGTTAATTATTGCTGTGTGTTTTAATGCATGTTTTATTTTATACAAATGAAGCAAAAACTTCCAAATTATATAATGTAGAATCCTTATGTCAAATTTTAACCCTTCAATTCACCAGAATAGCCCACATTATGGGCTATTCTGTTATTATTGTGGGGGCGGCAGTGGCTCAGGAGGTAGAGCAGGTCGTCCAATTACCCCATGGTCGGCGGTTCGAATCCCACGCTCACCAGATATCCCGCCGTTGTGTCCCTGGGCAAGACACTTCACCCCAATTGCCCCTGGTGGGTCTGGAAGTGCCATGTTAGGCAGCATCCCACCATCAGTGTGTGAATGGGTGGATAGCAGGATCTGTAAAGCACTTTGGTCATTAAGAGATGAAAAAAAGCGCTATATAAGTGAGTTCCATTTACCATTTACATTATGACACTACCCCTGATACTGACATCAACATTGGTAGAGGATGACAGCCACACCTGGAAACACGCAGAAATAATTAACAGAATATGCCATTCTCCAGCCGGTAAGCAGTAGTAGTTTGACACTAACACCAAAATTAAACACAAAGAAGGAGAACAACAATAAGACAACAAGATTGGCTTTTAAACATGAAGGAGGAGGAGAACAACATGAATTTGTGTAAAACTGTCGGAAAGACTTTCCCGGTGTTATGCCGAGAATTGCATCCCATCATCGCAAGCAGGTGTTTAGTGTAAGTCAAAATCAATACAACTATATACTTTGAAAAAGTGATTACCCTTTTTACCGGCAATGCATAAATGCAAAATCCCGACTTTGAAGATTGTAAAATGTGGCGTTGGATCACTATGATTTCTAACCCTCTTTGAAACACAAAACATCTGGCAAATAAACACAATTTAAAGATAATTTACAAGCGGTAACAACAATTTTTATTTCTAAAAATGTACAGTGGTTAACAGCCAAAAAGAGACTCCAAGGCACTTTCATTTCAAAAGTAAAAAAGCCTTTATTAAGATGGCTTTGGTCATATAAACCTATTAAAATCAGTTAAAAGCTGCAATGCGTTTCAGCCATATGCCTTCATCAGGGAGTCAAACAGGTATCAATAAGAGGGGAGGGTGGTCATAAAAAAGGTCCAATTGTGGGTGACCCCCACAGCCTTCGGGACAAGCAGAGCGCTCAGCTGGAGCAATTAGCAGAACAATGAGATGTATGGACTGATATCAATAGGCAGCCTCTCTGTCTAATTCCGGTGCCAGTAATCCTGCTATTGATATGTGTGACTCTCATGTAAATGTCCCATGCATTCCTGCTGTACTGTGATGCTAATGTGCCATGCATGCATTATCTAGCTGGGTATATAAGTGAACTGAATATCGCTTGCTCACTCTCTTACTGCTCTTTTGATGACACGCATTGCCTGTTTGCTGACTAGAGACTGAGGGCTCGCTCCAGCGCGCTTACACAGCGCTGGAGTGAGTCCTGTGATGGAGGATGAATAAAACACCCTTTTAAATTTTAGTTCGCCGTGCCTGCACTTATTCCGTGCCTCCACACAGGGAACACTTATTTCATCCGCCACACAATCAGAAACCTCCATCTGGCTGCTGTGGTGTCCTGGTGCAAAAACGCACAGTTTAGACACCCTCCACATCCAGCAGATTCATTCATTCATCTTCTTCCGCTTAATCCTTTTTAGGTCGCGGGGGCGCTGGAGCCTATCCCAGCATCTTTGGGTGAGAGGCAGGGTCCACCCTGGACAGATCGCCAGTCCATGGCAGGGCCAACACAGAGAGACAGACAACCATTCTCTCTCACAGTCATACCTAAGGACAAGTTAGAATCCCCAGTTTTGATGCCAATTAACCTAACCTGCATGTTTTTGGCATGTGGGAGGAAACCGGAGAAATCCCGGAGTAAACCCACGCAGACACGGGGAGAACATGCAAACTCCACACAGATCACCGTCCCTAGAACCTTCCAACCAGTAGGGATGACATCTGCTGGATGTGGTGGGCGTCTACACTGTGCATTTTGTGAACGAGGCTTTAGGAAATTATGAAGCACTTTATAAATCACTGGATTGAAAATGTACTTGTACATGCACAGACTGGATCCTGGGGTCCACTTGGGGTGCTCACTTGGTCTGGGGTCCACTTGCCCAGATCCCGCTGAGCAAATGCAATTAATTACTACCCTCTCTGTCGTGTACTTATTGAGCAGATGTCACATCCCCCCCACACACACCTCAGTAGTTCTAAGAAATGGAACGTGAAGAGAAAATGCTAAAATAAACTAGACCAACACAGCTCGACGGAAGAAACGATCCTCAACACAAGAACGGCTAACCTGGTTAAGCTAGCTGCTGTTAGCTCGGCTCACCATTCTTTTAAATACTGTTTGAATGCAGAAACGGACAAAAACTTTGTCCGGATAAGTTTAGTCGTCGTCTTACCGACATCCATTACCTTTGCTGGTGACCAAGAAAAGTCTTTTTAACAGTTTTAGTAGCAAGTCTCGGTTCGATCTTTAAAATCCCACAGACCTCGACGCCAACTTGCTTGAATCGAGCCACACAAGCAGAAAATGATGTCACAATCTTCTTCTCTCGGTTACTGGTGGATACAACTGAAAGGTGTATACCGCCACCTACTGTACAAGAGTGTGTAACATTATGTCATTTGAGCCCGACCCCTGAATTCTATGACTTAATCCTGTGTTATTTAAAAAAGAGAAAAGAGCCCTTCCTCATGATTCTAAGTGGCAGGCAGCACGGTGGTGGAGTGGTTAGCACTGCGGCAGCACAGCAACTCACCCTTGGCCGGGGGATCTTGGGTTCGATCCCAGCCCCCGACCAACAGTGATCTGTGTGGAGTTTGCATGTTCTCCTCGTGTCTGCATGGGTTTACTCCGGGATTTCTTCGGTTTCCTCCCACATGCCAAAAACATGCAAGTTAGGTTAATTGGCATCAAACTGGGGATTCTAAATTGTCCTTAGGTATGAATGTGAGAGTGAATGGTTGTCCGTCTCTCTGTGTTGGCCCTGCGATGGACTGGCGATCTGTCCAGGGTGGACCCTGCCTCTGCCCAAAGATGCTGGGATAGGCTCCAGCCCCCCCACCCCACCCCCGCGACCCGAAAAGGATTAAGCGGAAGAAGATGAATGAATGAATGAATGTTTTGATGGCTCCAATGCACAGGCGAAGTGCTCTGTGCTGCATTCTATTTTTTCCAGAGTCGTCTTTGCCGCTGCTCCATAAATCATACATCCATAGTCTATTGTCGATCTCATTAGTGCTCTGTAAATGTCAATTAATGCTTGTTTATCTGCATCTCATTCATGTCCAGCTACAGCTTTTATGAGATTAATGACTTTTTTGCACTTTGTCTCCAGATTTTCAACATGAACTCTCTATGTGGATACACTATCAAACCACAATCCCAGATATTTGAACTCACTCACTTTTTCTATTGGTTGATTGTATAATGTTCTTCTTCTTCTTTTAGATTTGATTGGCGGTTGGCAACCAGCGTACAGGTGCATGACCACCACACATGCTATATATGTCAGTGGCTCTGGACCAGTTCTGTGTTTTTTTGTCAAAGTCATATAGCAGGTTTTACTGTTTGAAAATTTAAATCCCCACTCATATGACCACTTTTCACTTTCTCCATTGTTTTCCTGATGTTTTTGAACACAAATTTCTCATTTCTTCCCCTCATCCATATGGCTCCATCATCTGCATATAGTGCTGTTTTGATATATCCCTCTTGATCCTCAAACATACCATTAATCATTATGTTGAATAAAACTGGACTCATCATACTCCCCTGAGGAATGCCATTTTCTATTTCAAAGTCATAAGAAACTTCTGATCCTACTTTAACCCTGATTTTCCTCTTTGTTAAAAAATCCATTATCCAATTATACATCCTACCACCAATGCCCATTTTATTCAATTAGATAAGAAGTCCATCCCTCCACAGTGAGTCATAAGCCTTTTCAGTATCCAGATATTACTTCCTTCATTTTGAGAGTCTTTTCAATATCATTACTTATCCTAACTAGAGCATCCACTGTGGAATTTCCTCTTCTGAAACCATTCTGATAGTTGTTGATTAATCGTCTTTGCTCTAGTACATATGACAGTCTGCAAACTAACACCTTCTCCATCCATTTCCCTAAGTGTGACGTTAATGCTATTGGCCTGTAGTTGCCTGGATGAGCTGGATCTTTCCCTGGCTTACTGACATCACAATCTTTCTCCCACCACTGCCTATTACCAACAGTCATCAGAAGCACTCAGTGTGCATTTTTATTTGGAGGCAGCAGCGGTGACAAAGAGAAGTCTTTAGAAAGCAGAAACAAAACCAGAACCTTCTCCAAGTCAGCTTAGTTGTAGTCTCACAAGTATTCCTCACATTTGCTGGTAAGTGGTGACCGATAAGTTGTTTTTTTGTTTTGGTTTGGTTTGGTTTGGTTAGCAGTTTTTAACAAATTATCGGTTTGCACAACTAAAGTTTCACTGTTCTGGGATCCATCTTGAGTCGAGTTACGCATGTGCTAAAATGAAGTCACATATAATAATCAAAGGTACAGGGACATAATGGCACCTGACCTGTTAAAGAAAACCATAAACACAAGTGAAATCAGTGAGAAAAAAGGCTGGTATAATTTTATGACATAAAAGTAACGAGTTGTTAATAAAAATGATTGGAAACATCTGCTTATGTACCGGATGTAGCCGAGTTAGCTTAGCATGTGTTGGTGATCCAGGTGAAAACATCAGAGAGATGAACTACTGCTTAGGAAGAAGTACACAGATAGGCTGAAAAAACATCTGACAGGACGAAGAAAAGGTGGAAAGTCCAAAGAAACTGTTGGATTTTATCCTGAAATGAACCAACAAACAGCAGGTATGTGACACTAACACCAACTAGAAAAGAGACTTTTGGAGGATTTTGGTCTAAAAAGTCTGCACGGAGCCACGAACCACAGTTGAGTTTCAATGATGGAAAAAGAGCAGTGTCAGAAGAATACGCAGGTCTGTTGACATTAGCAACAGGAACATTTTACTGTTAAATTTGGGTGTTTTTCATGTATTAGTAGGAGTGGGTGGGGGGCAATCGTATCGATGCCATCCCTTTACTACTGCAATACTGTAAATTTACCCATTGTGGGACTAATAAAAGATTATTTACATCTTACTTGACACTCCCGTTGATGCACCAATCCCTAAACGCACATACTGAACTTTGATTATATGGTGTCACAATACTTAGAGTTGTAGATATCATGATAATTTAGGTATCATGAAAGTATTGCATCATGACCCAAGTACTCCAAACAAACAGACAAAATTTATTTGTAGAGCACCCTTCACAGACAACGATAAGTGCTTCAAAAATACATAAAAAATACAGTGAGGTCTTTCCTGATTCCCACCCCTACGTATTAGAAAGGTTTTTCTCATTAATGTTCTTTTCTCATACATTTTCCATTCTTTTTAATATGCTACTTATGAATAAGTTTGTTTTATCTTTTTTTGTCTCTCGGATTCTCTGACTTTGGACAAAGCCTCAGGCTGCAGACATCAGATTTAACGCAGAAATATTTGTGATCCTTGGCTGAGCTATGTTTAGTCCATAAACAAAAATGAAACTGAAGTCAATTTTGATGGGAAATAATTCAGACTCACTGACTCTTTAGTGCTGAGTCATGGTGTTTTAGGCCTGGCCAGGAGCGGGTATTTGAGAGCGGCCCCAAAAAGTGCTGGGTGGGTTGAGGATTGATTTTGAGATGATTGGATAAAATTCAGCCAGCACACTTTGCTACTTGGGGTGGCTTCATGAACAAAAAACACGGAAATGAAAAGCAGAAAATTTGACCAGAAAAAAGATAGTAGTGTCGATGTAAACGTTAAAAACGCCATGATTGTGGAGAGGATTAGCAAGCTATATCATACTTGTCTAGAAATGCATCAGGATAGCAGGAATTCAAGAGAGGCCACTCGCAGGACTAGGGCTTGGACTGTTTGTAGCCGGAAATTGAGTCCTTACCATTAGCCAGCCAGAGGAGGAACCATCGCTGGTACAACTCGTGCTGTTTAATGGATGAGTTCTGTTAACACAAAGTTAGTCACAGCGGTCATCTCTGCGTATAGAGGAATAAACGACGCTGAACACTAGGGCTGTCGCAGTAGAGGAATTTCCCCTGTGGTGACAGTGGACAGCTCAACACCACGGTATGTGGTATTATTGTAAATGTTTTTCGGGCCCTGTGGTCTCATAATTTAAACACAGGATTCATAATTTATGTGGCAAACGATGGAAGCTGTGTGTTGAGAAAGTCCCTGCAATTCCGCGGTCAATTTGTGTGCGACAGTTGTGTGGAGCTCAGGTCTTGCTACAGTCATGAGCTGCTGATTCTGTAAAAAAACAAAAAAAAACTTGGATCGTTTTCATAAAGCAGTGGCAGTAATTCCAGCATTTCAACTAGGGTGTGTGGACTGGTTGGAGTGAACTGTGACATTCAGCTTATTTAAACAGGACAGACCGTGCAGGACTCCGCCTAACTCTCCATTGTGATTTTTGGGCAATGCCACCGCTGTCCGAAAAATCCCATTCACACAGCAAACAAGCAATGCCCTCTGCAGTAGCTGTTTTAGAGCTTAATCATCAGGCTCATAAACACTCCGCTCAGAAGGAGCCCAACCAGCCATTATTTTATTAAATTTAGGATAATTTCTCATCTCGTTTTCCCCCATCAGCCACAAGCAATCTCACCAAAAAAATAACATGTTTTATGCCCTTTCAGTACTCTACGGATTTGGTTTATTAGTAGAGTATTAATGTGTTTGCAAGCAGTTTCATGAAATGGTCAATCAGAAAGAAACTCAAACGGGCTCAGACGCCGCCCAGGCTTTCAAGGTCCGCACTGATCTGTTCACACTCCAACAGGCAGCGAAAAGTAAGCTAGGAGCAGGAAGACAAAATAAGAGGAAAACAGCAACCTTGTGTGTTGCAGAATGGAATGTACGCACTCTGTTGGACAGAACAACATCACAGTGCCCAGAAAGACAGACCACGCTTGTGGCCCTGGAAATGAACAGGTACAATGTACACATACAGTGGGGCAAAAAAGTATTTAGTCAGCCACCAATTGTGCAAGTTCTCCCACTTTAAAGATGAGAGAGGTCTCCAATTTTCATCATAGGTATATCTCAACTATGAGAGACAAAATGAGAAAAAAAAAATCCAGAAAATCACATTGAAGGATTTTAAATTCCTTGGTAAAATAAGTATTTGGTCACCTACAAACAAGCAAGATTTCTGGCTCTCACAGACCTGTAACTTCTTCTTTAAGAGGCTCCTCTGTCCTCCACTCGTTACCTGTATGAATGGCACCCGTTTGAACTCATTATCAGTATAAAAGACACCTGTCCACAACCTCAAACAGTCAGACTCCAAACTCCACTATGGCCAAGACCAAAGAGCTGTCAAAGGACATCAGAAACAAAATTGCAGACCTGCACCAGGCTGGGAAGACTGAATCTGCAATAGGTAAGCAGCTTGGTGAGAAGAAATCAACTGTGGGAGCAATTATTAGAAAATGGAAGACATACAAGACCACTGATAATCTCCCTCGATCTGGGGCTCCACGCAAGATCTCACCCATGAGGTCAAAATGATCATGAAAACGGTGAGCAAAAATCCCAGGACCACACGAGGGGACCTAGTGAATGACCTGCAGAGAGCTGGGACCAAAGTAACAAAGGCTAGCATCAGTAACACACTACGCCGCCAGGGACTCAAATCCTGCAGTGCCAGACGTGTCCCCCTGCTTAAGCCAGTACATGTCCAGGCCCGTCTGAAGTTTGCTAGAGAGCATTTGGATGATCCAGAAGAGGATTGGGAGAATGTCATATGGTCAGATGAAACCAAAATAGAACTTTTTGGTAAAAACTCAACTTGTCGTGTTTGGAGGAGAAAGAGCACCATACCTACTGTGAAGCATGGGGGTGAAAACATTATATTTTGGGGCTGTTTTTCTGCAAAGGGACCAGGACGACTGATCCGTGTAAAGGAAAGAATGAATGTGGCCATGTATCGTGAGATTTTGAGTGAAAACCTCCTTCCATCAGCAAGGGCATTGAAGATGAAACGTGGCTGGGTCTTTCAGCATGACAATGATCCCAAACACACCGCCCGGGCAACGAAGGAGTGGCTTCGTAAGAAGCATTTCAAGGTCCTGGAGTGGCCTAGCCAGTCTCCAGATCTCAACCCTATAGAAAATCTTTGGAGGGAGTTGAAAGTCCGTGTTGCCCAGCGACAGCCCCAAAACATCACTGCTCTAGAGGAGATCTGCATGGAGGAATGGTCTAAAATACCAGCAACAGTGTGTGAAAACCTTGTGAAGACTTACAGAAAACGTTTGACCTCTGTCATTGCCAATAAAGGGTATATAACAAAGTATTGAGATGAACTTTTGTTATTGACCAAATACTTATTTTACCGAGGAATTTACCAATTAATTCGTTAAAAATGCTTCAATGTGATTTTCTGGATTTTTTTTTCTCATTTTGTCTCTCATAGTTGAGGTATACCTATGATGAAAATTGGAGACCTCTCTCATCTTTTTAAGTGGGAGAACTTGCACAATTGGTGGCTGACTAAATACTTTTTTCCCCACTGTAGCTGCACTTAGTGAAACAAGATTGCCTGGATATGAAAGCTTGGAAGACCATGGGTACATCTTCTTTTGGAGTGGGAGATCAACTCAAGAAAGGAAAGAAGCAGGAGTGGGTTTTGCAGGAGATAGCAGCAATGCTTGATGAGGAACCAGTGCCAACCAATGACAGGATAATGACTATGAGACTCCCACTACAGCGAAAGATGTATGCCACACTCATCAGTGTATATGCCCCAACAATGACAAACAAAGAGGAGGTGAAGGAAGAGTTCTACAGTGATTTAAGTGAGACTATCAGGCATGTACCGACTGATGACAGGCTGATACTCGTTGGAGATTTTTAATGCCAGAGTTGGTTCGGACACCGAGAAATGGAAAGGAGTGCTAGGCAGTCATGTAGTAGGCAAGTGCAATGCTAATGGAGAACTTCTACTTCCACTATGTTCAGAGTACAAGCTTGTGATAACCAGCACTCTATTTAAGCACAAGGACACACACAAGAAGACATGGATGCACCCAAGATCCAAGCACTGGCACTTATTAGACTACATCATAGTAAGGCAGAGAGACAGAAGGGATGTATTGGACACCAGAGCAATGAGAGGCACGGACTGTGGCACTGATCATGTTATGCTGAGATCTAGATTAAGGATTTGCAGACGAAAACAGCACTGCAGGACGGGTGCGAAGCCACTACTGAAGCTAAATACTAGTGCACTGAAAGGCCAAAACAAGCAGGAAGAACTTACACAGGAAATGGATGGAAACTTGAAAGACTGGGACAGCAACAACTCAGAGAATGACATAGAAGAGAAATGGGCAACACTGAAGGATACGGTGTATCAGACTGCGAGTGATGTATTAGGCTACCCTGAGAGGAAACATCAAGATTGGTTTGATGAGCATGATGAACACCTGAAGAAACTACTAGAAGCAAGGAATAAAGCTAGGCAGGAAAACCTACAGTGTAACGCAAGGTCGAAGAAGAAGAAATACTCAAAGGCTCAGAGTGAGCTACAGAAGTACACCAGAGAGATGAAGTCCAACTGGTGGGATGAAAAAGCGGAGAAACTTCAAACTGCAGCAGACAGGAAGGACATGAAAACATTTTTCACAGGTTTAAGAGAAATCTACGGCCCTAAACCAAGAGGATTGATCCAATTAAAGGCTATGGATGGTGAAACGGTTTTGCAGGAGAAAGACACGATCCTGGACAGATTTGCAGACCACTTTGACCAACTACGAAACAACCCTGGAGATCTCACTGAAGAGGCTAAAGAAGCTCTAGTGCAGCGACCAGCTGTATCAAGTCTGGATGAACCACCAAATTTTGATGAACTAATGGCAGCTATCAGGACAACACAGGATGGTAAAGCTCCAGGAAGGGATAGAATTCCAGCAGAAGTGTGGAAATTTGGTGGTGTTCAGCTGACCAACTGCCTGCACAAGCTCATCCAAGAGATATGGGATGCCCAGAAAGTACCTCAAGACTGGAAGGATGCAAGTATTGTGCCTTTGTTCAAGAAAGGTGACAGGAAGGATTGTGGAAATTATCAAGGTATATCACTACTAGCCACTGTTGGTAAGATTCGCTCACGTGTACTACTTAACAGACTCAGTGAACACATCTCGCAGAATGTACTACCGGAAACCCAGTGCGGCTTTAGAAGTGGAAGAAGCACAATGGACATGATTTTCTGCTTGAAACAGGTTCAAGAAAAGTGTATCGAACAGAACATGCCGCTTTATGTAGTCTTCATAGACTTCAGTAAAGCCTTCGATACTGTGTCGCGACAAGGACTTTGGCAGGTACTCAAGAAATATGGTTGTACAGAGAAGTTTGTCAGCCTGATCGAGGCACTCTGTACAGGTATGCAAGCAAACGATTCAATGAGTGGTTCAGTATCTAAAGACTTTTCAGTAAGCAACGGGGTGAAACAAGGGTGTGTGCTGGCACCTACACTCTTCTCGCTGTATCTGGCAGCCATGCTTGAGGTGGCCTTCAAAGACACTTCAGAAGGAGTATACATTCAAACAAGGAAAGAAGCAGACTTGTTCACTGTGGCACAGTTTAAAGCCAAGAGTAAGACATCGATAAACATAGTAAGAGAAATGCTCTTTGCCGACGACAGTGCTCTAGTTGCACACAGCGTGGAAGATATGCAATCTTTAGTGGAGAAAGTTGCAAGAGCAGCTAGCCAATTCAGCCCCCAAATCAACATCAAGAAGAAAGAGTGCCTTTATCAACCACCAAAGTTCCAATTATCAATATCACTACCAGAAGAGATCAGCATTGTTACAGAGCCACTAGTCAAGTGCAAGACTTTCAAGTACCTAGGGAGTACTGTTTAAGAGAATGCTAGGTTGGAGGATGAACTATCTCTCAGAATTGGAAGAGCGAGCGCTGTGTTTGGAAACTTGAGGGAGAGACTGTGGAACAATCGACATGTGTTTATCCGTGTGAAATGCAAAGTGTACAGAGCAACAGTACTGACTACTCTATTCTATGGTGCTGAAACTTGGACTGTCTACAGAGTGCAGGTGAAGAAACTCCACGTGTACATGATGAGACACCTTTGAGCCATAATGAACATCTCATGGAAAGACAAGATAACCAACATAGAAGTGTTGAAACGAGCTGGTCTACCATCAATGGAGGACATGCTAATACAGATGAACCTGAGATGGCTCAGACATGTTGAGAGGATGGACCACCAGCGTCTCCCTCGGCAGTTACTCTACTCACAGTTATGCAAGGGCAAACGCAATCAGGGTAGACCAAGGCTCAGATTTAAAGACACTGTAAAAAGAAACTTGGAGAAGTTTGACATAGACAGGAGTTTCTGGCAGCAGAAGGCTAAGGACAGAGCTGTGTGGAGGAATCTGATCAGACCTAAATGAAACAGCCATTGTCGCCCACGACAGATGGCTATGATGATGATGATGATTAATGTGTTCATGTCAGGTCAGGCACTGGTTAGCTTGCCACCGGATAACCATGAAAACCGGTACTACCTGTCTCGTGGGTCAGGCCGTTGATGACTCAACCAGCAACCTCGCCCTTCCGAGGGTGTGGAGGGTGAAACTGGGCATCCTGGCAGAACTAAAAACAATATCTGTCACAGGTCTGGGGTGGACCACTCCCAGTTACACAGGGTGAGATTGGACGTCCTGGCAGATAAGCACATCTGTTGCATGGTCTGTGGCGGACTTTTGCCAGTCGGTGCATCGTGACATGCACTACACAAAGAGCAGAGATAAACAAACCTATCATCTGGTCAGTCACTGCAACAGATACTGGAGTCAGTTTGTCTTGGCCTGTCCTTGCAACTGATAATACCCTCTATCTGCCAGGAATGTGCCGCTAGCCAAGAAAAAGCTAGCGGTACTCAAATACTTTGCAAGCAGTTTCATGAAATGGTCAGTCAGAGAGCAACTCATACCGGCCCGGACGTCGCCCGGGTTAACAAGGTCAGGAGTCCCTGGCAGCGGAAGGCGAAGGACAGAGCTGTGTGGAGGAATCTGATCAGACCTAAATGAAAAAGTCATTGTCGCCCCCAACAGACTGCTATGATGATGATGATGATGATGGTATGGGCCAGAAGTCAAATCCTCAAACCATCTTGTTTTCTCAAGTAAAATCCAAGTGCAGTGATGTCAGCCCACACTTTTCTAATGGTTCTCTGTAGAGAAGCAGTCAAAAAAAATTGTAAGGACTTCATCAAGTCATTACTTCTAACTGTATTATTGCTGCTGAAGCCACTTTCATTTAAGAGGCTTCAAAGGATCAGCTTTATCTCTTCGTATCATAACTATATTCCAACACCTTTCCTCTGTCCCTCTAGATGTCCCAAAGTAAAATGACTTCAACCAGGAGGTGGTTATGGATGAGCAGCAGCTTCTAAACCAGGAGAGAAATGCTACTGTTGTTCAGATGGAAGCAGATTGTTCACAGATGAAAGAGGAACAGGAGGACGTCTGCATCAGTCAGGAGTGACAGCAGTTTGGACTGAAGCAGGAGACTGAAACCTTTGATGAAGGTCAGTGCAGGTCAAGGTTCTACTCAGTGATTGATGAGACAAATGAGACACAAGTCAACTAAAAAATGGCATAAAAGCAGTCACAACAATGTCTAGACATAATAATAATAATAATAATAATAATAATAATAATAATAAAACCTGCAAGCAGGCATAAACAGGCCTTTGCCCACCGCGTGCCCGCGGAACCCGACGCCTGTCATCCCTTGCTGGCTTGGAAAATGTGCCGTCATCACTGCAAGGGCTGCATGAATAATTAAGTAAACCATTTGGTGCAGATCTTCCTGTGAGCAGTAAGTGGCACTATCCCTTTTGTCAAATATTTTTATGTCGGAGTGTGCAGAGTGGGACTAATCTCCATCACTGCAATTACGGTGAAAATCCGCCACAATTTGTCCAAGTTACAATTGTCCAACGTATTGTGATTAGGTAAACTTGGACATGTGGCCATGGCAACACTTAAATTCTAGGTACATGTTGCAGACCTATACAGAACTACAGAGGAGAGTCACCTTGACTTACGTTCCACATTTGGTGACCCTTGGACTTCCCCAAGTCTCCAAAGTATAAAACGTCTTGAATAGCAAGGAATGGGTTTCCATGGCAACTGTGCTTATAGCAGGACAAAAGTGACTTCCACTGAGGGTAGTCCAATGCACTCTGAGAAACCACTTAAATCTTCAAGTCATTCTTACTACTGGTCTTTGCACAAAATTTGATACAATTTTGTGCAGTAACTCATGTCAGCAGTAGGTGGTGTTGTGACAATTTTGTAAATATTGTTAAACAGACGTGTTCAGAGTGAGATTAGTATGATTTGTGCAATGTTTGGTCCAAATCAGACAAGGATTGTCTTAGCTGTAACGGTCATGTTTTGCATGGTGAGGAAGCCACTGAAACATGCCGGTCGCTATGGAAACAGTTCTGTACTAAGGTACAGTACATCTCAAAAAATTAGAATATCATGAAAAAGTTCAATATATTTTGTCACTCATTTCAGAAAGGGAAACCCATATATTATATAGTGCAATGGACTTGCGAGCTGTCAAGGGCGTACCCTGCCTCTCGCTCAAAGATGCTGGGATAGGCTCCAGCCCCCCTCCAACTAGAAAAGGATTAAGCCAAAGAAAATGGATGGATGGATGGATGGATTGAATCCCATATATTATATAGATTCATTACACAGAGAGTAATATATTTCAATTGTTTATTTATTTTAATTTTGATGATTATGGCTTCGAGCCAGTGAAAACCCCAAATTCAATTTCTCAAGAAATTAGAATTTTACATACAATAAATTTTAAAAAAAAAGTTTTTAAATTGAAATGTTTGCCGACTGAAAAGTATGTCCATGGACACACTCAGTACTTGGTCGAGGTTCCTTTTGAATTAATTACCATATCAGTCTCTGGGTTGGGGACAGGCTCCTGCCCCAAGTGGAGGAGTTTAAGTATCTTGGGGTCTTGTTCACGAGTGAGGGGAAAATGGAGCGAGAGATCGACAGACGGATTGGAGCAGCATCTGCAGTGATGCGGACGTTGTACCGGTCTGTTGTGGTGAAGAGGGAGCTGAGCTCTAAGGCAAAGCTGTCAATTTACCAGCCAATCTATGTTCCTACTCTCACCTATGGTCACGAGCTTTGGGTAATGACCAAAAGAATGAGATTGCGGATACAAGCGGCTGAAATGAGCTTTTTCCGTAGGATTGCTGGACTCACCCTCAGAGATAGGGTGAAGAGCTCAGTCATCCGGGAGAGGCTCAGAGTAGAACCGCTGCTCCTCCACATTGAAAGGAGTCAGTTGAGGTGGTATGGGTATCTGATTAGGATGCCTCCTGGACACCTCCCACTTGAGGTGTTTCAGGCACGTCCCACTGGGAGGAGACCCCGGGGCAGACCCAGGACTCGGTGGAGAGACTATGTCTCTCAGCTGGTCTGGGAACGCCTTGGTATCCTCTCTGAAGAGGTGGAGCAGGTGGCGGGGGAGAGGGAACTCTGGGCTTCTCTGCTTGAACTGCTGCCTCCGCGACCCGGACCTCCGGAAAAGCGGTAGAAGATGGATGGATCAATGTGGCGTGGCATGGAGGTGACATGAAGATCCAGGTTGCTTTGATAGTAACCTTCAGCTCGTCTGCATTGTTGGGTCTTGTGTCTCTCATCTTCCTCTTGACAATACTCCATAGATTCTCTATGGGGTTTAGATCAGGAGAGTTTGCTGGCCAATCAAACACAGTGATGCCATGGTCATTAAACTGAAGATTATGAAATAATGCTGTCACTAAATAATACTCAAAATGATTAAAAGCTTTAAAGTCAGACAAACGAGGTGATAATGAAAAGGCTGTTTCCACATTAGATTAGATTAGATTAGATTAGATTCAACTTTATCGTCATTACACATGTATGAATACAAGGTAACGAAATACAATTTAGCATCTGATCAGAAGTGCAAAGGACAGCAGGCATTATTACATTATTTGGCTATTATTTACATTATTTAACCATGAGTATTTGTACATTATTGCAGTTATATGCAATAATGTACAAATAAGTTAGGTGGGCAGTTATGTACAGGTGAGGGTGGAATATAACGGTGTATGTACAATAATGTAGAAGAGCTGTGAACAGACTATAAGAAAACTACCACAATATATATACAGTAATATAAAGAGCTGTGAACAGGCTATAAGAAGAATATAACAATGTATATTCAGTAATGTAAAGAGCTGAACAAACTATAAGAAGACTATAACACTGCATGTACAGTAATCCAGAAAAGCTGTAACTGACTATAAGAAGACCATGACAATATATATACAGGAGAGTGATCTGGGTGGTATATCCATGGGCGGGACACGGGAGGGAAGGGGTGTCAAAGGGGAAAAAAGTGGAGGTTCAGCGGGAAACTGAGTTCAATAGCATGACAGCTGTTGGGAAGAAGCTGTTCCTAAACCTGCTGGTTCTAGTCCGAAGGCTTCTGAAACACCTTCTGGAAGGGAGGAGCTGGAACAGTCCATGGGCAGGATGAGTAGAGTCCCTAAGAATGCTGCGTGCCCGGTGCAGACATCTTTTCCTGTAGACGTCCTCTGTAGCTGGAAGTGGAGTCCCTGTGATGCATTGGGCGGTTTTCACCACCCGCTGCAGCGCCTTACGGTCAGCGACAGAGCAACTCCTATACCAAACTGTGACACAGTTGGTCAGGATGCTCTCTATCACGCAGCGGTAGAAGTTGCCCAAGATGTCAGCTGACAGGTGGTTCTTCTTCAGTGTCCTTAAGAAGAAGAGGCACTGATGGGCCTTCTTGATCAGGCTGGTGGTGTTGACTGACCAGGACAGGTCCTCCGAGATGTGAGTCCCTAGGAATTTGAAGCAGGAGACATGTTCAACAGCCATGCCGTTGATATGGATGGGGTCATGTGTCTCTCCCCTCTCCTTCCTGTAGTCCACTATGAGCTCCTTGGTTTTGCTATATATGCTACATATGATTTAACCGAGGCTGCTAATGGTTAAACAAATGGTTTTTTTTATTATTTAAGTTTTTGTAAAGGGTATACAGGTCATTACAGCATTGCATTGTTTACATTTTCATCACACGTTCCCTTATTTTTTGCTATTTGACAACATTGGTAGGATAGTTATTACAACACCCCCTTTTTTTTTAAAGTGAAAGAAAAAGAGAAATTAAAGAGAATTAAATAAAAAAAAAACGAATAAACAAACGGAACAGCAAAAAACAAACAGAAAATTAAGTAATTAAAAGTAAAAGAGCATCTGAGTAGCATTGGAACAAGGAGCGGGGCCATTATTGAAATGGTATTTGTCAAAGATTAGATCCAATGGAAGACACATATGCGATCCAGGGTTGCCAAAAGTTCATGAACCCATCCATGTCCTGTCTCAGTGCGAATGTCAGCTTTTCCATCGAGTAAATGTCTTGAATCACGTTAATCCAGTCTTCAGGTGTAGGACAGTCCTTCAGCATCCATTTTTTAGTTAGGGCTTTTTTTACTTGCCAATATTAAAACATTGAATAAGTATTTATCTCCTCGTCTTTCCAGTGAGTCCGGTAGTAAACCCAAATACAAAGTTACAAAAGAAAAGGGAACTGTTACTTTGAATATTTTCCCCAATATTGTCTGTACATTGGTCCAATATTGGTGGATAACTGGGCATGACCAAAACAAATGAAAATGATTTGCAGTCTTTTCACCACACAAGCGCCAACAGTTCAACCCCTTATGGGTAAATTTGTTTTGTGCAGGTGTTCTGAAAAATCTTACCAAGTTTTTCCATCCAAATTCTCTCCACTGCAGGGATGAGGTACTTTTCCATTGCTGTTTGTTTAGCTTTTCCCATATTTCCAATTGTAAAGTGAAATTCCCCTCTTTTTCCCATCTCTCTTTTATATATGATGTGTTGTCTCCTTTTAAGTCTTGAAGACCTTGGTATATTTTAGAAATGTATCTGATCCCTGGGATCCCTTTATATGCCATTAAGAAGACCTTCAGAACACCTGACTGGGCCCTTTCCAAATCCTCCTTTTTAAGTATATTGTTTATGTGGTGTCTAAGCTGAAAGAACCTGTAAAGATCTTGATTTATTAGTCCTTGTTTTTTCAAATCTTCAAAACTTCTTAAAGTTTGCCCCTTAAAAAAATCGTAATATTTTATCAGCCCTTTCTCTTTCCACTCTTTAAATCTAGTGTCTGTTTTATTGGGGGTAAAGTCTTGATCATAGGCAATCCATTGCAGAAGTCGATAGGGCTCTTTAGCTTGATTCTCTCTGACTATCTTAAACCAAATTTTTAGCGGGGTCTCTATCCACAGGTTAGTGTTATTCAAGAGTTTAGGTAAGGCATTGTTCCCTATTATCGCCTGTAGGGGGATGTCACTTGTTATTTGGCATTCCATCTCCTTCCATTGTGCAGTGTAGACTGGGTTACATATCTCTGCTAAAGTTTTAATTTGTGCGGCTATAAAATAGTCCCTGATATTTGGCAGCGCGAGCCCACCTTTGTCTTTGTTTAGCTGTAGGGTTCTATATCTGATTCTAGGTCTCTTGCCCTGCCATATGAATCTTGAGATCCTTCTGTCCAGCTCCTGCCATGTTTTTTGGGAGGTTCTACCGGTATTGTTTGGAAAAGGTATAGAAGACGTGGAAGTATATTCATTTTGACTGCTTCAATTCTTTGTGCAGTACCTAAGAATGGTATCATATTCCATCTTGCTAGATCAGATTTTATTTTTGTCACCAGTGGATCATAGTTTAGTGTTATAATTTTGTCGAGTTGTTTCGGGATATTGACCCCCAGATATTTCATAGATTCCAACTCCCAGTTAGTTTTGAGTTCACTTAGTGAATAATGATTTGGGTCATAGTTGAATGTTAAAACTTGGGTTTTATGCATGTTTAATTTGTACCCCGATAAATCTCCATAGTCTGAAAAAACTGAGATTAGTTCTGGTAAAGAAGTGTCTGTCTGCCCTAGGTATATTAAAATGTCATCAGCAAAGAGTGCTATTTTATGTTCCTTCTGACCAAGTGTAATACCCTGAATTTTTTGATTTTGTCTTATCCATTGGCTCAGGGGTTCTATGAAGATTGCAAAGAGCAGTGAAGACAGGGGGCAGCCTTGATGACATCCTCTTTCCAGCTCAAAAGATGATGATAAATTACCGTTAATCCTTATTTTAGCTGTTGGTTTTTTATATAATGCCTGTATAGTTCTAATGAAGTTGTTATGAAAATTGAAATTGGATAAGATTCTATATAGGAAAGACCAGTCAACCGAATCGAATGCTTTTTCAGCATCTAATCCCAATATGACTGCATTTGAGTTATATTTTATTATATGATGAATTATGTGTAAAGTGCGTCGAATGTTGTCTTGTGTCTGTCTTTGTCTTATAAAACCTGTTTGGTCTAAGTGAATTAAGTCTGTCAGTATGTGTTCTAACCTTTTGGCAAGGATAATGGTAAAAAGCTTATAGTCCTGATTTAATACACTGATTGGTCTGTAGTTGGAGCATTCTAGTTTATCCTTTTCAGGTTTAGGTATAACTGCAATGACCCCTTCTCTCCAGGAAGGGGGATTTCCCCTGTGTGGAGGACATAGTTAAATGTTTTCAGGAGGAGAGGAGATAGTTGCTGTTTAAAGGTTTTGTACCATTCTGCTGTATAGCCATCTGCTCCTGGGGATTTGTTAGCTTTAAGTTTCATAATTGCTTTTTCCAATTCTTTAGGTTGTATTTCTGACAGTAGTGTTTTATTTTGTGATTCCGTAAGTTGGGGAAGGTTTAATGTGTTTAGGAATGTCTCGGATGCGTTTTTATGTTTTTTGTGGGAGTATAAGTTCTTGTAGTAATTCTCGAAGCTTTTAAGAATATCCTGAATTCTGAATTTTATTTCCTTTGATACTGGGTCTCTGATTTTGTAGATTGCTCTTTCTGTTTGTTGTTTCCTCAATTTATAGGCTAGTAATTTTGCCGATTTACTGCCTGCTTCATAGTGTTTTTGTTTCAGAAATGTAAGTTTCTTCTGGATTTCTATTGTGTAGATCTCATTTATTTGATTTTTAATTTCTTTAATCTTGAGCGAGCCATTAGAATGAGTGTTGTCTTTGTGTTCTTTTTCTAGGTTCTTGAGTTCTGACTCTAGTGTGATTAGTTTTTCTTGTCTCAGTTTCTTTTGGGTTGCCAGTTTTGCAATAATTTTTCCCCTTATTACAGCTTTGCACGCATCCCACAGTATTAAAGGGGATACTTCTCCATTATCGTTTTCTTCCAAATATCTGATTCCAATTCATCTTTCAGTGGTCCTTTCAGGACATTTGAATTCAACCTCCAGGAAAATGTATTATTTGTGTATTTTTGGATGTTTAAGTCCATATAGATCGGACTGTGGTCAGAGAGATCCATCAGTCCTATTTTACATGTTTTTACTCTTCCAATGTCTCTATTAAACATAAAAAAGTAATCAATCCTTGAGTAAGATGAATGTGGTGTTGAATAAAAAGTATAATCTTTTACATTGGGGTTGAATTCCCTCCATACGTCACAGATTCCCATTTCTTTTAGTAGCATCCGAGTTTTCCTATTTTGAGTGTTATTTTGATGTGAAGAATTACCTGTTGCATCCCAGTATGGATTCAGTCTTAGATTGAAGTCTCCACCACATATCACTAAACCTTGGGCTTTAGTTATCATTAGGTCGAATACATTTTTATAAAATTTCCATTTAGCCCCTGGTGGTGCATATACATTCAGCAGGGTGATATCTTCTCCCTCTAGCCGCCCAATTACCAAACTGTACCTCCCTTCTTTATCTTTGTGTTCTGATTTTTTTTCAAATGTAATTTTGGTTGATATCAATGTCGCTACTCCCCTCCTCCTCCCTGATTTATATGAAGATGAAGAGATCATTTTAAACCCTTGTCTATTGAGTTTAGTGTGTTCCACGTCTGTTAGGTGGGTTTCTTGTAAAAATATTATTTCTGCTTTGTCTTTTTTCATTTTGCGTAGAATCTTGGATCTTTTAACTGGATTCAGGATCCCTTTTACATTATATGAGGCTATTTTGGTTACACCCTGTTTCTCCATTGTATTTTCTTATTTAGTATAACAGTGTGGTGGCCCTCTTTTTTGCTACTCAGAAACTGAAAGAACATTAAGAACATAAAAAACATTAAGAACATAGTGTACAAAACTTTAAAACAAAAAACTGTCAAAAAAACTTCCTGAGCTGGGGTCTCTTTAAAGACCCTGTAAGAGCCCTGATGGAGTGTAGGCTCTGAGGGAAATTCCTCAAACTCTGTTACGTGTTGAGGGCTCTCTCTTACCCCTGTAAGTTGTCCCATGTTTTTAACGTGAATTTCAGATCCCAATCCGAATTTGTAATGATTTTTTTTTTTTTTTATGCCTATACCCTATGAGATTGTGTGCACCCTCCCACCCCCATCACAGCAAACATTCACTCCAATACAGTATTTGTTAGTGTGGAGAGAACATGTGGGTCATTGTTACATTTCTATTTTAACAAGATTTTTTTTTCCCTTTAAATTAAGAAGACATTTGTTTCTAATACTATAATTGCTCCATGAAAGGTTTTACCACATGCTGATTCTGCACCTCCTTTAATGTTTGTTACCTTGTAGGAGGGGGGATGGAAGTGCAGAATGGCTGAAAAGAAAAAAAAAAACAAAAAAAACAAAAAAGGTCGCTATTCCTTCCTGGAACTGGAAAGCTTATCTTTGTAGCTCTGGGGCTGGGTTTCCCGCTGCTGGCCCGTGGATTTTGAAGGTTTCTGAGTGGACCACGTTTGAGCTCTGATCTTCTCGCTCAGATTCGCTGCGAGTTTAAACACCGTTACCGGGAGTCCTCTTCTCGCCATGTCAATTGTTGCTTCTTCCGCTGAATTATAGAGACATGACTCTTCACCGTAAAAGACCCTTAACTTCGCCAGAAATGGCGTCTGAAAGTGTAGATTCCGTTCCCGTAGAACCTTTTTGGCGTCGTTATATTCCCGTCGCTTTTTAAGAACCTCAGGGGCGTAATCGTGCTCCACGAAGACTTTTCTCTCTTGATGCATAAATCCTTTTTTCTGCCAAGCCCGTCTTACAACCTCTTGTTTTATTTTGAAATCGGAGAATCTTACCACCACCGAACGCGGGTGCGCTTCTGCCGCTGGCTTTGCGGCTAATGTACGATGGGCCTTTTCTATCTTCAAATCGGCGGTTTGTGGAATATCCAACTTCTCTCTCAATAAGGATTCCACGCATTCCGCCACTGTGTTGAAACTATCTTCAGCTCCTTCTTTCAGACCGTGAATTCTGATGTTATTTCGTCTCTGTCTTCCTTCTTGGTCGGTTAGCTTAGCCTCCAGCCTTGACTGTTTTCTGTGTAAATCCAGCATAGAATCTTCAAGCACTTTTACTCTTTCTTCAGCTTCAAAGATTCGGTTTTCGGCCTGGTCCATTCTGCTGTTCGTCCTTTTTAGTTCCTCTATGAATTCATGAAATTCGGCCCGAAATCGTCGTAATTCATCAAATAGCGATTTCAAGCTAATTTTTTTGTTAGCTAGGTCCAGCTCCTCGTCTCCTGAACGGAGGTCCTCGGGATCAGATTCTGCGGCCGCTGCGCGTCCTGACCTGGGGAATGTCAGTTTCTTCTGTTTTTGGTTAGGCATGGTGTTTTTGTCTTTTGATTTTTATTCTTCCAAAAATCCGTTAAGTCTGATTTTGAAGATGTTTTCCTTGGATTGGATCTGGGAGGTTCAGCGTTAAGTTGCTATCACCATGGCGTCCAGACCGGAAGTCCTAAACAAATGTTTTAATGCTCCTTTACCGTATTATGGATCTCTGTTAAAGAGGAAAGAGTCACCATACTGGGCTCTCTGACTAAGATTTGATTCTGTGGTTATCACAATGACAAAATTGGTTGGTTTACGGTCTTGTGAATTTAAATTAATGAGAGACTGTGTGAAAGCTGAGATTGTAATAAACAATGTATAGGTTAAGCGACCTTATGTGGACAGGCAGCTATGCAAATCACTACAGTAACACTTTAGCATTATCATTTTTTCTGTTTTGCTATTTATATTGGTGTGGCTGAGTAAAAGGAGCCATTCTGTTTATTCTCTAGCATGCTGAAAATAACTCACCAAATTTGAAAATAAAAAGCATCATTTATGGTGTTCACTTAGAGGAAATGACTAATGTCCAAAAAGACAAACAGATGTTGCTTTTGATGAATTCTTGGATCAAGTAATGCAAAAAAGACAAGTTCATGGTCATTTTTTACTTCAATTTTAAACTTAGAAAAGGAACTCAGAAAGTTCCAGTCTGCATTTCCCATTTAAACAATATATATTCTGTGAAATTTTTCCTTTAATGAAATGGAATAGGCTTAATGACTTGGTACACGGGATAACAGTCGTTACACTACAACACTTTTCTAGGATGACATAGTGCATGGGAAGCACCTTGTGGAATTTAAGCCCTCCAATTCCATCAATCAATCCTTTACCACTTATCCAGTCACAGGGACAGTAGTCTAAGCAGAGAAGACGGACTGCTGCCCAGCTGACATATCACCATGAGCAATTCTGCAGATAACTGGGAAGAGTTCACACCATTTACAATGAAGAGAGAAAGGATCTCTCCCATTGCAGCAAAAACATTAAAAAATAAGCTTGGGTCTTTTTCTAGATGTACAGGCAAAAAGAAACTTGAGCCGTGGGCCTCCCCCTATTCTATTTTTCAGGGTGGCACTGACACTGAACCCCTGTGCTGGTGGTGGTGGGGGAGACAGAGAGAGGCATGGGATGGGCTGGCTGCGGCAAGGGGAACATGATGTTTGTCATCAATCTGAACATCAGAGCCATTGGCAGAGGCAGTGTTGTGGACACCGGCAGTGGCGGGTCAGGGGAGGAGGACCTCACAGGCAGACCGCAAAATGTGACGAGCAGACCCAAAGCTAAGTACAGCAAATTATGCTAACAATGACATAACAAAGATCAATCTAACTGACTTTGATTTTAAAAATACAGCGTTCTACCTGAAGTGACATTGCAGGTCCGAGCCATTTCAATACAGCTTCATACCCAAGAATGGTATGACAGTATCACATTTCATACATGTGACAGGAATTCCGGTACTGAACTCACAGTGCCTGGTTTTCAGCCGAGCCAGGCTCGGCGACTGCAGGCCAGATCAACATTTAGGGCAAAAAAAAAAAAGAGACTGCATTCCTTGTGCAGAATGAAGTCCAAATTCAAATTAAGCAATATGTTCACTTTTCCATTAACAAAAAGAGTGAGACATGCACCTTCACAAACATGCACTTTCATAAATTCACAATTGCCTGTGGGCAACAGGAAAAGCACATGTAGGCCTGATGGCAATTGCAGAATTATTACAATAAATGCCAACTCACATTGCAACTCACAATAAATGCTAATGTAGAAGAGCTTGAAATAACGAGGCGATGTGATTTATAAACCAAAGTTTATTATCAGCTCTTCTAACAAGTCTCATCTAGGTGCAGCAGCAGAAGAAGTGAGAGAGCGAACACCTTCGGCTCCACGAACTTATACTTGCACATAACAAAAGACATGCATATCAAAAGCTGACATCCCTCACTATCTTAATCCCCTCTTTTGTCTTCGTACCCCTCCACCTGGCCCTGGGGGGTCAGGGCGACCTATCTGGTCTCCACCGCAGCGCCTCGGATGCTCTTTGATCTTCACTGGCAGTTGAGACCTTTGTCCTGTTCTGAGGTGTGAAGTTGCTTTACATATGTAATCACCAAACATTCTCACATGCTTATACATATGTAGGTTATGGGATATATGATTAATATAGACCACAGCCCCCCCCCCAAACGACTAAGAAAAGGGCAATAGAAAAATTCACAGTTTAAGATAATTATTATGACATACTAACTGCTACACCTCTTGACACAGAAGAAACTTTCCAGCAGCCATGCTCCTAAGAGAGTTCAGTGGTAATCATAACAGCATAGTAATATCACAAGTCAGTCCTAAACTGTTACAGCACAATTAGTGAACAACTGTTGAGTAGTTTGCATCAGTCCTTGTGCCGTCTGGGTTTTAATCTTCTCCCGAATCTGCTGTGGGTCTGCTTGGGCGTCCTGGTGGGACCTTCCTGTAAGGAATCTGCAGCTTGGGGAGGAGAGTGATTATTTGTTCCCTGCAGGGGGGCTGAGTCTTTTCTCTTGGGGGGTCTACCCCGCCGAGGTGCTCTCGCCAACCGTGCAGGTTCGTCTCTCAACAAGAAGGCAGGTTTAAGTCTGTCAATGCTGACTGTTTCTTTTCTATCCCCCAAATCAAGCACAAAATGTTTATCACCAGGTTCCAGCACTCTGAATGATCCATCGTATGGTGGGCGGAAGGTTGGTTTTAAAGCTTCATGCCTAACAAAAACGAATTCAGCGTTTTTTAAAGCTTGGGGGACAAAAACCCGTGGAAAACAGTGATGTGCCGGGCCGGGGAGAGAGTCCGGTCCGTTGCTGCCTAAAAACCTTGGGACTGGAAGATGCCCTGGCTCTGGGTTCTCTGGCAAAAATTCACCTGGGAGCCTGAGAGGTTGTGCAAAAACTAATTCTGCTGGGGAGGCGTCTAGATCCTCTTTAGGCGCAGCACGCAACCCCAATAAAACCCAGGGAAGTTTATTTACCCAATTTGTATCCGTTAGTGAGGCTCTGAGGGCGGCCTTTAAAGATCTGTGAAAACGCTCGCATAACCCATTAGCCTGAGGGTGATAAGCGGTGGTGCGGTGAATTGTCGCCCCTAAGCTGCTGGCCATGGCTGACCAAAGCTCCGAGACAAATTGAGGCCCCCTATCGGACGTGATGTCCGATGGGACGCCGAAACGTGCCACCCAGTTTGTCAAAAAAACGCGAGCAACTTCCTCCGCTGTGGTTGACGCCAGAGGGACTGCCTCCGGCCAGCGCGTGGTGCGGTCTATCATTGTTAACAGATGTGTGAAACCTTGGGAGGAAGGTAGTGGCCCCACGAGGTCGACATGAACGTGGTCGAACCTTCTAGCAGGGATTCGAAAAGGCTCTAGAGGGGCTTTTGTGTGTTTGTGTACTTTGGCGCGCTGACAAGAAATGTCAAGTCTTTGCCCATTCTTTTACGTTTTTACGCAGGCCAGGCCACACAAACTTTTCGGCGACCATTTTAACCGACGCGCGCACACCTGGGTGCGCGAGGGAGTGAATCGAGTCGAAAATACGGCGGCGCCATGCAGCTGGGACTAACGGGCGAGGTCGGCCGGTTGAGATGTCGCATATTAGGGGGGGCACACCATCGCGTAAACCCCTTTCCTCCAGGCTTAACCCTGTTGGTCCAGACAAGAGTGCGCGCACGTCCACGTCACTACTTTGTTCCTCCGCCATGGCTGCATAATCTATCCCTGCATGGATTGGGGCTGCGTATGTGTCCGCGTTGGCGAAGAGTTCTGCGGCTGAGGTAGTATAATCTGTCTCCTCGTGCTCTGGCGATGTCACAGTGCGAGAGAGGCAGTCTGCTACCACGTTAAGTTTGCCTGCCACATGTCGAATGCCTGTGGTGAACTCTGAAATCGCAGCTAGCTGTCTTTGTTGCCTGCCTGACCACGGTTCGGAAATTTTAGCCATCGCAAAGATGAGCGGTTTGTGGTCTACAAAAGCCGTGAAACGCCGCCCTTCCAACCAGAACTGGAAGTGGCGGATGGATAAATGAAGCGCTAGCAGCTCCCTGTCAAAACTGCTGTATTTACGCTCAGTTTGGTTTAGCGATTTGCTGAAGAATGCCAAAGGTTGCCAGATTCCGCTGACGTGTTGTTCTACAACTGCCCCTATGGCCAGGTCTGAAGCGTCTGTGGTTAGCGCAATGCGAGCCGAGGGATCGGGGTGAACCAACAATGTGGCATTAGCTAGGGCACTTTTTACTTCCGCGAAGGCGCGTTCGTGCTCCGGGGTCCATTCGACCGCGTTGGAAGGTTTTTGTTTTCTGAGTGCGTCATATAGGGGCTGCATGAGCTGAGGTGCGTGGGGGAGGAAACGGTTGTAAAAATTAACCATTCCCAAAAATTCTTGCAGCGATTTGACCGTTTGTGGCCGTGGGAAACTTTTTACTGCGTGAACTTTGTCTGGCAGTGGGACTGCCCCCTTCGGTGAAACTCTGTGTCCTAAAAAATCAATTTGTGACACGCCGAATTTGCATTTGGCTGGATTGATTATTAACCCGTGCTCTTCTAGTCTCTGAAAAACCGTAGTGAGATGCTGCTCGTGTTCTTCCTCAGACGAGCTGGCTACCAGCATATCGTCGAGGTAGACGAACACGAAGGGGAGGTCGCGTAATACCGCGTCCATCATCCGCTGAAAGATTTGAGCGGTGCCTTTGAGGCCGAAAGGCATCCGCAAAAATTCAAAAAGACCGAAGGGGGTTATTACAGCTGTTTTAGGAATGTCCTCTGCTCGAACTGGGACTTGATGATAGCCGCGGACCAGGTCTATTTTTGAAAAAATGCGCGCACCCGCCAGATGTAGTGAAAAATCTTGAATGTGAGGAATTGGGTAGCGGTCATGCGCTGTCGCATTATTTAATCTGCGGTAATCGCCGCACGGTCTTCAAGAACCGTCGGATTTCGGGACCATGTGAAGTGGTGACGCCCAGGGGCTTTTCGAGCACCTGATAATGCCTAATTTTTCAAGGGTGGTAAATTCGTCCCGAGCTACGGCGAGCTTGGTCGCGTCTAAGCGCCGAGCTTTGGCGAATACGGGTGGGCCCGTTGTGGGAATAAAGTGTTCGACCCCGTGTTTAGCCACTGTGGCTGAGAATTTGGGAATTGTGAGTGCTGGAAATTGGGTGAGGAGTTGATCAAACTTACCTCCTGCTGTGGTGACGCTGGCCTGCACGGGTGGTGGAGAAACTCGAGCTGAGCAGGGAATAGAAGCAAAGGACAGTGCATTAACCAAGCGTCTGTTCGCAGGATCAACTAATAACCCATGTGCACACAAAAAATCTGCGCCCAACAAGTTAAAACTCACCGCCGCTACAACAAATGTCCATCTGTAGTTGCGGCCGTGGATGCGGAGGGGCAGGCTCTTTTCGCCAAAAGTGTCGATGATGGAGCCATTGGCTGCCACCGCTCCATTGCCCCGGGTGCCCATGGCCCGGTCTGCCTGGAAGGGCATGACAAAACTTAGTTGAGCTCCCGTGTCGATAAGGAACTGCTTGCCGGTGTGTCCGTCCGTCACATATAAAAGCTTGCTTTTTTCGCCGAGAACCACCGCTGTTAACGGTTCTCGGCTTTGGCGTTTCCCGAGAACGTGAAATTTGCAGGGAGGAAGGCATTTGTAAGCCTTCTCAGCGAAGCGGTGATGGTAATAACAAACGTTGCTCCGTCTGTTACGTCTTGGCCGTGTCGCTGTCACCGCGGGCTGATTCTGCTCGGTGGTTTGTGGCTCCCCGTGGCTCCGGACATCAGCGTTGAGGTCTGCAGATGCTGCTGTGGGTGTCTGTTCCTTGCAGGCGTTGACGAGCCGGTGAGCTTCGTGAGCCAGCGTGCGGAAGTCCTGCTGGGTGCTGCATCGCATGTTGGCAAGCGTCCCTCTCATGTGTGGCGGCAGCATACTGAGGAATATGAATTGGAAGAGGAAGTTGTCATTGTCCTCTTCTTTAAGTTGCAGCAAGTCCTCCATGAGGGCTTTGGGTCTGCATCCTCTGTGGCCGTAGACCGCCAGGATCCTCTCGGCTCTCTCCTCGGCTGAGGGGACGAAATTTGCCACGATGGTCGCTTTCAGTTCTTTATATTTGTCCTGGGCCGGCGGCCGCTGGATTATGCTCCGCGCACATCTCGAAGTGGCGGCGTCGAGTTTGGCGACGATGTGATAGAACTTTGTATCATCAGCCGTGATGCCCGCAAGTGTAAACTGGGCTTCAGCTTGCTGAAACCACGAGGCGGGGTCTTCCTGCCAGAAGTCCGGCAGCTTGACGGTGACAGCGTTTGTGTGGACCGTCACTGATGTGTCCGCAGGGTGAGAGTGCCTTCCTTCGGCTCTCTCAGCGGCGCTGGTGCTCGGTTGAGCCCTCTCTATCACTTCTGCCATGGGGGAACGTCGTCCATCTGTTCCCCTGTCTGCATGGGCGCCGGCGTCTGCCTGGGTCGCCACAGATGAGTCGATCGTGGGGGAATGCCTCTGGTCCATCCTCGCGTCAGGGTCACCAGTGTAGAAGAGCTTGAAATAACGAGGCGATGTGATTTATAAACCAAAGTTTATTATCAGCTCCTCTAACAAGTCTCATCTAGGTGCAGCAGCAGAAGAAGTGAGAGAGCAAACACCTTCGGCTCCACGAACTTATACTTGCACATAACAAAAGACATGCATATCAAAAGCTGACATCCCTCACTATCTTAATCCCCTCTTTTGTCTTCGTACCCCTCCACCTGGCCCTGGGGGGTCAGGGCGACCTATCCGGTCTCCACCGCAGCGCCTCAGATGCTCTTTGATCTTCACTGGTGGTTGAGACCTTTGTCCTGTTCTGAGGTGTGAAGTCGCTTTACATATGTAATCACCAAACATTCTCACATGCTTATACATATGTAGGTTATGGGATATATGATTAATATAGACCACAGCTAACTCACATTGCAACTCACAATAAACTCACACTGACTCAGCAAATTTGTAAATTAGGTCAAGGAAAAACAATTACAATATAGACAGCTAGTCAGTAACATCGATCAGCTTATAACACAACACTTTTGATCTAAATTAACCACACGTAAATGTGCCACATGTATTAATGGCACAGACTGCATCTCTAAGGAAACTTCTTCTAACACAAAAACAAAGAAACTATCACACTGTTTCAGTAAGCCACCACTTTGATACATGGGGACTTCCATGTATCAAAGGGGGGTAGCACAATTATGTAATTATGTAAGAGCAAGAACAAGTAAACAATTAGTAAAAATAGATAATGAATAAAAATGATCAATAATGTAGGAAGGAAAAATATAGGTGAACCACTTTACAAATATCTCTGCAGCTTGGTAATGGAGTCACAACATTCACTAGGAGAAGTCAAATTTATATCAATAAATTTGCAGATATTTAACAAAATGATGTGTTGAAAAAAGAAAAAATATTTGCAGATTATTGTGGAAAAAGGTCCTAAGACTTTATAGGGCGGCAGTGGCTCAGGAGGTAGAGCAGGTCGTCCAATAACCACATGGTTGGTGGTTCGAATCCCGCTCTCCCCGGATATCCTGCTGTTGTGTCCCTGGGCAAGACACTTCATCCCTAATTGCTCCTGGTGGGTCTGGAAGCGCCATGTTAGGTAGCATGCTGCCATCAGTGTGTGAATGGGTGGATAGCAGGATCTGTAAAGTGCTTTGGTCATCAAGGGATGACAATAAAAAGTGCTATATAAGTGAATGCCATTTACCATATATAGGACAACAAAATAATAATAAAGTAAACTAATAAGGAAAAAGAAAAGCTGTAAATTTATGGGAAAGTTCCAAATGTCTAAGGAAAGTCCAATTTATGCTGATGAAGTTTATTATAAGACTCAATTTAAAATCTGTTACAAAGACAAAGCAAATTTTAACTCAGGCAAAACTTTACTCAATTATGAAAGAATAAAACAATGCTTAAGGGAATTCAAAGCAAAATAATTTGACCTTCCCTGCAAAAACTTATTCTTTTTAAAACCTTTGCATGGATTTCACTGAGTTAAATAAATGTGAAGGCAAAATATTGTTTAGTAATTATTGACATAGTTTCTAAATAGACAACGGCCTTCTCTTGCACTTATCCAAATACTGCTATGGTAGCACAGAAGCCCTTAACTGAAACAATATCAAGGTTTGAAATAGCTGAAGTGATTTACTCAGATAATGGAATACATTTTGTAAATCAAATCACATCACACTTGGGTACAGCACTTAACACTTGCCTGAAAAACCAGTTAGCTTACCAACCACAATCTATAGGATTAGCATGATGCAAAAATAGGATGATTAAAGAAGGCTTAGGAAAATAGTGACAAAGAAAATAGGAAAATGATGAATGGCAAACCCTACTTACTCTCACTGTTAAAGCCATTGAACTTAGGTGATGAGGAAGGGTTTTTGGTTGATTACATGTAAAGAATGTCAACTGACAGAGATGTTATCCATGCAGCCCTTCCCAGGAGGGACTGTGTGACGAAGGAGCTGCAGGAGGTGCACCCATCTTTTGGTCAAACCAAGGGATTTGGTCATATAAGAAGGAAAACTGGACCAATACTCCCTGGCAAGGAAAACACAAAGGTTATCCTGGTTACACCAACAGCTGTGAAAGCCGAAGGATGTGACTCTTGGGTACATTTAACGTTTTACCCCACTCGGAACCCTCAGCAAAGAGACTGCTTAATACACACTGCAAACTCATTAAAAAATCCTCAGCAAGTGACTGTTTAACCGTTTCTCTATACAAGTGTCAGCTGACGGTGCCCTTTGGTGTCCAGTAACGACTTGTATAGTGAAGTAACTGTTTGTTTATCATGGAGGGGCAAAATGCAAGAAAGAGAAGGTTGGCAACTGAAGGGTGCAGTTGGTATTGTTTCCTATTCATCCTCATCATTCTTGTGGTGACACTTTTGTTTTGGTTATTCTTAGTTGTTCCACTGTCTATACACCATAGAGCAGGATTCATTACACACACACCATGACTGGCTGGAAGCTCCAGGTTATCATGATCATGTTTATGCTGGCAATGTCCGGTGGAGATATGCTAATTACACAGCTAAATCAGCTAATTGCTTGAACTGTTATGCTCGTCCATTAATGCCACTATCAGCTCGGCAAATTATCTGTTACTGCTAAAATAATGGAGCTGCCACAGGCTGTCTGTTTCTTAAAAGAGGCTATGTACAGAAATAACACAACAAACATTATTTTAAATCACACCTGTCACAACACTTACCACTCCACTGATCGGAAACACGATGACACTCCTTACTCTGTGAAGGCAAGATTAATTTCATCAGGGAACTCCTCCTTTTGTCCAAAGGGAAGCAGTGATGTCCCTTTGGGCAGCTACCACTCTCTAAGTGTGCAATGCTTTACAGTGCATCTCCCCCCTGTACTGCCACCTGCTTGACCAATGAAGCGGGCAACAGTTGTCCTGAAGATCCTTTTGGTCATTATGTGGCCATAGGGCATACTCACACCTGCCCATGAAGCGGGCAGGTGTGAGTATGTGTGCCCATGTTCTTGCCACTGACCACATCCTCATTATGTTGGCAGGCCAGGTGGGCAGGGTGAAGAGAGATGCTTTCTTACCACAGGATGCCACCTTTGCACCCCATGGTGCCATTTGGGGCACAGATGTGCCAGAGCAGTTCAAGATAAAGAGCACAGGAGTGAAGTTTCTTCATTCACTGTTTCCTTGGGTGGGAGTGGGCAAGAACAACTTATGGATTGAAACACTTAACCCCTTGCACTCTGGTCAATTTTCCTAAAAACGCCAAAAAATAATGTGCCCAAAGTAAATCGAAAGCTGTTATTTAACCCTTTGCAGCATCTTCATGGGGTTGGTCTCATTTAAAAGAAAACACTTTGAATTTTTTGGCAAAAAAAAACATGATCTCTCTAAGTGCTCCGGCCACTGAGTTACAGTCATCTAAACATAGTGAACTTGAAGAAAATACATTTGGCCTGGGTGTTTTTTTGGATACAAATGCTTGCAAATAACACACAGCTTCAGATCCGGGCTGGAAAATGCATCAGAAATGTAGAACCAAGTGTTATCCAGCTGAGGTCCAAATTTTGTAACAATACCACAAAAAATGAATATTTTACACAGCTTTGTTCTCAGGTAGTTCCCAGGCGTTTTGGAACTGTGCCAAATTGTGCCAAATGGCACAGTTTGGAAAAACGTCTATAATTTTTGAATGATTCAACATAGAAGCTTCATTTTGGGCTCAAATGAAAGGACACATTCAGGGCTGTGTCTGTGTGTGTGTGTGTGTGGGGGGGGTTCTCCCCCCCACCCCCCTGCTACAGAGGACGGAGATCGGCCCTCGCTACATAACGGATTACACTCGGATGTGGCATGTTTCCACAGCAACGCTGTCACCGCGGCTCCCCCCCCCCCTCGCTACTGTGTGTGTGTGTGGGGGGGGGGGTTTGTCCCCCCCCATCGCTACAGAGGAGGGCCATCGGCCATCGCTACATGACGGAATAGACTCATATGGCTATGTGGCGACCGCTGCGCAGTTCAGCCCATGAACGCCCCCCCCACTCCTCTTCTGCAGCCGGGGGGGGGGGCCTTCACGGTCCAAACACGGCAAATGAACCATTTATCACGGCGCACGCACTTCGTACTTTGTGCGCCGTACAGTTGTAATTTACCGATCGGTCAAAAGTCATTTTTGGATTACAATTTTCGGGGATAAATAATAACTTAGCTTATAACACCTTACCTCTTCACAGCAGTGTCCTGGCGAACTTCTCTTCCCCATTGTCAGATGAACGCGACGCTGGTCCGCTCGTGGATCCCGGTCAAAACATAATTCCATTATTGCGGTTTTGGCGAATGATTTACGACCTTTGTCGTCGGCCTCCTTCGGTCTATGATGACGGAAGAGAATCCTAAACATCTATTCTGCTGGAATGAGTGCAGGTCGCACTTGTGGGTGTTCTCCATGCTGCTGGATCTGTAGCAGGTTCTTCCAGCGTCCTTTTTTTCCATCTGTGGCAGCAGTAAGTCTCTCTTCACCCAGCCCGAACTTCTGTGCTTCAATTGGCTCCTGCATTCACAGTAGGCGGGTCCTCCTTCCTCGGTTTTCATTCATTGGTTCTTCAAGGTTTCAGAAACCCAATTCAAGGCTCTTATTAGTCGAATGAGAGGTCAATCAGATGAACTAATCTGTTCGCGGCTGTGTCTGCAGCTTTTATTTTCAGTGCGCCACACCACCTACATCACCACCATCAGGATCATGCGTCCGAGAGGATGCATGATCCTCTGGCGTCCTAGGACGCAGAGACTTGCCCGCCCGCGGTACAACGGAGTGCAAAAGGTTAATTAAAGGCTATAATCATTTGTGAATTTTTCCTTATCTGCTTGGCCGGGTGAAAGGGAAGAAATGACGGCTATGAGGCTTATGATGACACAAAATAGAAAGGTTCTTGATCAATTTACTGCCGCCCGTGGGGGGTGTGGGTACTATTGTAGGTGATTATTGTTGTATTTTTATCACTGTCACTATCACTGATGCACAGAATTGATTAAGTTAGCTATTCTCTTCATGGAGAAGTCTCATCATGAATTTGTTAGTGATTTTTGTTGTCATAATTTTGGTCTTTTCCTGTATGATTCCTTGTATCCATAGTATGATGATGAGGATGGTAAAGGGGCAGTACCATCCTAAGGTGTGTGAGGTCTGAAGTATTGTTTTATCTGTTTTTCTTTTTCCACATCATTTTCACATTACTGTTTCTATTACATTACACATTATCATATCATTAATCGCTACATTCTTATTTTACACAGTTTAACTGATTTTGATTATATTTACACTTATTACACATATTCACTTTTATTGCTACACATTTTATCATAGCTTTTAGTTTAAACTACCTCACAAAATTGCTGCTAATCTGCCAACATACAACAACACATACACCCTTGCATATACATATCCTTTTATCACTATTATTCAATTTACTTTTCTTTATTATGACTTTGTTTATTTCTTTTGTTGTTTTTCTTTGAACTGTGATGCTTTATTAAGCATCAAGGGGGGAATGATAGAAATATTCCACATTATTCTATATTATTATTTTATATTTCCATGTCTGATATATAAATCTGTGATTTTATATTGATCAATTCTTCATGTGGCCTTCAGTATGCCCCAGAGTCAGTCTCTGTGTGAGTGTGACTGGGTCAGCAGAAAAATAATGATGATACGGATGTCATACTGTTTATCCTTGTTTTAGGATCATCCTGTTAGTTTCTTGTATGAATGACTCCCTAGTTTCTGGGAGATTAGACTATCTGTTGTTCTTCTTCTTCCGGCTTTCAGAGAGAGCAGACACATTTCTTCTCCTCTCCTCCTCCTCTCCTCCCTTCACTGATCCCAGCTTGCTGTGTCCTGTCTGTGTCTCGCTCTTCTTCTCGCTGCATCTCAATCCAAACGGAAAATTATGGAATTGGTGAGCTGGGCTTTAAATGCAATTGACACCACTTTTTCAAACAGAAAATCGGGCCCGGGGGAGCCCAAGTGTCCTGCAGGCACTTCGGCTGCGGATTATGTGAGAGACTCATGGGACAATTGGAAACTCATGTGTCTGTGTGATCTTTCGATTGAAGATGTGGAAGACATCTACCTGTTTGGCTTCATGATCACAGGATTTCTGCTGTTTGGCTTTGGAGTTTTCCTGATGTATCGGAAACTAAAGAAGTTGGAAAGAGCTAGTCAAAATGCGGACCCGGCGAAGCTCCTTCAACAATTCGACCAGTTGGGGAGGGCACTGATAGCGGCTAATGGCAAACTGAATCGGAAGGTGGGAAACATCTCGGAGTCACTGGGTGCTCTCCAGGGAATGATTTTAAAGCCTGTGAATGTTAATGTAAATTGCGATGCACAGAATCGCATAAGAGATGAAAATTCTATGCTCTAAGTGAACTGTGCTTATCAGGCCTTGATTCGGCGTCCTTAGGAGAACTCATTCCTCCAGGAGAAAAGATAAGGCAGAAGGGAGTTTTGGCTTTTCTCTAACCCAAACATTCTGATGTGCAGCAATCTGAACTCTCTATGGACAGCGTCATCATGTGACCAGCATGGAATTTTACCATCTGACATGCACTGAAGAGAGATGAACTCTGTGGTCATGTTATCTATGTTTAGGATACCATGGACATAACATCTAGTCGTTGCCTAGGAGAGGAATTTTGTTGTTCACCAGTAACTGATACTTCACACTGCATTCTCACTGTATCCATGAATATCACATGACTGACATACACACACTGGTCTCTCTCAAGTTGCTTTGTTAATGTGTGGAACTGTATCTTGTCTGCTAAGTGTGCAGTTAGAGTTTTTTTTTTCTATGTGATCACAATCTTGCTCACTTGAGCTCTATTTTGATAACTATGTTTTTTTCTCTCTGCCCAATGTGTCACCCCCTCCCCCTCTTTACACCCACTGTATGAGGCGCCTGTGGCTGCCGCGTCATTAGGGAGCGCTTAACATGAGCGCACCTTAATGTCAAGTAAAATTCCTTGTATGTGTAAGCATGCTTGGCAATAAAGTTCATTCTGATTCTGTTCTCCAGATGTACTGAGCTAGACTGTCAAGGATGTTCTCTTCCGCTTCCCATCAACACTGAGGACTATAAAACTTTGAGCAATGGATGTCTGATTCAGAAGTGTGTGTGCATGTAGACTCAGGCTACTGTCTGTATCGCTCTGGCCAGAGAAACAAATCTTCTCATATCTCAAGATTCTGCCTGATTTTTGACTCAGAATTACTTTAATCAAAAATAATATTAACACCGTCATATACACAATAGAGGGCAGCACGGTGGCAGAGTGGTTAGCACTGCGGCAGCACAGCAACTCACCCTTGGCCGGGGGATCCTGGGTTCAATCCCAGTCCCCGACCAACAGTGATCTATGTGGAGTTTGCATGTTCTCCCTGTGTCTGCGTGGGTTTACTCTGGGATTTCTCCGGTTTCCTGCCACATGCCAAAAACATGCAAGTTAGGTTAATTGGCATCAAAACTGGGGTTCTAAATTGTCCTTAGGTATGACTGTGAGAGTGAATGGTTGTCTGTCTCTGTGTTGGCCCTGCGATGGACTGACAATCTGTCCAGGGTGTACCCTGCATCTCGCCCAAAGATGCTGGGATAGGCTCCAGTCCCCCTGCAACCCGAAAAGGACTAAGCGGAAGAAGATGAATGAATATACACAATAGAACTGGCTACCTATGATGTATGCATGATGTCCTAGGATGCCTGCCTTGAAAACGGTGATCATGCTACTGCAAAACTTTGATGTAGACCATCAGCACTCGTGATGCCGTCATATAGACAACAGGACGATGCGGTCATATACACAATAGGACTGGCTACCAATATCATGTTGACATGGAAATCTCACTGTTTGAAGAAGAAAAAGACTGTTCAGAACTCCTTAGAAGAACTCCTTATACAAAGCTATAGAGTGAAGAAGAGGTTGCCAACCGAGAAGAATTCTGACTTTTGATACATAGAGTGATGTTTACTCAGTGAAGTACGTGGCGGTAAGGACTACAGCTCCTGACCAGATAGAGTGTTAATATAGAGAGAAGTATGTGGTGGTAATGCACCTGTAAGCTGGTTGCCAACTGCCAATCAAATCTAAAAGAAGGCATGATGTCAAATGATGTCCTACGATGCCTGCCTTGCAAATGGTCATCATGCTACTGCGAAACTTTGACTAACAAAATGGACAATGCAATGCCTCAAGATACATCATTGAACAAATACAGCCTCACCTGTTGGTTGCAACATCTGTGATTAGTGTCAATGCTGGATGCACTCTCCTCATTCCATGAAGCGCACTCACACCATCTGACATGTTGCCATTCATCTTGCTTTACAGCGCGTTGGTGTTTTCTGCACAACAGATTGCTTCAGCCATGCCCAATTCTACCTTGCCGTGAGCAGAGTTGCCAGATCAAGCACTCTTCGTTTTCTTGCTCAAGATGAAGAAACTAAGCAAAAGTGTCGCTTTCTGAGCAATGTTGTTTTAAAACAGGTGGCACAGTAAAAATGTGGAACCTTGAAGAATGGCAGTCTACACTACAAATCTGTAAAATGCCAAGCATAGCACTGATTTTATCCAGTTGCTCTGGTTTCTTGGTTTCTACGGGCATGCACGGGTCTGACACAACATGGTCCAAAGCCACTTTTTTGCTCAGATCGATTTTCAGGATCCTCTCCATGAACTGGAAATATGACGCACCAATCCCTCAACCAGTGGTCTGAATGAAGAAGAAGAAGAAAAAGACACACCAGATGGACAGCAATACAGTGAGGAGAACTGCTGCACGTCAGAAAAGATGCCGTGAAGATGAAACACCTCAGGTTTGAGCAGTATGCTGCAGGCATGACTGAACAACACAGCCGTCTGAGACAGGAGGACACCGTTCAGCACTGGGCATGCAGAAATACTTCGTTATACTTGGTTTCTACGGGCATGGACGGGTATGCACGGGTATGTACTAGTACCTTCAAATTTATCCACTTTCGTCCTCGTTGCCAAATGTTATGTCGGTAGCGGGAGCCGAAAGGAGGAGACCCAGTGTTGAGATGAGCACAAGTTTATTAACTGCTTAAACTCCCTCGATTCCGCAGGAGGGCACGTCTCAGTGCGCAATGAAAAAAAGTTGGGAATTCAAGGGTTTAAAAACCCTTGAATAACCAATGACCGAAAACCTAGCAAGAAGGACCAGCCCACCAACGACCGCGAATACAACGAGCCAATTGAAGATGAGCAATATGATGATGGATGTGTCGTTTAGCCAATCAATTTCTGAATTCAGTGATGCCCTACATGCCCTTGTTCCGTGTTTATATTTCCGGTAAAATGCCATGCGTTCCCGTGCGTAAAATCTCTTTTGACTGAGCCGCTGGGTGACGCGTGGTCCGACCTGTGCGTAAGGGAAACATTAGCCACTACTTTACTTGTTTTGAAAAACGGTTCACAAATTAAACCAAAAGCGCGTGCATGAAAGCATAGATGGCTTGACCGGGACGACGAATCAGTAAAAGAACAACGGAACGATTAAAAATCTCTAGCTCGTCTGACGATGAGGAACCTTGAGCACAGATATTCGCCAATGACAGTGCAGTTGTGGACAGGTAAGTGTTATAATCTAAATTATTCTTTATCGATAAAAATGGTAATAAAAATAACTTTTGACCAATCGGTAATTACAAGGGTCCCACATGGACACAAGTTTTTGTGTGCTGTGTTCCTCTGTAGCGGGGGGGGGGGGGTGTTTGTTACTCTGTATATTGCAGAAAAATGTAATAATTTTTTAGTATTATTTTTATTTCACGGTAGGCTATTTTTTCCTGTAAAAAAAGGAACTGTGCTGTGTATGTCTGGGTTTTTATGCCTTTGTTTAACTGTGTAAATGGGATCTGGTGAAATGGACCCCTGACCAAGTGAGCACACTAATGTGAGCACCCCAAGTAGACCCCGGTATCCAATCCATACAAGTACATTTTCAATCCAATGATTTACAAAGTGATTCATAATTTTCTAAAGCCTCATTCAGAACATTATAGTCCCACAGACTGGATTTTCATCTGGGGCAGCATTTAAATAAATCACTGGATGGAGAATGCACCTGTACATGTACAGATTGGATTCCGTGGTCCACTTGGGGTGCACACTTGGTCAGGGGTCCAGTTGACCTGTATCCATGTAAACTGGCGAGATAGTGAACTCTGGAAAAATTGGAGGGGGGAGGGTTGTTTTTGTGTATACTTTAGTGAAATGTAATAATTTTTTAGCATAATTTTTTTTTACACTGCAGGCTATATTTGCCTGTAAAAAAAAAAACAGGAACTGTGCTGTGTATGTCTGGGTTGTTACCCCTATGTTTTACTGTGTAAACTGCTGAGATAGTGAACTCTGGAACACAGTTTTCCAAACAGCACAGTTTTGCACAGTTCAACAACGCCTTGTTAAAACCAGAGAAAAAAGCTGTGTAATATATTCATTTTTTGTGGTATTGTTACAAAATTTTGACCTGAGCTTGATAACACTTGGTTCTACATTTCTCTTGTTTTACAGCCAGTATCTGACAGTTGTATGTTATTTGCAAGCATTTGTATCTAAAAAAAAAAAAAAAAAAAAAAACACCCAGGCGAACTTTATTTTCTTCAAATTCAGTACGTTTAGATGATTGTTACTCAGTGGCAGGAGCACTTAGAGAGATTATGACTGTTTTGCCAAAAACTTCAGTGTTTTCTTTTAAATGAGACCAACCCCATGAAGACGCTGCAAAGGGTTGAAGAACAGCTTTTGATTTACTTTGGGTGTTATTTTTAGGCTGTAACATAACGTGGAAAAGTGAAGTGCTGTGAATACTTTCCGGATGCACTATACTATGTAAAGGTAAAGCCAACTTTATTGTCATTCAATCCATACAGCCAATCATGTACAATAGAACAAAATTATGTTTCTCTTATCTACAATGTTAATCACATTTAGAATCAGAGTGGTTGCTGCCATGCAAGGCATTGCCACAAATTTCCCTCCTCTGTTCCATTATTGCTGACCACCAAGCTGGACGGCAGGAAGTTCTGCTTTTATATGGTCTTCGGCATGACCCAGCCAGGATTTGAACCCCGGCCTCCCAGGGTTGGGGCAAGTGCTCTACCAACTGAGGCACCACTCCGGTGTGCGCACACACACACACACTTTTAGTTAACAACTGGATGGATATTTCCAGGCTGGTGTACACAAAGAGCTTATATTTGGTGGTGCAAATATACAATGAATATACAGAGTATGGAGTGCAAAAGGAAAATGCAGAATAAAGGTCCCCATAATGTAACAAAGTAATGTCAGGTTGTTGGTGGTGCAAATATCCAATTAACACCCAGAGTTCAAGTACATAATGCAAGAAAGTTTTTTACCAAAGGGAATGACTGTGGATTTTGAATTTAACAGAATGATGGTCTGCAGAGAAGAAACTGTTCTTGAACCGAGCTGTTCGGGCATACAGTGACCTGTAGTGCTTACCAGAGGGGAAGGCTTTTAGAAATCGTCAAAACACTGATATTTTGTTTCCACTTGAAATACTGGTCCATCATTTAAGATGGACCTGAGGAGATGTGGATGAACATTTAAGAAATCCAATAAAATAATGTTCATCTGTGGTGATTTTAGTATTGATTTGATTGATAAATCCAAGCTATAAGATTGATCAATACTTTGTATGCCTAAGCCTACAGTATATCCTAAAATCATCAAACCCAGATTATCTCTCACTGTGGAACATTTATTGATAATATATTTTCTAACAGTTTAGACAATAATATAGTGAATGGAATTAATGTCAGTGAAGACCTACCAGATGACAGCAGCCATTTTAAAAAAGAAGTTACAGTATAAACAGATTAAAACAAAAAGGGCAAATCCTTTTTATTGCATCTAAAATATGACTGACTCAAGATACAATGACAACAAAAACATTAATAAACCTTACAACAAATTCTTAATATTTTTTTTACATCTGTGTATGACAAAAATTGGCCAATAAAATAATATAGTAGAAATCAAATACTATGATAAGTAGTGGATGTCTAAGGGATTATAAAATGGCTCTAGAAAGAAAAACAGAATTTATACAATACAGAACTAAAAAAGCAGAAAATAAACAATATAAAAAATAAATTAACCGATATGGCAATTTGTAAGAAGGAAGATTACAGTAAATTATTAGAAAATGATTTAAAAAAAAATATTAAAAGGTACAGACAGTATATTAAAAAACAATCAGAAATTACCCTCAACATTTAATTGAAAATGATATTAACAAGTGATTATGACAGTGAGTTTAAAGGTCTGATGACACGATTTTGACTTCATCTAATTTTGCTACACATAATTTCAATATGACAAAATAGGTCGGTCTGTGCGGTTCTAAGTCAAACAGGTTTTTTTTCACGCGAATATCCGACGTTTTCATGAGCACCACGTCACAGATTGTGTCAGTGGCTGGAAACCCCCCCGGCCATGTTGTGACATCAGCGACAGAACACAGCGCTTGGCTGCCCATTGTACACGCAGGATGGAAGCGGTAGAAAACATTGACGATGGTTCCAGCACATGTAGTCTGGAATTGGTTTGTGTTGTCCAATCTTCAGACGATTACAGTTCAGAAGAGTGTGGTGATAATGAAGAATCTGGGGGCATCACACCTTATAGGTTTGAGCCGTGCCAAGTGGGCATCGTGCCTAGCGAGTCAGACTCAGAGAGTGATGGTGGTGAGGCACACATGCCCGCTGCAGCAGCAGCGACAAACACACGGCAGGGGAACACCGAGTGGTATGCTTTTGTTACAGATATTGCAACAAATTATTTGTTCATAAATATAATCAGCGGGTAAAGCATCGGGTTTATTATGCATTATCTTTTGACTTCTTGTTGTTTTTATGTTTTGTACATGTGGTTTATGTGCCGTTTTGACCCACTTTCAGGTGGGCACTGTCCAAGATTTGCCGGTCCGACCACGCCCCCTCTCTCTTTGACAGTCAGCTGTTCATGGCTTGTGTGCATCATCTGCTGTGTTGTCAGCCAATATTGCCAACACTATCACAACATGTTAGCCACTCCACACAGCCATGGTTCTGTTGCGCCCCTTGAAGCGATGTCGGCCCTGGGGCACAACCGTGGTTAACGCGTCTCCTCTCCAAGTTCACTGGGCAATGTCAGCCCCGAATGCCAACTGTAAGTGTTTCTGTTTATTTTTGTAAGTCTTCACCTTTCTGGGAACTGTTGTCATCAGTCTTATGTTAAATACATGTGCTGTGATGAATCCTGCGTGTTAAACCGTTCATCCTTCCCCTCCTCATGCGCTCCTTGTCATGACCCTCCATGCGCTCTTACGCAGGGCACAGAGAGGGTGGATGAAATAATGAGAATTTACGTGCAGGGTTCACCACAGCACATTTAATACAGAAAGAGAGAATTCCCAAAAAGGTGAAGACGTACAAAAAACACAAACACACTTACTGATGGCGTTTGGGGGCCGGTATCGCCCAGCAAACGAATGAGAGGAGACGTGTTAGCCACAGGTGCATCCCATCGCTTCAAGGATGCACGAAAACCACGGCAAACATGGAGTGACTAACACGTTGTGAGAGTGCTGAAAATACTGGTAGACTAACAGCACAGATGACAATACTATGGACCAGCAGTGTGTGACTGGCAAACGGCTGCTAAGTACACGCACTGCTGATGATGGTGTGATGAGAAGCACCTGGGCGAGGACAGGGAAAGATGATCAGCGGGAGTGTGAATTAGCTGGTGATAATGATAGAGGGGACGTGGCCAGACCGGCGAGCTGTCAGCATGCGATCACAGAATGTAGGTCAAAGCTGCGCGTAAATCCATTCATCCTTCCCCTCCTCACGCGCTCCTCCTGCGTAAAAGCGCACGAGGAGCACACAAAGAGGCTTATGACAGTTGGAGCTGAAGCATGTGATGTGGTCTTTCATGGCCTGCTGTTTATCTAAGCCTGCGACACAACGCGAAGGCATAGCCGTAAAATTAAAACAAGAAACCAGAGAAACTGTCAGCTACAAAGCTGCTGTTATTCCCGTCAACAACACTGGCATCCGTTCTGTTGCTTACATCATGGTGGTGCCACCCTTCATTTGGTGGGCGGCACCACAATCCAGTCAGCAGCTGCGGTTTTTTGACGATAACTAGTTTATGCAGGCGCGGTTGTAAATATTATATTGATCATCGACAATGACTTTTGGGTTTACACAACATGCTAAAAAATGTCAAAATCGTGTCATCAGACCTTGAACAGATATTTTGTAACATTTAGGCCAAATTTGGCGGGATAAAAAATCCTTGATACAGTGACATCCACAGATAATAATGACATTGATTTTATAGAAAGAAATCCCAGTTCAATCTTTATGAACAGTTGAAGGAAAAATAAATTGGAGATGTTGATGTTAAAACAAAAACTGACTGTGATAACACAGATATGAAAGTGAAAAAGTTAATTGAGGAAAGAACTCACATTTCCTAACAAAATTAAAACTGCAAAAGTCATTCCATTACATAACTCTGGTGACAAATAATACCAAAAATACTGGCGGCTGCCAGTGGTACCCCTCAGCCTGTGGTTGAGATGTAGTGCAGATGGCAATTTAAGATAAGATAAGATAAGATAAGATAAGCCTTTATTAGTCCCACAATGGGGAAATTCCAGGATTGCAACAGCACAGGGATAGCAACACTCAGAGCAACAATCAGAAGGCAAGAAAAAAAAAACAAGCAAGCAAGAGCAGCTAATATACATATGTACATATTACTATAAAATATATATATACACACACACACACACACACACAGACACACAGTGCAGAGTAATTTGACTGTGACCTTGCAATCCCCAAACCATAGTAAGCGATCAGGGTAAACACGTGTACAGCGTTTGGTGGCCCTAGCTTTACTTGTTCTGTACCAATAGTTCATAAAGGACAATCGCCATGATCTTTGACCTTTTGCGCCCAAACCCATAGTCAGAGGTCAGAGTCTGAGAATGAACATGTGTACAATGTTTGGTGAGCCTAGGTGGTGTTGTTGAAATATCGTTTAAATAGCAATTTGACCTTGTAATTCCAAAACTATAGTCAGATGTCAGGGTGAACCTGTGCACAAAGTTTAGTGGCCCTAGTTTTACTCATTCTGTAGTAACAGGGCATAGGGAATATTAACATTGACCTTTCAACTTTTGACTCCAATCCCATAGTCAGAGGGCAGGGTCAAACCATCCAAGACTTGTCTTAGACAAGATGATATTGATTTGAAAAGGCTACGTCTTTCTTTCGTGGAGTTATGTTATAAGATTTAGGCTAAACTGACCTCTGAGTCGAGAGGTCACCCAAATCCGAACTCATCCAAAATTTTTCATAGATACACCCATGGTATCAATTTGAAAAGCCCACTTCATTTCTTTCTCTCGTCACCATGTTCACAAAGTAGGTGTTAACAGAATCTAGAATTAAATTTAAAATCCTTCTCCTCACGAAGATCTAAATAATCAGGCCCCTTGTGATTTAAAAGATCTGATAGTACCTCATCACTCTAACAGAGCACTACACCCCCAAAACGCAGAATTACTTGTAATACCCAGAATCTCTAAAAGTACAATGGGGAGCTTTCAGTTATCAGGCTCACGGGGGACTGCCTGATTGCTGGGGTCTTTCTGCAGTTGTGGGATATTTGCCCTACAATTTGAAAGTACTATGACAAGAGGGTTGCTGTGAAATGGTGCTATATATAAAAATAATTAAAAAAAAAACATTCCATCGATTAATAAACTGCTAAAATACACAAATGCAGAAAATGGCATCAAATACGTTTGCATTTTTTGGTGAGAGGACCCTCACCACAGTGCCCCTCCCCATTAAAAATTCTTACAATATCCATGCGTCCAGCACATTAAAGATTCAATTCAATTCAACTTTATTTCTATAGCGCCATTTCACAACAACAGTCATCTCATAGCACTATCAACTGTAGGGGGGAACCCCCACAGCTGCAGAAAGACCCCAGCAATCAGAGGATCCCCTGTGAGCAAGCACTTGGCGACGGCGGAGAGGAAAAACTCCCTTTTAACAGGAAGAAACCTCCAGCAGAACCAGGCTCAGGGAGGGGCAGTCATCTGCTGCGACTGGCTGGGGGGTGAGGGGATAGAGAAGAAGAAAAGAACAGACATGTAGAGAGCAAACAGCACGATGGGGACTCAATCTATGGGAGAGAACAAACAAATGTTAATGACCAGCAAAAAAAAAATATTTCATAGAGAGTGAGGAAAAGAGTGAGACCCAGTGCATTACTGGAGGTCCCCCGGCTGACGAAACCTATTAGCAGCATAACTAAGGGAGGGTTCAGAAACACATGATCCCTCCCTAATTGTAGGCTATATCAAAAAGGTAGGTTTTAGCCCTATTCTTAAAAACAGAGATCGAGTCTGACTCCCGAATCCAGATTGGCAGCTGATTCCACAGGAGAGGAGCTTGATAACTGAAGGCTCTGCCTCCCATTGTACTTTTGGAGATTCTAGGTATTTCAAGTAATCCTGCATTTTGGGAGCGTAGTGCTCTGTTAGGATAATACGGTAGTATCAGATCTTTTAAATAAAAAGGAGCCTGATTGTTTAGAGCTTTGTAAGTAAGAAGAAGGATTTTAAACTTAATTCTAAACTCTATGGGAAGCCAATGAAGGGAGGCCAGAACCGGAGAGATATGATCTCTCTTTCTAGTACCTGTTAAAACTCTTGCTGCAGCATTTTGGATCAGCTGAAGACTTTTTAAAGATGTTTTAGGACAGCCTGATAATAAAGAATTACAATAATCTAATCTCGAGCTAACAAAAGCATGGATCAGCTTCTCAGCATCACTCTGAGACAAGATGCTCCTAATCTTGGCAATATTACGCAAATGATAGAAGGCAGTCTTAGAAACAAATTTAATATGTGAATTGAAGGACAAATCCTGATCAAAAATAACTCCAAGGTTCCTCACAGAGCTATTAAGAGAAAGAGTAACCGCATCCAAACTGAAAGTTTGATTTGGAAAGGAATTTCTAAGGTTTTTTGGACCAACAAGAATGACTTCAGTCTTATCTGAATTTAATAGCAGGAAATTACAAGTCATCCAAGCTTTGATTTCCTGAAGACAGGCTTCTAACTTGGCTAATTGATTACTATCATCTGGCTTCATTGACAGGTATAATTGTGTGTCATCTGCATAACAATGAAAATGTATACAGTGCTTTCTAATAATGTTGCCTAACGGAAGCATATATAAACTAAAAAGAGTAGGGCCTAGCACAGATCCCTGTGGAACTCCATGACTAAGCTTTGAGTTGAAAGAAAACTCATTATTTACATGAACAAACTGGAACCTATCAGATAAATAAGATCTAAACCATTGCAACGAAGTTCCATTAAGTCCAACATAGTGTTCTAATCTATCAAGTAGAATATTATGATCGATAGTATCAAAAGCTGCACTAAGGTCTAAAAGGACAAGTACAGAAACTAGTCCATTATCAGATGCAATGAGGAGGTCGTTAGTGACCTTCGCTAAGGCTGTTTCAGTACTATGATGGATTCTAAACCCAGATTGAAACTCTTCAAGTAAACCATTTCCCTGCAGGTGGTCAAATAATTGCGTAGCAACAACTCTTTCTAAGATTTTTGAAATGAAAGAGAGATTAGAGATTGGTCTATAGTTAGCTAAAGCTCCTGGATCTAGCGTTGGCTTTTTGAGTAAGGGTTTAATTACAGCCGTTTTAAAAGCCTGCGGTACATGGCCTAAAGTTAATGAAGAATTGATTATATGAAGAATAAAGCTACCAACAAGTGGGAAGACTTCTTTAAATAACCTGGTAGGAATAGGGTCTAAAAGACAAGTTGAAGGTTTGGATGAGGAAACTATTTTATCTAACTCACAAAGGTCGATTGGAGTAAACTCATCAAGACAGAGATCAATAGAAGGAGTTGTAGTAGTTACAGTATTTAAGTTAACTGTGGGAAGAATTTGATTGATTTTATCTCTGATGGATGAAATTTTATTATTAAAAAAGTCCTGACTAGTAAGCTCTAAGGGAATGCTAGGATTGACAGAGTCCTGACTCTTTGTCAACCTGGCTACAGTACTGAAAAGAAACCTGGGATTATTCTTGTTCTCTTCTATTAATGCAGAGTAATAACTCGTTCTAGCTTTTCTAAGAGATTTTTTATAAATTAAAAGATGATTTCTCCAAGCTAAATAAATTTCATCTAAATTAGTAGAGCGCCATTTTCTTTCTAATTGACGAGTCTTCTGTTTTAAGCTACGAGTTTCTGTGTTGAATCAAGGAGTTAGAAATCTCTGATTAGACTTTTTCTTTTTTAAGGGGGCCACCAAGTCTAGAGTCTGATGCAGAGAAGCTGAAACACTATCCACCATGTTATCAATTACAGAAGGAGCAAGCTGTCTATAGCTTATTTCCGTTGTGTTGACACATGGCATAGACGAAACAATCTGCATAAATTTGGTAACAGCATCATCTGAGAGGCACCTACTGTAATAATATTTTTCTTTAGGAGCCAAATAGTCAGAAATAGTAAAATCAAAGGTTAACAGACAATGGTCTGACAGTACAAGGTTATGAGGAGACACTACAAGATTTTCTATTTCTATGCCATATGTCAGAACAAGGTCCAATGTATGGTGGAGGTAATGAGTAGAATTTCCTACTTTCTGAGAAAACCCAATCGAATCTAATATTGAATTGAACGCCACATTAAGGCAGTCACTATCTACATCCACATGTATATTAAAGTCCCCTACTATAATTATTCTATCAGATTTCAGCACTAAATCAGCTAAGAAATCAGCAAATTCAGATAAAAATTCTAAGTAGGTTGATGGGGGACGATAAACTATGGCAAATAAAATTGGGTTTAACCTAAAATTGCTAAAGTGCCCAATACTGAGGACCAGGCCCTCGAAGGAATTATAACATGTTTTTTGCTTTACATTAACTAGTAATTTGGAATGGTAAATTGTTGCTACTCCTCCTCCACGACCAGAACTTCTGGGATTTTGACAGTTTAAATAACCAGAGGGAGTTGATTCATTTAAACCAACATAATCCTCTTGCCCTAACCAAGTCTCTGTAAGGGAAATTAAATCAATCTGATGATCAATTAACAAATCATGGACTAACAGAGACTTGGGAGTTAGAGACCTAATATTTAATAAACCACATTTAATTTTTAAATTATGAGGAGGAACAGAGGCCAAATCATTCAATTTAGAGGCTTTATGTTTAATTTGAGTTTTACCAATATTTTGCTTTATCACTTTGGGATGCTTATACATTATATTTTTATTTACTTTGGATGGAGCAGACAACGATTCTCTGATGGGGAAGACAGGGGCTAAGTTGAGGGGTGGCGAATGAAGAGGAGCTGCAGAGAGGCGTGTAAGACTGCGACTCTGCTTCCTGGTCCCAACTCTGAGTAGTCAGGGTTTTGGATAAGATGCATGCTCACCCTGCTTGCCCACCATGCATGCTCACCCTGCTTATAAGATAAGCAGGGTGAGTATGCAGATGATTCAAGGATGTTCTAACCAAGCTGATTTATATTTACAGCCTCAACAATTCGAACATTTCATTCACACAACAGAGACTTAAACCTGAAAATAAACACATACGTACATACATTACTGGTCTACGTCACCTCAACTGTGAGTTCTCACATGGCAAATCAAGCTAAAATCAATGAAGAATTTCTGGTATATTTTACAAAACTAAGGCTTCTCACCGTTTTATTTATTTGCATCACATATCATTACAAGTACAATGGGCTCCAACCAGGGGTCTATGGTTACACTGTAAATCAAAAAGCTTTGTATCCGAGGGCTCTCTTCAAGATGGAGACTGTTCCTCTGATTGCTGAGATCTGTATTTCACAGATGCTAGGGCAGCCGGGGATCACCTGTAGATATTTTTTCAGGTTCTTCTTCACCATCCCAGTTGCTCCCACCACCACAGGTATAATATCTGCTTCCTGCAGTTTCCAGGTGCTCCTTAGGTCGAGATCTTGATATTTTGGTATTTTTTCCTCTCTTTCTGCCCTATTGAGGCCGTAGTTGTTTGGTATGGTTACATCTATTAATTTTGCAGTTTTGTCCTTTTTGTCCAAGATAACAATGTCCGGTTTTATTGCTCCTCCTTCTATGTGTCTTCCAGTTGGGATTTCCTTGTCATAAAAGATGGTAATATCGCCATTGGAGCTGACTGGCTCTGGATCGTGCTCCCATACTGGTCCTTCTACTTTTATTTTAAATTCTTTGCATATTTTCCAGTGTATATAAAAGCAGATCTTGTTGTGGCGAGCAGTGTAGTGTCCATCGGCCGTGAGGACCTGGCAGCCAGAGAGTAGGTGGCTTACACTCTCCACCGCTGCATGACAGAATCGACATTTGTCACTCTGTGACAGTCCTGCCATTTTTTTAAAGCCATTAGTCAAAAGTCCCTGGTCTTGTGCTCCCACCACTAGTCTCTCCTCGTCGTACCCCAGATCTCCAGTTCCTGATCCAGCGCAATGTCTCTTCCCTAACAATATATTACTGGTGCATTCCAAATAAGAGTATAGGTAGGAATAATAGTATAGAGTGGAAAAAACTGAAAATTTTATTAAGAGTATAGGGCATAATAATAGTATAGGCTGGAAATTTGTTAAAATTTCAATAAAAGTATAGGTGCGCAATAATAGTATAGGGACGCACAATACATACAAAGTTAAATAATGTTCATAATTATGTCTGAGATATTGAAATATCTACAAAATTAAAAGAAACCACCTTCTGAATTGGTTTTATTTCTTTTGAAAGTATTGTATGAACAATTTATCAGAGGAACATTAATAGCAATTTAAAATTTACCAAATTTAATGGTGAAGTTTAAACATTTGAAAAAAAAATAATACAACAAATGTACCAGTATATTCATAATATTGCAAATCAGCTTACTAATACTTGCTACCTGCCAAAAATATGAGGATTTAGTTTACAAATATATATATTTACTTTATAATTAAACAATATAGCATATAATGATTTTATTGTTGATTAATAGGGTAGTAGGGTTCACATACAGACATATTATTAAACTTCTTTGTTTCCTTATTGTACTTCTAGTTCAGATACATGTATGTTACCAGTAAATGTTACCAGTGAATGTATCAGTAATCAGAATCAAAATCAGAATCAGCTTTATTGGCCAAGTATGCACAACACATACAAGGAATTTGACTTCAACTTTGACTTAATGGTAGATGAAGATACATCTTTGCACTAATGCAGTACAAGCATTTGTACTGGCATCTGTTTGAATTGAATGAATTGAACTAGCCACCATAATACAAATGTACACAATTTATGGTCAACTGCATTTTCAGTCAGTATCTCTCTATGTTGTTCAATACTAGTATGCTATGTTTTGCTTCATGCCTAGAAATGAGCTACAATTTTTGGATGATATCTTCTGCTTTCTGGATATCTTCATCTCTGACACAGAATAGTATACGTCGTCTTGAGCTGCCTTGTGGAACATACACTGGATTGCTGCAGACACACAAGGCCCGGGCCACCCGGGCACATGGCATGACGACATGTAGACTGTTTTGTAAACAACCGGCACGTGTATCCCGAACACAGCCGAGATAATACGGAAATAAAGGAAGTGCCTCCGACAGCTTTTTCAGCCAATTACGAGGAGTGATTTATGGCACTTTTTCACGAGCCCCGCTCAGCCTCGGTCTGAGAACAGGACTCGGGTCGGCGCAACTCCATTGTCCCTTGATTGGTTTTCAACATTACTGCAGACAGCCAGCGGCTGGGTGGGATGTCTTAACAGCAAGGCGGCGCCACACTCTCGTGACGTGAAGCGCGCGACCCAAACAAACAACATGGCTGCTCTACAAGGCCTGCTGCTTAGTACACACACACACTTGAAAAAATATATACATACGAGTGCCACACTTCAATCGGTAAAGCTTTGAATAAATCTCGAAAAAATGTCCATGTCAAAGCTGGCGCGGACCCCGAAAATGCACACGCTTTGTGCAACGCAACCCTCTGGTTTGGACAGACTCGCTGGTGTCCTGATGGCAACGAACGCAGCACCCGGCGGTGAGTCTCCGACGACAAGCGAACGCAGCAGCCTGACTGATCTGCCCTCCCTTCCGCTTCAGGGAGACTTACAACGCAGAGTTTCAAGGCAAAACTCTCCGGAGAACACCCACGACTGGGACCTACGTTCAGGTCCACGCGTTCTGATAAGCACATAGACCCAAATAAAACCGTATAGGGTGACATAGGGAATATCCCAATAAGCGTATAGACCCAAATAATACCGTATAGGGCTGCATTTTTGGGCAAAATAAATACCCGTACATGTACGGGTATTTGGAATGCACCAGTAATCCCTATTGAGTTCCTCCTGAAAGCGCCCTGCTCGCTTATCTTGTTCCCATCTTTCTTTTCTTTCCTCCTGTGTCCTTTTGCTGTATTTTTCCCTCTTTTTTCTAGTTATTTTTGTTGCTGGGTTTTGTTGACTGGCTTTTATGTTATCTAATAAATCTCCTACAAAGGCTTCAGTTTGTTTAGTTATGGATGTGTGATGACTAAGGGTTTCATGGTGTTGGGTGACTTGTTCCATTGTCTCGTCATTTGAGCTTTTTAGGTATTGACCAATGCTTATTATTGTCGCCCTGTAGGCCTGGTTTATTTCAATTAGGCCCAGCCCTCCCTCTTTACGGGGTATATATATCCTATCTAAGCATTGATTTCTATATGTTACCTTGTGCAGGGTCAGGGTCTTCCTGGTCCGAACATCCAGCTTGTCCAGTTGCCCCTGTGGCCAGTCTATCACCCCAAATCCATATGTGACAACTGGTACTGCCAACTGGTTTATTGCAGTTTTTTTTTATTTTTAGGTGTTAAGTTTGATTTACAGATTTTCTTTAGGCAATGTTGGTATTCTTTTTTGATTATTTCCCTCATTTTCTTATGTTCAATAGTTGTGTTCTCCTCTATGCCCAGATATTTATATGCTGATTCATCTGCCAGGTCTTTGATGTGCTTATTGTCAACTATTTGGATGTTCTCTGATGCTGTTTTCTTTCCTTTTTATATTGTACATTTTACGCATTTCCTTCCATCCATCCATCTTCTTCGTCTACCCGAAAAGGATTCTGCGCATTTGTTAAGTCCAAATTCCATGCAGATGTCTTTTGAGAACATGTGAACAGTACTGACAAGTTGATTCAGTTTCTGTTCAGATTCTGCATAGAGCTTGAGGTCGTCCATATAGAGCAGATGACTCACTCTCTTGTTCCCTTTTCTTGTTCTGCCTTTGCTTAAATCATACCCAATATCAAGATCTGATAGAATTTTGCTTAAGGGGTCAATACACAGACCAAAGAGCAATGGCGAGAGGCTGTCCCCCTGGAATATTCCTGGTTGGATCCTGATGTCTGGTATTGTTATTTGCCCTTCTTTATGGTTAAGTGTCATTGTGGTTTTCCACTTAGCCATCTGGACCTCCAGAAAAGTTAACCTCTGGGTTGATGTTATACAGCTCCAGAAAGTGTATTATCCAGGAATGGGGGACGCCGTGGAATGCCTTTTTGTAATCTATCCACGCCATGCTTAAGTTTCTCTCATGCTTCTTGCAGTCTTCCAAGATGGTTTTGTTAATGAGCAGTTGTTCTTTGGCTCCCAGCTTATTTCTTATGCAGCCTTTTTGCTGTGGTTGTAAGTAGTTTCCTGTATCCAGATGTTCATAGATGGTCTCAGTAATGAGTCCTGTGAGCCATTTGTATGTGGTGGGGAGGCAATAGATTGGTCTGTAATTTATTAACTTGTTGGGTTTCAGGGCTCTTGGGCAGGAGTATGGTATTTCCATATGTGAGCCACTCTGGTGCTTCTTCTCCCCTAACAAGTCGGCTAAATGCCTCTGCGTAGTGTTTGTGTAGTGCTGTCATCTTTTTGAGCCAGAAGTTTGGTATTTTATCTATTCCAGGGGATCTGAAGTTGAGATATTTCCTGATTTTTTTCTTCAGCAGTTTCTTCTGTGATTTTTAATGAGGGCATCTGTCGTTTTCCTTTATTTTTTAATCAGCAATAGTTTGAATCCAATTATTACTTTGATGTTGTACTGGGTCCTCAAACAGGTTTCTCCAGAATGTTTCCAGCTGGGTTTTTTCAGGAGGTACCTCTACTTCTATAGTTCCTTCTGCAAGCTTCCTGTAGACTTGTTTTGGGTTTTCTGCCAATAATTTATTTATCAATTTTGATTTCTTTCTGCTCTATTGAGGCCATAGTCGTATGGTAAGGTTACATCTATTAATTTGGCAGTTTTGTCCTTTTTGTCCAAAATAATGTCCGGTTTAATTGCTTCTCCTATGTGTCTTCCAGTTGGGATTTCCTTGTCAAAAAAAGATAGTAATCTCTCTGTTGGAGCTGACTGGCTCTGGATTGTGCTCCCATACTGGTCCTTTTACTTCTATTTTAAATTCTTTGCACACTGAACTGTATGGATTCTCATGTGAGTTTTCAAAGTACTACAACGCTTAAATCTTTGCCCACATGTTTCACAAGAAAATGGCTTTTCAACTGTGTGGATTATCATATGAGTTTTCAAAGAACTACTTTGAGTAAATCTTCGCCCACATGTTTCACAAGAAAAAGGCTTCTCACCTGTGTGGATTCTCATATGAGTTTTCAAATAACTACTTTGATTAAATCTTTTCCCACAAGTTTCACAAGAAAATGGCTTTGCATCTGTGTGGATATTCATATGATTTTTCAAAGTACTATGTTGAATAAATCTTTGTCCACATGTTTTACAAGAAAATGGCTTCTCACCTGTGTGGATTCTCATGTGAGTTTTCAAGTTACTACGGTTACAAAAATTCTGCCCACATGTTTCACAGGAAAATGGCTTCTCACCTGTGTGGACTCTCATGTGAGTTTTCAATTTACTACGATCAGTGAAACTATGCCCACATGTTTCACAGGAAAATGGCTTCTCACCAGTGTGAACTCTGTTGTGAAATTTCAACCTACTACGCTCACTAAAACTTCGCCCACATGTTTCACAAGAAAACTTATCACCTGTGTGAATTCTCCTGTGTTTTCTCAAAATGCTCGGTCGATCAAAACTTTGCCCACAAGTTCTACAAGAAAATGCTTTTTCACTTGTGTGGGTTCTCATGTGAGTTTTCAAATTACTATTATGGGTAAACCTTTGCCCGCATGTTTCACAACAAAATGGCCTCTCACCTGTATGAATTCTCATATGTGTCTTCAAATTACCATAATCATTAAATCTTTGCCCACATGTTCCACAAGAAAATGGCTTTTCACCTGTGTGAATTCTCTCATGAACTGATAAATTGCCTTTCCGTCTGAATTTTTTCCCACACATACTACAAACATGTGGCTTATCCACTGTGTGACATTTTTTCTTATCAGATCCATTTATCAAGTCTTCACCATTATCAGAACATTTTACAGACTTTTCACCTGTGCCAGTATCACAATGATTCTCTGATATAGAGTTGCTGTCTACATTGCTACCGTCACTTATCTTTCTGTGAAGTCTCTTCTTTGGCTTTGGTTCTTCATGTTTAATTGATCCGAGGTTTACATTCTCACCTGCTCCCTGGCCTTGGCTCTCAGTGTCAGGAGAGTTGTGAGAGAGGAGCTGCTCACTGTTTGATTCAGTTTTAGTGTCGTCACTGTCCTCATCAGTTGGAGTCACCATGAAAAAAACAGTTTCTTGTTTCAGTCCAAAGTGCTCTTCCTCCTGACTGGAACAGTGTTGTTTTTCTTCTTCCTCTTGAACATGTACAGCATCTTGTTCCTCCTGGACAAGACTTGAGTTCCTCTCCTGGTTCCAGAGCGGCAGGACAGTAAGAACCTCCTCCTCCTCCTTGTAATAATGTAGCTGTGTAGCATCTGTAGGGACAAAGAGAACACAAAGATGCTAGTAATAGAAAAACTAGAAAGAATAACAAAGAACGCACTGGAGGGTAATCAATATCCAAGAACCTTCCCTGTGGTAATTACAGCAATGATGAATCCATTTCAGATTCAATGAAAGAACCTTATGGCCCTTTTCCACTAGTACCTACTCAGCCCTACTCACCTCGACTCTACTCAGTTTGTAAGATTTTCCATTAGCACCTGGTACCAGATCATTTTTTGGGACCTACATCAGCGAGGTTCCAACTGTGCTGAGTCGAGCTGAAAATGTGATGTCAACAGACTGCAGGCCACTGATTGGCCAAACATCAGTGGATGAGAGTGACGTCCTCATAAGATTCAAAACTGCCATTTGTAAATTCGGCTGTGAGTTTTTATTATTTCTATGATAATCAACAAAATAAATGGCTACACACAAATCAACACAGTCACAAAACGCTCACCATCTTCCCCATGAGCAGCCATCAGCTCAGAGACCTCCTGGTATTTTATTTTGGAATGCTCCGCCGGCACCGGGGCTGAAAAGTTCATAGGCTGAAAAATTCACATCATGGTTAAATTTGACCAAATATGGTTATTTTTTCAAGTCTCCCCATCGGTGCGCACAGTTCTTCCTTTGGTGTTGCAGTGCTTGGACCCCTACACTTGAAAAATAAACTACCTTTGGTCAAATTTGACAACTACGAACTTTTCAGCCCCACCGGCCCTACTGCGGTGGAGTGACCTGAAATTTAAAAAAAAAGTATACCAAGAGGTCTTCGAGCTGATGGCTGCTCACGGGGAAGATGGCGAGTGTTTTGTGATTTTAAGCATCTTTTACATTATTTATCAGTGAAAACGTCAGCATGTAAACAACATAACGGTATAACGGGCCACCTTCCTGTAATGAACCCACCCACTTGAGGTGGTACTCAGTTGTAATGGAAAACCAACCACACCGTGTCGAGCCAAGTAGAGCTGAAGCGAGTCGGGCTGAGTAGGTGCAAGTGGAAAAGGGGCTTTTGTGATGAAGCTTACATACTCCAAGCATCTCCATGGCCCTCACAGGAGACCCCTCACATCCCGCCCACCACCTGTTTGACTTGCTTCACTCTGGACGACGGTTCAGATCGATCAGGTCCCACACCTCCAGCCTGACAAACAGTTTCTTCCCCTGGGCCATCCAGACTGCAAACAGTCAGAGGCCCCACCCCCGTCCCTCCACACGCTCACATGCACAGAACTGAGGACCTTTTAATCATCACTATAACTCACCTGTTTTTGCACTCCTTACCTTCATGTATATTGACCCATCCGTGAAATCACGACTGTACATATTTTCCATAATCATTGGGCCATTTTACTCTTATATGTTCTGCACTCTGCACCCTTATGTACATAGTTCCACCCGCGAAGCCACGACCGTACCTGTGTATATACCCATGGGCTATTTATTATTTTTACTTTTATTTTTACTTCAGTCATATGGTTAATCATGTGCTCTGATAGATAGTTTATTTGACAGGGACAGTGCAATAAACATAGACAATTAATCAATGACAATCAATCTGATGTGTTGCACATGGAGTGTATAGCTATTAGCTAATTTGCAACTCTTGTCCCTGGATGGGCTTTAGAAAAGAGAATCAAGTAAAGAAAAGAAAAGAAATAAAGAAAATACACAATAACCACATACATCAATGCAAAAAGATTATAAATATACAATTATAAATATTATAAATACTATAAATACACAATTATAAGTATTATAAATATTATAAATGCACAAATATAACAACCTGACTCACATTTGCCTATTTCAGGCCTCCCTCCCTTCGTCACTCACTATAAACAAACACATTCATTCCTTCCCTTCATTCACTCTCACCTTGTAGACAATCAATTCATACATGAGTACATTCTTGTTTATTTTTCAGCCAGTTTTTAACCTTTTTAGTGAATGTTTTAAAGTCCGTTATTATTTTAATTTCATTTGGCATTGTGTTCCAGATGTGACTGCCCTTTATAGAGAATGCTGTTTGTCCAAATGTGGTTCTGCGGTGGAATATTTTACAGTTATTGTTAACAGAACTCCTGGTGGCTCTGCTGCTGTCCTGTCTTTGAATGAAACCAGCAAGTGGCTCGGGTGCTGATTTATGGAGACATTTGAACGTTAATTTCAGAAAACAGAGGTCAATGAAACTCTCAAAACTCAATAGGTTGTATTTTTTTAAAACATTACAGTGGTGCCACCTAATGGGCTTTTTGTCCAAGATTTTTAGGGTTTGATTATATAATGAACCTATATGTCTTATTGTGGAAGGGGCTGCTTGAGCCCAGACTGTCAAACAGTATGATATATGAGAAAAAACCATAGAATGCATATACAGTACAGCTGCTTCGTAAGGTATGTAATATCTAATTAATTTAAAGCAGTTCAGATTTTTTTTTACTGTTTTTGAAATTTTCTTTATATGAAGATTGAATTTGAGTTGAGGATCTAGTACAATGCCAAGGTATTTGAATTCTGTAGCTAAACTGATGTCATGATCATGTATATTAACTTTAAAACGTTGCAGGTTACATTTTTTGATTGAAAAGCACATTGAGACCGTTTTCTGAAGGTTTAGCAATAGATGGTTCTGGAAGAGCCACTCTTGGACATCAACCATACTTGTAGACAGTACATCTGCAGCCTGTGCTGGAGTCTTGGCAGCTGTGTAAATAACTGCATCATCTGCATAAAGTTGGCATGTTGCAGCTGAGCAGTGTAACGGCAAGTCATTAATAAAAATGCTGAAAAGTAATGGACCAAGAATGGACCCTTGTGGGATACCCATGCGGTTGTTAGGTTAATTGGCTGTTCTAAATTGTCCCTAGATATTTGTTTCCTATAGGCCCTTAGAATAAAGGGTTAGTATTAATGAAAGTGCTTTGAGTGGTCTTTGTGACTAGAAAAGCGCTATATAAGTGCAGGTTAGTTAGTTAGTTGTTTAAGAATGAGGATTTATCCTGGTGAACTTTTACGCACTGTTCTCTATTCTGGAGATAAGATGCAAACCATTCTAATGTATCTGGGGAGAAGTTAAAAGTTACCATTTTGGATAAAAGCAAACTGTGGTTTACAGTATCGAAAGCCTTTTTGAGATCTAGAAAAAAAGCTCCTACCACATTACCCCTGTCCAAGGACTGTTTGACGTTTTCAATAAGGCAACAATTTGCTGTTTCTGTTGAGTATCCTGGTCTAAAACCAAATTGATGTGGATGAAGGAGTTGACTGTCTTGTAAGTAGTCTATCAGCTGTGTAGCTACAACAGTGGCTGCAACAGTTTTATTTCATATTCTTCTCACTTACTTTATTGCACAGTAGCCTGGTGGAGAACCCACAAGTTTGCTGTGCTGTACAACTGTACAATGACAATAAAGCCTATTCTATTCTATCTGTATATCAGAGGCCCCCAATGACATTTGTGATCAACATAAATTGGCTGGGAAAAAAATAAGTCCTCCTTCCTCAAAATGAAACCCCCCATTTGAGTCAAAGCTTCTGTATAAAATTAAATTAAATCACCCTTCTTGTCATTCAACCGTACAACCAGTCATGTACAGCAGAACGAGATTGTGCTTTACCTATCTACAGTGTAAATCACACACACCCCAAATGCAGAATCAGAGGGCCGCTGCCATGCAAGGCGCCGCCACAGAGTTCCCTCCTCCATTCCATTTATCGCTGAGCACCAAGCTGGATGGCAGGAAGTTCCACTTTTATATGGTCTTCGGCATGACCCGGCCGGGATTTGAACCCCTGCCTCCTGGGTGTGGGGCGGATGCTCTACCAACTGAGCCACCACTCCGGTAAAAGGAAGTCAATCTGATCAGAAACATAAAAGCTGCACTGGTGACAACATAAAATGGAGGAAAGTACACCCCCCCCCAAAAAAAAAATAAGTGGAACATCTCACTACAAGAGTCTGAAAGTCATACGCATCCAAGGTATTGATGGGTTAAAGCTTGTGTATAAATTTGAAGTCAATCTGATCAAAAATGTACAAGTTACAGCAGTGGCAACATAAAATGTCAGATGGATGGACAGAGAGGTCAAAAACATTCTACAATCTCTCCAGAATTTCGCAATGTTGCGATCACGTCAATTCACGCAAAATCAGCCAATCAGCGCATCTATTGTGCGACCTTGCAACTTTGTCCAATCACCAGAACTTTCCCACAATTTTGACCAATCTTCGTCAACCTCTGCCAATTTCACCAATCAGATTTGTCCCCAAGTAGCTCTCAAACGCTCAGTCTAACCAATCAAATGCATCGCTCCACCGCGCTCACTTCCGTGTTTACAGTGAGTATTAACAAAAGACATCAGCAAAAAACAGAGTGTACGATTTAAAAAAATACTCACCTACAAGTTTTCCTACACCGTTCCTTCCTCTATCACCCCTGGCTTGCCGGTGGACATCTTGCCACTACTTCATCCTGACCGGGTGTACAAAGTGCCGGGTTTGTGTTGAAAAATGTCCACCTGCCTGAAAATCACCCCACTGTGGGAGCACGCATAAGGACAGACGCCATAAAATCACAAAGAAACGAGCAAATCTAACACTACAGCCAGTGTTTCAACATTTTATACATCTTTAGAGGTAAAATCGTTACACCTTGTCAATGAGCTTTAAAGCTGTGAATCCCCTCCCCCCCCCCAGGACTCCCGCTAAACAAAAGATCAGTATCTGATGAAACAGGTGTGTGTCAAGATGCGCAGCAGATGGACAGATACAGTGGATATAAAGACTCCACACCACTCTTCAAATGCCAGGTTTTTGTGATGTAAAAAATGAGACCAGGATAAATCATTTCAAAACTTTTTCCACCATTAATGTGACCTATAACCTGTACAACCCAATTGAAAATCAAACTGAAATCTTTTAAGGGGAAAAATAAAAAACTTAAAATAACCTGTTTGCCTAAATATGCACACCCTTAAACTAATACTTTGTTGCTGCACGGTTGGCTGTTATTACAGCACTCAGTCTTTTTGGGTAGGAGTCTATCAGCGTGGCACATCTTGATGTGGCAATATTTACCCACTCTTCTTTGCAACAACGCTCCAAATCTGTCAAGAGTGCGAGGGCTTCTGCTGTGCACAGCCCTCTTCAGATCACCCCACAGATGTTTGATCGGATTCAGATCTGGACTCTAGCTGGGCCATTCCAAAACCTTAATCTTCTTCTGGTGAAGCCATTCTTTTGTTGATTTGGATGTGTGCTTTGGGTCACTGTTGTGCTGAAAGATGAAGCTCCTCTTCATCTTCCTAGCAGAAACCTGAAGATTTTGTGCCAACACTGACTGGTATTTGGAACTGGTCATAATTACCTCCACCTTGACTAAGGCCCCAGTTCCAGCTGAAGAAAGACAGACCCAAAGTATGATGCTTCCACCACCATGCTTCACCATAGGTATAGTGTTCTTTTGGTGATGAGCAATGTTTTGTTTGTGCCAAATATACCTTTCGGAATTATGGCCAAAAAGTTCAACCTTGGTTTCACTGGACCATAACACATTTTCCCACATGCATTTGGGAGATTTCAAATGTGTTTTTGCAAAATGTAGCCGGGCTTGGACATTTTTCTTCGTAAGATAAGGCTTTTGTCTTGCCACCCTAGATGGGAGATTGCTGTTGCATGTACTAAAAGGCAAACACTTGCCAGAAATTCCTGCAGCTCCTTCATTGTTGCCGTCGGCATCTCCACTTGATGATGACTGTCTTCACTGTGTTCCTTGGTATACTTAATGCCTTGGAAATTCTTTTGTGCCCTTCTCCTGACCGATACCTTTGAACAATGAGATCCCTCTGAAGTTTTCGAAGCTCTCTGTGGACCATGGCTTGTGCTGTAAGATGTGACTACAAAAATATCAGGAAAAGCCTACTACAACAGTTGAACTTCATGTGGGGTTAATCAGAAGCACTTTAATTGGTGGCAGGTGTGTGCTGACTCCCATTTAACATGAGTTTGAATGTGACTGTTTAATTATGAACACAGCCACATCCCCAGTTATAACAGGGTGTGCATATTTATGCAAACAGGTTATTGTAAGTTTTTTGTTTTTTTTCCCCCTTAAAAGATTTCAGTTTGTTTTTCATTTGGGTTGTACAGGTTAAACGTCACATTAATTGGGGAAAAGTTTTGAAAGGATTTATCTTGGCCTTTTTTTTTTTTTTTTTTTTTTTTTTTACATCAAGTGGAAATTCAACAGGGGTGTGTAGACTTTTTATATCCACTGTAGCTACGAGTCAGGCACGGAAAGAGAGCAAATATTCAGTTGTTTTTTTGTTTTGTTTTTTTCAGAAAAACACAGACTTCGACAGACAACACAAAGCAACGGAATAAATTATTTCTTTTTTCTCTGCGCTCGGTACCGAGTGGTTGAGCACCGCTGCAGTTAAGAGTTTTCAAATGAAGGTGCTGCCATAATTTCCCAATCTACACTCTTTAGTGTAGATTGGGACTCCAGCCAAAACGGTGGAGATGACTGTGGATTTCAGGCGACACCCCCCTTCATTCCCCCCACTCACCATCCTCAACAGCACAGTGTCCACTGTGGACTCATTCAAGTTTCTGGGAACCACAATCTCCCGGAACCTGAAGTGGTCCTCCCATATAGACACTGTCCGGAAAAAGGCCCAGCAGAGGTTGTTTTTTCTGCGTCAGCTCAAGAAGTTTGATTTGCCTCAGGAGCTGCTGGTTGTCTTCTACACCGCCATCATCCAATCTGTCCTCTGCTTTTCCATCACTGTCTGGTTTGGATCTGCCACTAAACAGGACAAGACCAGACTGCAGCGGATCATTAAGTCTGCGGAGAGGATCATTGGTACTGACCTACCCTCCATTGAGAACTTATATCGGTTCATAACCAGGAAACGGCCGGGAAACATCTGTGCTGACCCATCGCACCCCGGCCACAAACTGTTTGAACTTCTATCTTCTGGTCGTCGTTACAGATCACTGAAGGTCAAAACCACCCGTCACAGGAACAGTTTCTTTCCTCAAGCCATCACTCTGATGAACTCCTAACATTCACCTAGTCCTACCTGTTGCTGTACTCATGACTTTTCATCCATTATTACATTGCACATAACTCTCACACTGCTTTTTACTTCATTCACATTATATCACTGAATCTGAGTTCACACTGAAATACTGTGTGACTGTATATTTTTTCATATATTTCTGCAAAGTGTGGTTAGTCTGAGTAAATAACTGCATATATTCCTGTATATATTTGCATCCTTTTATAGAAACGTGGACAGACTGTAATTTACTGTACATACTCTGTTGTCATTGAATCCTTATTTAAATCCTCCACCTGAACAACGAGAGCAAGTTTTTAGCCAAAGTCAAATTCCTTGTATGTGTTGTGCATACTTGGCCAATAAAGCTGATTCTGATTCTGATTCTGATTTAACATGCATTCAATGCAATTTAGCTGTTGTAATACATAATTATTTTATTCATCCTTTTTTATTCAAGTTCTCAGCAAGAGTAGCCTCCAAGAGTAGTCTCCTTCAGTAAACCTTTCCGATTTGCTGCCAGCTGTGATGTAATAGCACCATCTTTTACTTGAATAAATTGAAATTTAAGGCGTGTTTAACAAGTACTTCCAGGTCGTATTGTCAGGTTTTTAACAATGACCCTGTTTACATGGTCATGAGTAAACCGATTACTGGAGTAAACCGATAAAGGTAATAAACGGCTTATGGTGTTTACATGCACTGAGTAAACGGTTTATTGGGCAAATAAACTAGGGGTGTGTGTGTGTGTGTCAGGTCAGGCATTGGCTTGCTTGCTACCAGATAACCATGAAAACCGGTACTACCTGTCTCATGGGTCGGGCCGTCGGCGACTCAACCGGCATCCGTACTGTGGGTGTTTATATATTTACATATTTATTCCATCTAGCTACAATGCTCTGCACTGTGTGTTCATATATTCATATATTTATTCCATCCAGCTACAATGCTCTGCACTGTGTGTCTGTGTGTGTGTGTATATATATATATATTTTATAGTAATACGTACATATGTATATTAGCTGCTCTTGCTTGCTTGTTTTTTTTTATTGTTGCTCTGAGTGTTGCTATCCCTGTGCTGTTGCAATCCTGGAATTTCCCCGTTGTGGGACTAATAAAGGCTTATCTTATCTTATCTTATCTTATCCCCACCCTTCCGAGGGCATGGAGGGTGAAACAGGGCATCCTGGCAGAACTAAAAACAATATCTGCCACAGGTCTGTGGTGGACCACTCCCAGTTACACAGGGTGAGACTGGACATCCTGGCAGATAAACATATCTGTCACAAGGTCTGTGGTGGACTGTGCCAGTCAGTGCATTGTGACATGCACTACAAAAAAGAGCAGAGAAACAAACCTATCATCTGGTCAGTCACTGCAACAGATACTGGAGCCAGTTTGTCTTGGCTTGTCCTTGCCACTGATATTACCTTTACCTGCCAAGAATGTGCTGCTAGTCCAGCAAAAGCTAGCAGTACTCAAATACTTTGCAAGCAGTTTCATGAAATGGTCAATCAGAAAGCAACTCATACCGGCTCAGACGCCACCCGGGCCTACAAGTTCCGCGCTGATCTGTTCACACTCCGACAGGCAGTGAAAAGTAAGCTAGGAGCAGGAAGACAAAAGAAGAGGAAAACAGCAACCTTGTGTGTAGCAGAATGGAATGTATGCACTCTGTTGGACAGAACAACATCACAGCACCCAGAAAGACAGACCGCGCTTGTGGCCCTGGAAATGAACAGGTACAATGTAGACATAGCTGCACTTATTGAAACAAGATTGCCTGGATATGACAGCTTGGAAGACCATGGGTACATCTTCTTTTGGAGTGGGAGATCAACTCAAGAAAGGAGAGAAGCAGGAGTGGGCTTTGCAGTTAGAAAGGAGATAGCAGCAATGCTTGATGAGGAACCGGTGCCAATCAACGACAGGATAATGACTATGAGACTCCCACTACAGCGGAAGATGTATGCCACGCTAATCAGTGTATATGCCCCAACAATGACCAACACAGAGGAGGTGAAGGAAAAGTTCTACAGTGATTTACGTGAGACTATCAGGCGTGTACCGACTGATGACAGGCTGATACTCGGAGATTTTAATGCCAGAGTTGGTTCGGACACCGAGAAATGGAAAGGAGTGCTAGGCAGTCATGGAGTAGGCAAGTGCAATGCTAAAGGAGAAGTTCTACTTGCACTATGTTCAGAGTACAACCTTGTGATAACCAGCACTCTATTTAAGCACAAGGACACACACAAGAAGACATGGATGCACCCAAGATCCAAGCACTGGCACTTATTAGACTACATTTCCGGTTCCGGTTCCGCCGGACCGGTGGCGCCACACGAGTAGGCTGCCCGTTGCAACAGCCTTTTTTTTTTTTTTTTAATCTTCCTTCTTCTTTCTACACCTTTCACTCTGTATATATATCACAGACGCACGGATCGCCCCGGGGGTCTCCCGGGTCGGCGGATGGAGCCACGGTTTGCAGCGGGAGACGTTACAGAGGGGAGGAGCACTAGGCCGCCGCCCGGTGCTAATGGGAAACTCGACATACCGGGAGCTGTAGCGAAAACGAAGCGGGTGCCGGGCTGGAGTTTAGGCAGCGTGCAAGAAATATAAGACAGAATAATAAAGAGCGATGGCAAGAACCAAGCAGACCGCCCGTAAAATCTACTGGAGGAAAAGCCCCCCAGGAGACAGCTAGCCACCAGGGCTGCTCGGAGAGGCGCTCCAGCCACCGGCAGAGTGAAGAGGCCTCGCCGTCACAGGCCCGTGGCTCTGAGAGAGATCCGTCGCTACCAGAAATCCACGGAGCTGCTCATCCGTAAGCTGCCCGTCCAGCGCCTGGTGAGGGAGATCGCTCAGGACTTCAAGACCATCCTGCGTTTCCTGAGCTTCGCTGTCATGGCTCTGCAGGAGACCAGCGAGGCCCACCTGGTGGTCTCTTCTTCGCTAAGGGGGTCACCATCATGCCCAAAGACTTCCAGCTGGCCCGCCGCATCCGCAGAGAGAGAGCTTAGACTTTCTGCTGCACATTCACCAACCAACCATAATGCTCCGCACTGTGTCTATATATATACATTTATAGTAATATGGACATATGTTTACTAGATGTTGTTTTTTCTTGCCTTCTGATTGTTGCTCTGAGTGTTGCTATCCCTGTGCTGTTGCAATCCTGGAATTTCCCCATTGTGGGACTAATAAAGGCTTATCTTATCTTATCTTACATCATGGTAAGGCAGAGAGACAGATGGGAT